>OLKM01000061.1:356904-386904 GCA_900291075.1 Melanogrammus aeglefinus
ATCTATCTCTTAAGTCTCTCTTTAAAAAACAAACAACCCCCCCCCCCACACACACACACACACACACACACACACACACACACACACACACACACACACATACACACGCACACACACACACACACACACACAGACACCACACACTACACACACACACACACAAACACACAGACACACACACCTCTCAGAGTGTGTGTCCTGCTCTTATAAGGAGCTGAGTGTGGCTGGATGCAGATGACCATATTTAGAGTCTTGCCGTGCTGTTTCTGTTGGCCGGCGGTCACGCCAACGAGAGGTCTTTCCCACTCAGAGCCATGGCCCACAGTCACCAAGGCAATGCAGCGTACACAAGCCTCGAGAGCTCTGATTCACACAGGGCTTGCAATCCAACCCAGATGTTCCTCCGTTTCACCTTCCGCTGCACCCCCCCCCCCCCCATAACCACCACCATCACACCACCCTCTGCTAACACCACCCTACCTCCGCCTACGCCAATGTGGACCCCCACTAATGGCACTACAACTAATACACCTCCCCCAAGGACACCACCCCCCCCCCCCCCCCCGCTCCGCTTCTACCAGCCTCACTACCAACATCATCATCATCATCCACTACTACACACACATTACCCAGCACCACCCAGCACTCAGACTACCAGATCTGCTAGTGGAGCCCCAGTGAACTCGCTAACCCACCGCCATCATTACTACCTACCTCTTCCTCCCACATCATCATTATCATCATCATCATCATCACCACTCCCTCCTCCACCAACCACGTCACCACCATCATAAGGAACAAAGACGCATTTTAGGCTTAAGGGTTAGAGAGGGTTAAGTTGAGGACCTAGGGTTATAGATGGTTACATCTGGTAGGTATTATGTTGGGGATGGTTCAGTTTAGGTATGAGGCTGGAGATGGTCAGGTTTAGGTATTAGGATAGAGAGGGTTAAGTTGAGGCATTAGGGTTATAGCTGGTTAAGTTTAGGTTTTAGGTTAGGGACGTTTCAGTTTTGGTATTAGGTGAGAGAGGGTCAGGTTAGGGTTAGGTGTTATGTTAGAGGAGGTTATACGTTTAGGTGTTATGTAAGAAAGGGTCAAGTTTAGGAATAAGGTTGGAGTTAGTTAATTTAGGTATTAAGTTAGAGATAGTAAATATTATGAATTAGTTTAAAGAGGTTTAGTTTAGGTATGAGGTCAGAGATGGTAAAGTTGAGGTATTAGGTTAAAAGAGGTTTAGTTAAGGTTAGAGATGGTTTAGTTTAGGTATAAGGTAAGTGATGTTTAGTTAAGATCTTCGGTTAAAGATGGTTAAGATTAGGAATTAGGCTGGAGATGGTTAATTTCAGGTATTAGTTGGAGATGGTTTAGTTTAGGTCTTAAGTTAGAGATGGTCAAGTGTAGGTGTGGTCGGGGTCAGGATAAAGATCTGAGAAAAAGCATTGCATCATGGGAATGCTCATCTGGGCCATCTCGTCCCAGTTCCAGAGTGTCTCCTCCAACTCTTATTTTTCTATTCTGTGGCTTCCTCTTTTGAAACAGCGCCACAATGCTGGTCTATTTCCATCGGCAAGACTCATCGCCAAACAAATTACATTTCTACAACAGCATTTGAAGGGAGGAAACCAGGAAAGGGGACAAAGTGAAGATATATAGAAGACCATCCGGCTGTGTTGATAACACACTAATGGACTGGGCAGCTCTTCACATCGAATCAACAGGACTTGATTACATTTTCAGTAAATAAAGACCCCTCTGACAAGGACATTAGAAAGCTGTTTTCTCTCTGTGTGTGTGTGTGTGTGTGTGTGTGTGTGTGTGTGTGTGTGTGTGTGTGTGTGTGTGTGTGTGTGTGTGTGTGTGTGTGTGTGTGTGTGTGTGTGTGTGTGTGTTTGCGCGCGAGCGCGTGCGTCTGCGTCTGCGTCTGCGTCTGTTTGAAGAGGCAAAGCAAACATGTATTCAGATGACTATAGTGACCATCCCCATGGGTGGTATTGAACAGCGATCTGAGGCAGTGCTGTTCGATACCTTGATCAAACCTTAGGCTCTTGCTCGGTTCTGTTAGAAAGACCCAAACATGTTTTTTTTGTTTTTTCTCAAACGGAATAGAAGTCGAGACGTAGGCATCTTCTACACGGACCATAAAGCAGAGAAAAAGATGTTATCTTACCTCCCATATATGTGGTTATTTCTATGTTAAAATACTTTTACGTGAAGATGTAGTATAGTTTTATTTGTCCCACATAATTATCCTCACTTAATTTGACGCGCCGCTTCTGAAGACAATGTTTGAGTCAGAACCGATCACATGAACATGCTATACATACCCAAATCATCCATAATTACAGCTTCAACTCTTTCCCCGCTTGTACAAAGAAAATAGTGCCACCGTTAACCAGTTTTCTTCTTTTTTAGAGCAGTTCCCAGTGTCCGGTAACACTTTATAGACTAGTCTCGGTAACAGCGCTATTGTCTACGCTGCCCCCCTGAATAAAAAAAACTCCGTCCCGTTATTCACGGAATTAGAGAGGAGGGCGTTCCGTCTTTCCCCTTCCTGTGTAATGTAATGTAATGTAGTATAACGTAAAGGCTGGTCCAACGCGCTACCGCGAGCTCAAACCGGAGGAGGCGTGGTCACATCCCTGCGGTAACCCCCCCCCCCCCGCCCCCCTCAATTCCCCGGACACATGACGTCACCCCTGACATTCCTAGACCATATTTGGGATAGAAATTTAAGGATTTTGCGGTTGAAGGGCAAGACCAGCAGACCACCCATATACTTGTCTTTGTTAATTGTTAAAATTTAACTAATGTGTGCGTTGTATTTTTCTATTTAAATTAAGGTTGCGAGCCAGTCTGCTCCACAGCAGTTTAATTCAGGTGATTAAACCGAACCCAGGACGTTATTTCCGACTTTATCCCCGCCCACAGCGATGCATATTTAGATTAACATTAAAACATGAATCTAAAAATGTTAGACGTGTACACCAAATAATACCCCAAATAACTTAACTTTTAAAAACAGAGCATCAACCAAGAATAGAACAAATCTCAGCAACGTAAAAAAAAGAAAGAAAAAACTTTATTTGAGCTCACAGTTACAAGCTATGTTCATATTGTGAATGGGGGAGGGTGGGCTGGTGGGGTGTACATGTGTCACGCATGGTGTGGTGACAAGACGCGAGTTTATCATCCTGGTCGTACTTCAGACCTGTTGAATCAACAGACTCTGAAACTGGACCCCTGGTTTATGGAACGGCCCACCTAGCTCTCAGTGCTATGATTCCTCAAAAAAGGCTCTTAAAAACAGGACATGACAGAGCTTGGGTCACACTAGAGACATGACAGCACAGGAGCTTTAAATAAAAACTAAACAGCATTTACAGTGTTGAGGAGGGAGACGTCTGGCCTCCTGTCGAGGTCAGACCGTCACGCTTGGCAAAATTAAGGGTTGGGATGGAAAGTTTGCCGCTCTCTTTTCCTAGTGGTCCTACACAACCAAACCAGACTGGTCGGGTGCTGTAGGATCACTATTAAAACAGGTACGTTCAAGCTCTAGTCCACAAGAAACGGGTACCTTCAAGGTCCAGTGCAGTAGGAAGAAAGATACCTCAATCTCTAGCTCACTGGGAAGATATCTATCTTGTACTGAATTTGAAGATAAACAAGTTCACTAGGAACATGGGAACCTCCACCTTTGAGTCATTAGAAAGATAGGCTTCTAAGTTGTAAGAGGCAACTTAAACATATATTTCACTAGCAAGATAAGTACCGTCCCCCACTAGTTCACTAGTAAGATAGGTACCTTCCCCCCACTAGTTCACTAGTAAGATAGGTACCTTCCCTCTCTAGTTCACTAATAAGATAGGTACCTTCCCTCTCTAGTTCACTAATAAGATAGGTACCTTCCCTCTCTAGTTCACTAATAAGATAGGTACCTTCCCTCTCTAGTAAAGTAGCGAGATAGGTACCTTCCCCCTTTAGCCAACTTGAAAGACAGGTACCTTCCCCCTCGAGCAAACTAGGAGGACAGATACCGCCAATCGCCTCCTGAATACATCAACATGATAATAAAGATAATGGGGGTGGACATGCTAGCCGGGCTAAAGGAGCTGACAGGCTGAGAAGGCTAACCGGAAGTGATGTGCAGGGGGGAGAGGGCGAGAGGAGAGAGGGGGTAGGGGAGGGTTGGAGGTACCAGGAGGAAAAGCAGGGCTCCGATTGGGTCATCTAAAAGTGCCCTCTCCCCAATGCTGTCCTGTGATTTAACTGATATAACGGCTCACATCCCCCCCCCCCCCTTCCCTTCCCTCCAGCCCTCACTGGACGGTCTGCTCGCTGGCCGTGCTGCTGGAGTCCTGTGGCTTCATGACGTCTGGTAACTCTGGAGGGCTGGAGAAGCTCTCCATCTGGAGCGCCTCGAACATCTCGTCTGGAGCAGAGGGAGAGACGACAGGAAACAGACGGCGCACAATGAACAAGGGTTGTCATAACAGGCCAAACAGCCACCGGTCACAACAAACAGGTTGGTGAGGCCTTCTGATCCAAAGGAAACACATCGGGCTCATGAACCCACAGAAAAGGAACATGTTAACACACAGTGCATCAAGAACATGGGTCATATCTTATCATATATCAAGAACTAGTTTCTAGCAGAACTGGCTCAACATCATAAACTACAGGCGATAAGTCACATGCCATGAAAAGCTCCAAAAGAGTTCAGTGTCTGCTTTGGCTTTCTGTATTGGATAAAGCACAACCTGGGTGCTGCTAAACGCCAAGAGCCATGAGCCCAATGCCAAGCTGGAAGAAGCCCATTTTCACGTTCCTCAAAGTTAAAATATTTTCTACTTTGACGCTGACCTTTCGACAACCAATCACATTCCAGTCTGATATAGTGGTGGTGAAAATAGTTCACTGTTTTATTTATTAATAATTCATAAATATGCCACTATACCGGACAGTGAAGAAACAAATTGGATGGAACAATGAAGAATTGTTTTTTTTTTTACGTATCAGAATATTCTGAACTATTGAATGAGATGACGGTCAGCCGCCGTTCTGGCTGGGAGGTACCAAACCTAGCCTCTCATGGACATGCAATTTTACAGACTCACAATAGCTTGATAGCCACAGGTTAACTATATTCAAAGTTTAACTTCAATTTTACACTGATTAGCGACAGACTGAAACCTGTTTATCATGTCTGGGAAGGCTGTGATCTGACATGTAAAACAGGCTGTGTGAGCACACACCAACGCACCTTTCGTAATTCACGCTGAATTATCATCAACAAAACTTGGAGAGAACTTTGTGATTACCTTTTGTCTAATATTAAACTCGAGATTAGGAAGAAAACAAAGGCCTAAAAAAGACACTTCTTGGTCTGCTTGGGGGTTCAGCCATACAAACGTGTTCATGCTAATGAATCATACCGAGGTCACATGATATCATCCTGCAGACCAACAGCATAATCTCAACACAAAAACACAAATAGGTCTGGTATTGATAAAGTACATCTTATCTTAAACAATCCTCCGTGATGGAGTGCAAGCCCTTAATGAGCTTATTCTTTCTAGCCATGCTAATACATTACAAGCCCATAAGAAGCTTCTTCATGCTAGGCCTGCTATTATATTACAAGCCCTTGGGAAACATCCCTTAGTGTTAGCGATGCTTACACATTACAAGCCCATAAGAAGCTTCCTCATGCTAGGCCTGCTATAACTTCACAAGCCCTCGAGAGGCATCTCTGCATGAAGGCTTCCTGGAAGCAGGGCGTACCGGTGATGCGGAAGGCCAGGCCAACGGTACCGGGGGCTTGGGGTCGGGCCGTCTGACTGGTGAAGCCACAGTCTCCCAGAGACTTGCTGTCCTCCAACAGCTGCTCGTCCTGGAGAAACGAGAAGATATAGACACGGAGTGTGTTGATGTGCAGATGAAGATACAACAAGACACAAGACAGTCAGAGTGTTTAACAACCCCATTGGGTCATTTTCACAGATTTCCCATGAAAGATGTCCCAAAATTAATTAATTTGTCTAGCACCTGCTGTATGGATTAAGTTGTGGTTGATTGATTGATGACAGAACAGTAGCACACGACTGGCATTGACACAGGAAGAGACTCACTTTGTAGAGGCGCTGGTCCTCTGGGGCCCTCTTCAGAATGCCCTCCACGATGCGTTTCAACTCGTACACGGTGGTCGACTCCTTGGCGTCCGTGAAGATGGTCGTCTTCTGACGCCGGATCATTAGAAAGACGTCCTGGGGAGAAACGAAAGGTTTCACTCTGACGGCTCAAATCCTCTATATTTCTATATTACAGTGATTTCGTGTTATGATGTTTTTTCTTAAATGTAGGCCTATTCCGTTTTTTATAATGTTGAACAAAGCAAAGAGTAAACTAAATCTGAATCATGAACTGATCTGTTCATAGATAAACTATCATTACGTTACTGCCAGATAACGAAACGGAAAGTGTTCAGAGTAATGAGAAGATAGTGTGTATGTAAATAAAATTTCACTAGAAATTTGATATACTTATATATTTATGTATAGTCATATTTTAAGTTCAGCTTTGCGTATATATGCAGCTGTTATAATATTTCACATTAGTTTATTCTTTACTGAAATTTCGTGTTTTTTATTTCTGCCATGCATTTTTTAAAAAAAAAATCTATCCTGAGCGGAGCTTCCGCGACCCCCAGGATTCATAAAGTAGCGTGATTCTGAAGTACTTCGAATCGGAATATTAGGAAATAGATCAGCAAGAGTTTATCATACGGTCTGCCGCAGTGGCTCCAAGTAAAGCTAACCTGGTAGCCTGTTAAACATTCAAACATCACAAAGAATAAGATATAATCGTATTTTCTTTCAACATTGGCCTCTTCCCCAGAGATGGTTACTATAATATATGTACATCTGCTGTGCTAAATCTATCAAAATCACGATAATAATGTGTTGCAAACTCACCATTTCGAGTGCTAAGCTAGCAAGCTCCGACCCTCTGGCTCCGACTAGAGCCCCAGACCTGTAACGCGCATGCGCAAAGTCTTCCAAATAAACGTAAGCGCGTCACCCAAAAAAACGTCACCTCACGGATGACGTGAGGGGCGGTGTCAGACGGCGCGTAACACCTTTCAGAATTGGCGCGAGCAGTTTGTTTGGGTGCAGCTCAAGGGATCGGTCGTGGCCAGCGTCTCGGATTATCGGTGAACGGGTAACGATGAACGCTGATAACACACCGGAAAACGTATGCTAGAAGGTAACGTTAGCCAGCTGCCCAACGGTTTAGTGTCTGGGTGATGTCGTCGCTCTGGTCTTCGCTGCTGTCGGGCTGAAGTTAACTGAGCTGGTGTTGTTGACGTGTACGCTAGACCGCGGGGTTAACGGGAGGTGTCGATGTGTGGACCAGAGAGGCTAGTCTGCTGTTGCACTCGTAACGTGGCCGGGCCTCTTTATTGTGTGTATTGAATGCCCGCGTGTGGCAACCGACCCGGGTAGGTACAGGCTGCTGTTCAGTTATTTGTAACTTAATCTGAAAACCTGACACTCGGTATTTTTAACCAGAGTAACGTTACCCCAATACGAGACCTAATCCCACCTCTTATGTAATAAATAATGCTAATTCTTTGGACTGATCCGTCCTGTCAAACCTGTCGGTTGATATGATAGTAATCAATGCTGACTCAATTCGGCCAGTCCAGTGTCCCCCGTTTATAAAGGGTAGTATCGAGCTCGGGGATTAACATGTAAATGAAACAGCCGTTTACGCCAAGTACGTCGGCATTCTTTCTGGAGCTAGATGAATGCAGCAAAGGAAAAAGTGAAACATTGGCATTTCCAGTTGGCTGCGATTTAGTTTCCCCAAAAAGTAACATTTCCTATTTAGTTTCCTTCTTCTGATGTCAGTTCTGATGTCAGTTATATTTCCGGTTATAAGTTCTATTTTTTTCTATCAATATTAACGTTTTTTTAAAGTTGTATTCTCTAATCAAACTTGACCCGACCTGTCCTAATTACAGCTCACCGCCTACAGAGGAGATGACGGCTGTCTGTCCTCCGCCGGTCCCTGCTGGGAGAATGATGTCTGTCACCATGGAGACGAACCTGTCCACCACCCCTCTGCCCCTCCCTGTCCACTTCGCGCAAGCCGAGCAGTCCTTCTCCCTAAAGAAAAGACGTCTCCCCTTCTCCTCCGACTGCATCTCCTCCTCCCCTCATTCCTCTCCCGTCTGCCTCTCCCGCACCCTGCCCCCCCGGCCCTCAGCCAAGGGCAGCTGTGGGTCTGTGAGCAGGGTGTTCACCCCGCGACCGTCCTTCTGGTCCCCCCTGTCCCGCTCCCTCATTGAGATCCAGCACCCCGCCTCGCTGTACGACCCCGGCAAGCAGCAGTCCTTCTTCTCCCAGTGCTTCACCCACCTGGGCCTGCTCGGGCGCGGCTCCTTCGGGGAGGTGTACAAGGTGAGAGAGCGGTCTTGGTCCCCTGGTGAGGCCGGTTAGATGGTGGTTAACACAGCGGTTAGGTAGTTGGACTCCCAGAACTAAATGGCCAAGGGTCTATGCTCCCTTATTTCCAGAGTTTACCTGTACACACCCTACAATATGTCTGCGCCTTAATGACATGTATCTAAATTCACTGTTTGTTGCTTCGATGAAGCCGTCTGCTCAATGACACATACTTATAGGTTATTCGGTTTAAATAGGTCAATTCACTATTAAGCTAATAACGTGTGTGTGTCTGTGTCTGTGTCTTTGTGTGTTCCCAGGTGCTGAGTCACAGAGACGGCCGGCATTACGCGGTGAAGCGCTCCGTGCACCGCTTCCGGGGGGGTCTGGAACGTACGTGGAGCGTGGGGGAGGCGCGGAACCATGAGCGCCTGGGACCACACCCCCACATCCTGGCCTTCATCGCCGCCTGGGAGGAGGGGGACCGCCTCCACATCCAGACGGAGCTCTGCTGTACCAACCTGCAGCTGCATGCGGAGAACCAGCCAGCTAACCTAGGTCAGTTTATATAAAGCCCTACAACATACAGAACTACAGCGTGTAGAATCATAACATATAGAACCAGCTGGCTGACAGTGTCTTTATTTATATTTAGTACTTATTGTGTGTGTGTGTGTGTGTGCGCGCGTGTGTGTGTGTGTGTGTTAATCTAAAAAAAAATTATATAGCGGCAGCCTGAATCTAAATAATAGTAATGATCAATAACACAGCAGTATCTCCAGGCCAATCTTCAGATTCAGGTGACCTCAATAAATCCGGGGAAGTTGTTCACCCTCTCCATGTGTTTGTCTCTCCAGACGAGGCGACGGCTTGGGCCTACCTGTGTGACCTGCTGTTGGCCCTGCAGCACCTGCACTCTCAGGGCTTTGTTCACCTGGATATCAAGCCTGCTAACGTGTTCCTCACCAGGTCGGGACGCCTGAAGCTGGGGGACTTTGGCCTGATGATGGAGCTGCAGCCGGGAGGGGGGGGTCCAGTGAATGGGCGGGGCAGGGAGGACGCGCAGGAGGGGGATCCGAGGTACATGGCCCCGGAACTGCTCAGGGGAGAATACGGACCTGCTGCCGACGTCTTCAGGTACGCACACCTGTCTAGAGGTGGTCTCACCCATCTTAAGGGGAGCGCACCTGTCTAGAGGTGGTCTCACCCATCTTAAGTGGAGCGCACCTGTCTAGAGGTGGTCTCCCCCACCTTAAGGTGAGCACACCTGTCTGAATATCATGTGACTGAATATCAAGTGAAGAGTGAAGGTTTGTGTTACCTGCTGTCATTGGTTTTGGCCATTAAATGTAAACATATGTTCATATTTAAGTGGACATGTATTCTTCTTGGCGGTAAACTCTTGTCTATGTGTTGTCTGTTAGTTTGGGGGTGTCCATCTTGGAGCTGGTCTGTAACATGGAGGTTCCTAAGGGAGGAGAGGGCTGGCAGCAGCTCCGGAAGGGCTGCCTTCCCACAGAGTTCACCAACGGTATGGTCCTCACTCACTGCATGTCTAGCGTTCCTTTCCTCTGCTCTCTTCATATGACTTGGGTCTTGTGTGCGATGAATTTATCTTTTAGAAGTGTATTTCTGGATCAGACCCCTGATGTGTGTTGTTGTTTGTTGTTGTTGTTGTTGTTGTGTAGTCCTCTCCGATGAGCTGCAGACGGTGCTGAAGATGATGCTCGCTTCGGAGCCCTTGGAGAGAGCAAGCGTCCCTCAGCTCCTGTCCCTCCCCTCTGTAAGGAGACGCCTGTGGAGGAGGCGTCTCTCCCTTTTCCTCCAGGAGACTGCCCTCCGGGTGGCTTCCCTTTACCAGGTCAGACCAGGGACCTTCCAGAGAATTGTTATACCAGGGCTACTTGGATTATTATTATTAAAGGGATTATTTTAAAGGGATCTGGGACCTAAGTTAACGTGTAGAATTTCCAACAGCACACCTTCAGTTCACGCTGAAGTTAAATTCGAGAATGTCCCACAACAGAAGTTCCCTTCTAGTATGGCCCACAGCACCAATTGACCTCTAGGACGTTGCATAACAACTGCACCATTTAACGAGTTGAATGGGAATCTGTTTGCTGTGTAGTCGACGTTGTTGTTCAGCTGGAAGCTGTGGTTGTTCCTGAGGCTGCCCTGGCTCCCCAGCTGGAAGACCCCGCCCCCCTGCACCCCTCCAAGGGACAGCTGGGAGAGGGAGTTCGCCCTGCCCCTCACCTTATGGACCGGCAACGCTAGAGGAAGTTTCGAGGATGACACTGTGTTCATGCAGGAACCCCTAGAACATTCCATGCACCTCTCCCCCTCCCTCCCAGAGAGGTAACCCCACAATCCATAGCTATTGGCATACTCTTGTAATAATTAAGAACAAATGGTATATCATTCGTATCCCATAAAAATGTTTGCTCAGGTTTACTGAGTCATACAATTTGGAGATGAACAAAAAGTTCAACTACCAGCAAAAAGGTTCTGGGTTCAAGCCCCAATGTACGCCAGTATGTCCCTTACTGCTCCTTAATTACCTGTCCATGTCGTATTCACTAACGAACCTCTACCTACTCTGTAATGACCTGTCTGCAGGGTCCGCTCCAGGCTGTCCATGGGCAGCACCTCCACCCCCCTCCAAAGGTCACCTATTCGCACCCCCAGCCCAGGCCTGGCCCCCTCCGCCGCCCACTCCTCCCCCACCCAGCACTTACGCTTCAATCACAGCAGGAGTGGCCCGCCGCTCGTGTACCCCGACTCCCCCGGCAGCCACCGGTCTCGACGCGGCGGCTCCAGCCGGCGTCTACTAGAGGGCGAGGCGGAGGGGACCCTGAGCTGGAACCAGAGCATCGAACCAAAGAACCTCCTGAGGATGTTTGAGGACACGGCGCGAGAGGACCTGCTCTGAGGCCAGGACCTAACCCGTTGTCTCGACCACCCACTGCCATGATAGACCTGCCATGACAACGACGACCTGCTGCCACGACGACGACGAGTTGCCATGACGACCAGCCATAGCAACAACCCCGCCGCCACAACGACGACTCACTGCCATGACATTTTCGAATTAAGAGTGAATCTGTTTTAAGGGGATTATTAAGGGATCAAATGTATATAAGCTAAGAGCTTTTAAAGAAGCCCCTGTTGTAGAACAATGCTGTTAACTTTGTTGTGCTGTTCATCTTTGAATTGTTTCAGATGATGGATTTAATGTGATTTTTGGTTATTTGACTAATTTAACTTCGAAGCATGTCACTTTTCTGTTTGTTGTTCCAGTCTGTGGCTGCTACTGCATGTTTGGGCTGAATGTATTCTAGATGTTTACTGGTTTACCTCGCTGTTCACCGAGGATAAATAAACATTATCTAATCAGCCACACAAACGTATCACCTTTTTTAGCGCCTGCTGTGTGCATCATCCACAACGCTAGGGGGAGGTAAAGCAACTCTGTATTTGTTATTTTATCGAGGAAGCTGTCGTGGATTATCGTAATTATCGTATAGATCAGATCCAGGGCCAGTTGAACCAAGCCTTGTTTAGAGGACACAGATGAGACGAATACACGTTAACTGATTTCTATTCACTGTTTGGCGGTCAGCTTACACTACAAGTCAACACCTGATCATAGATCCGGTGTGGAGATGTTTCACCGTAATGTGTTTTTGATTATATAAGCTTTGAGTATTTTAAATTCCGCCTTTCGTCCACCGGTACAGCTATTTTATTAATGCTTTATGGATTAACAATGTCCTAGACGACCGAGAAGTAAACGATTGTCTGGGCAACGGCGCTGTGCAGAGAAGGGACTGCATTTCAAAGTAATTGTACTTTTCCTCAGATGGATTATGCTGTGTACAACTAGGTCTTCCTGCCAGTGCCACCACCCGTTTGTTTGCCGACTTGAGGTCCCGTACAGTGCTAAACTTGGAAGTCGAGCGTATTTCATGTAATGTATTCGATGACTTTCGGGGACTATGGACAGCTGTGTGTAAATACATAAAGCCAGGTGAATCAGCCTTTCAATTCTACCGTGGTTGACTTTTTAATAGTCACAATATGTTGAAAATGGAGCGTCTGAACTGCCGGGTGGCCAAACTGCTGTCGGCCGCGGTGCAGGAGGTGCTGGAGGTGGTGAAGGAGACGGTGTCGGAGTATCAGGATAAAACCGCCCGAACCCAGAGGGAAAACGAGAGTCTGAAGAGGAGACTACAGGAACTGCAGGAAGAGAACCATGCAAAACACTCAGGTGGGCTAGCAGCATACTCTACAGTGGCGTGACCAGAATGGTTGTGTAGGGGGTAGGGCCCAGGATGAGAATAAACACGGCTACCACACAGCCTAATTACAAAAGGTGCAGAGATTGTATACTTCCAAAAAATGACAAATATTGCATCAGTCAATACAAATCAGTGTAGTTACACATTATTTGATATTGGGATTTGGAGCTGGATTTTAACAATCAAAACCTTAATCTATCACCAGATTTAGTTTGAAGTTGATAACGGCCAACCGTTTCCATTCACAGAAAACAACATGTTATTGTTCTGATTGGTTGGTTTTGTGTTCCCTGTAGGACTAAGATTGCATCCCATGGCACCCGAACATGAAGTCCAGCAGAAGGAAGAGTCTGACCTGGAAGAAGTAAATAATCAGGAGGCGCTGTCCTTTCCCTATTTGGGTTCTATTGGTGCTCTTCCCTGTGAGACACCAATCAGATCGAAGTCTCAAGTTGGTCCCCTCCCGCAGCAGAGACGCCATAGACCCAGTCTTGACCCAGGCCAATCAAACAAACCTCATAAGACCGACCCAACGTCTAATCACAATAATTCTACTGGCCTGTTGTCCAATCACAACAGTCCTACCGGCCAGCTGCGCAATCACAGCAGTACTGCTGGTCTGCTGTCCAATCACAACAGTTCAGCAGGCCCAATGCCCAATCACAGCAGTTCTGTTGACCTGTTGTCCAATCACAACAGTTCAACTGGCCCTCTTTTCCTCTTCTCCAGAAACAGTCCTGGTTCTCCAGTCTTGCTCTCTCCAAAGCAGATAAAAACTGAGCCTGACTGGGCTGATCACGACCCAGGGAATGAGGTCCTGCCAGCAGGGTACTTCCATGAACCCCCAGCCTGTTTCGGATCAGAACCCTTTGCTCTGAACCTCACCGGGGAAGAGGAACCCTTTGATTGGGCTGGTTCTGACCTCAACCCCATGTCCTTTGACCCCACGGACCCCAGTCAGTCAGGGAGCAGAACACTACAGCAGAGAGGGGTGGGTCGACCCAAGCGGTACTGCTGCACACTGTGTGGTCGGGCCTTCAGGCACGCAGGAGACCTAAAGAAGCACCACCGGGTCCACACCGGGGAGAAACCTTACTGCTGCTCCGTGTGTGGCAAGCGCTTCAGCCAGTCAGGCTACCTGAAGATCCACCTCCGCCACCACACTGGAGAGAGACCGTATGGCTGCACACAGTGTGGGAAACGCTTCAGCCACTCGAGTAACTTTAAGAAACACCAGCTGACGCATCTATAGTTTAAAGAGCTTACGTCACGCGGATCAGGGCTAGGGCTAAGTGTTTTAAAGACTTAATTAGGGATGCACCGAAATGAAAATTCTTGGCCGAAACCGAAAACCGAAAATGAGGAAACCAAGGCCGAAAACCGAAACACTGAACGAAATTATTATGCCAATTATTACCATTTAGGGTTGCTTTTTTTTATATATATATATATATATATATATATATGCTACCTAATATTGCATTGGAACACGCAATACATCCGGAGGCGCACAGAGCTTTTGGCCGTGATATTATACAATTATATTATACTATTATATATAGAACGTTATAAGAAAGACGCTGTCACCGAGAATTGGCGCGCTTCCAGACGCTGTCACCGAGTGTGAGAGGAGAGTTGACGGAGAAGATGGCGGTCGACCTAGTTTCAAAGTTTATACCGTTTACACTCGGTAATACCGGTGTATTACTCGGTGTGAAAATGTCCACACCGCGGCAACCCTAGTGCCATTACATGTATGGCTATGACTGTTTACTAACTTCATAAAAATCAAGGCATTGCAATTCTCAGAAACGAAAAAAATTGAAAAACGTCCACACCGCAAAAATATTGTCGCTTAGCCATACAAGCGTGGGCTGGCCGCGCTTTTTGTTAGCGTCATCACAAATTTCTGTTTCGGTGATAAAAGTGTTTCGGCCCGAAACCAAAAATGCGCTTTTGGGCTATTTTCGTCGGAAAATTTTCGGTGGCCAAAAATTCGGTGCATCCCTACTATTAATGTTGAAAATGGTGTGTTATGTTGTAAACTGTTCCAAGATTTGTGGGCATTTGAGAGCATTTGTTTTTAATATCTTTTAGCACACAATGTGTAATCTATCACTTAGTATTTGGAGTCAGAATTGATGCAATAGCTTTAGTGCAGTATTGACTATGCTGGGTTTGTTAATTTCTTAATTTATCATTAAAGGATTTTCGAGTCACACTGTTCCCATTCTTCTGGAGTCACCATTCAAGCAAGGTTCCTTATGGGTACTCCACATTGACTGCTGCGACCCGTTTCAAAGACCAAAGCATTCATGATTGCAGAATAAAGGCTATTTACAGTAGGTAGATTGATAGACCTATCAATCTACCTACTGTAAATAGTCTATATTCTGCAATCATGAAGGGGATCATAAGGGGATTATTACATGCTATAGCCATTGATACTGTTTTTTTTTTTTCCTTTGACGCTGCCAGGATGTTAAGAAATTCTTCCAAAATGGAGAAGGTAATAGCGATTTGAACGTTGTGGGTTAGTATATTATTGCAGGAGATAAGTTTGGAGAATTAATTCCCTACAGATACAAGACTCCATTACCCACAGAGCATTGCGCCAATAATACGGAAGAAGCTGTGGCTAGGAACAAAAAAAATGTCATGGAAGATGTCGGGTTGTAAATAGAGGTCTTCCTTCAAAAATAGCGGTATTTTCTTATTCAGGATGAGGTAGAGATTATGTAAAGTATACTAGAATATCCGTTACACACTAGTTTGTGTTACCGAACGTTGCAAGCGAGTCAAAAAACATTTAGGCGATAGCAGTCGGGCTCCTTTGCTGATTGATCATCGTAAGCCGTACATAATGGCCAAGCTGGAGCGACTGAACGCCCGTGTGGCAAAGCTGTTGACCGTGGCGGTGCAGGAGGTGCTGGAGGTGGTGAAGGAGACGGTGTCGGAGTACCAGGACAAAACCGCCCGAACCCAGAGAGAAAACGAGAGTCTGAAGAGGAGACTACAGGAACTCCAGGACAAGTTGCTTCAAGACGACGCGGGTAGGTAAAAACTCTACCAAATCGCTTCACAGACAAGGTAGAAGGTAGTCATTAACTTCATTGTATGTAATTACAGATCGCATCGCTGCCCTGTCTGTGTGTTTGAATAAAACCACCCAACATGAAAGAGCAAAGGATGAAATTCCTGGTGGAGGACCAGAACCGAAACTATCTCCAGCCCAGCCGGAGGAGGAGGAGGAACGAAAAGAGGATTTGATATTCTCCAGGGACTCGGATGGGGCTTACTGGATCCCTGATGAGGATCAGGACGATTCCATGACCCAAATGATCTCCAACTCCACGTCCGTGAGTCCTCCATGTTCTTCGATTCCGCAACCAGTAAAGAGAGAGTCTGATGCGCTACAGGATCCAGGCTCACCTGGGCAGGTGACTCAGAGGGAAATGTTCCAGTGTGGAGTTGCGAGAGGCAGATCACAGGACAGTGGGGGTCCAGTTGGCGAGCCGGAGGACCCGGGCATGGCTGACATGGGACGCTACTCCCTCGAGGCCAAAGAAGAGATGGATGATGACAATGTAGCAGCCAATCAGGAGTCATATCCTTTCTTGGGTTCTACTGGTGCTCTCCCCTACGAGGCCTCTGCCAGACTGAAGTCCATTGTCGGCTCCTTCCTCCAGCAGCAGAAACGCCATGGACCCAATCTGGACCCAGGCCCATCTAACAAACCCATTCCTCAGACCGACCCGATGTCCAATCAAAACTGCTCTGTCATCCCTATGCCATATCACAACAGTTCTACTGGCCCTCCTTTAAACCGTTTCCCTGGAGACAGTCGTCCTGGTTCTCCAACCCTTTTCACCCCGCAGCAGATCAAAACCGAGCCTGATTGGGCTCAGTCGGGTCCAGCAGGTTACTTCCATGAACCCCCACCCTGTTTCGGATCAGAACCGTTTGCTCTGAACCACACCGGGGCAGAAGAACCCTTTGACTGGGCTGGTTCTGACCTAAACCCACTATCCTGTGAACCAGCCAAAGCAGCTGCTAGTCAGCCAGGGAGCAGCACGTTACAGACAGCAGTGGGTCAACCCAAGCGGTATTGCTGTACGCTCTGTGGCCGGTCATTCAAACATGCTGGAGACTTCAAGAAGCACCACCGGGTCCACACTGGGGAAAAACCGTATTGCTGCTCAGTGTGTGGCAAGCGATTCAGCCAGTCAGGCTACCTGAAGATCCACCTGCGCTACCACACTGGGGAAAAGCCTTACTGCTGCCCAGTCTGTGGAAAGTCCTTCAGCCATTCTGGCTACCTGAAGATCCACCTCCGCTACCACACTGGGGAGAAACCCTACACCTGTGAACACTGTGGCAAGGGCTTCAGCCACTCCAGTAACCTCAAGAAACACAAGCTCACCCACCAGGCAGTGGTCTAGACTAGAGCACTAGGCTTCTAGTTTATATAAAGAAGCATGATGATCAGTGCTGTGGATTATGTACACTACATGGAATTGGGTGTTTTAGAGGTTTTAGACATGTATAAACTGTGTTTTATCAGGAATCATTTCCTTTGCTGATCTGCTTCCTTTGCAGGTCTCCTGCTCTATAAGAAAACAGGCTTTGCTACCAGAGCCTTAAATAATACAGCTAAAACCTATAAGATGATATGTCACCTGCAACAGCTGTCAGGAGTAGAGCGTGTCATGTTTAACATGACCGAAACATGACTGTTTTCCTTGATGAGGCTGGTTTAGGAGGCACTTCTCAGGGATATTGCTCAAGGTGTGATCCCCCAACTGAATCCTTTGATGACATTGGTTTCAGTAAGCTCTATGATTCAGTCATTGTGGAACCCATTGAAGAAGGAAACTCATTGGACCATACGTTTTAATAGATGCTGAACTACTGATTCATTTAGTGCCAGCTAAATGTTTTCCAGGTTTGATTTGATCTGTATCGCAAATATCATAATTCATACTATTGTAATGTTTTAGTTTTTTAGACAGATTCTATATTAGTGTTTAGATGTTGTAATAAATATTAATCGTTTGTGATGTATCCTTGTTCCTGTCTGGCTATCAACTGGCTTTGTCACGGCTGTGGAATGTATTTAATTTTTTTTAAATAATTATTGTTCCTTTAGTAATTACTTATCTTTATTGAATCACTTCCTTCTAAACGTATTCTATAAATGAGAAAAATTGGAAAACAAATGAATATTATAGTTCTCTCATGCATAAGGATGTACTTACTAAATGTCATGTAGTGCTACTGTAAATTAAACCTCTGATTGGCAGCTACTTTAGGGAGCACTTTATCTTATATAATCATAATATGATATATTCATAAGCCTACCAAGGCTTTCCAAGCTTGTCTGGCGGTCCTCCTGCAGTTAAAGGATCCCTGTTTATTTTTGTGTACTGTATCTTTTATGGCCAACTCGTTCCAGACGGTTGAGGCTGAATAGGGTACAAGTTGTATGTTTAGAGTCGCCCAATAAAGATTTAATAAGAAACAAATTCGTCTTTAATCTCTATACTCCAAATAAAAAAAACTACCATAAAAAACCCAGCCGGACCTCGCAGTCTATCGGTAATAACCTAACTTTGTCTAGCGTACCGGTAACCTCGCTAGCTAGCTATCCGGGTGCAAGAACACTCCATTACCCACAAAGCCAAGCGCGAACAACACGGAAGAAGCTGAGGCTCGAACAGAAAACACAATATTTGTGTGAAAGATTTCTGAAATGTGAACTAGTCATTCATGTGGTCGTGTGTTGCGATATCTTATTCGTGGTTACCTAGATAACTTATTAATTTTACTACACTACGGGACGCAATTCGTGACACACTTCGTTGTGCTCCCATAACGTTGCTATTCAGGCGTTAGAAACCGCTTGCTGATATCTCAACACACACACACACACACTCACTCACAACCTGTACGTTAACATCATCGGTGTGTAGAGTCGCACATAATGGCAAAGCTTGAGCGACTGAACGCCCGTGTTGCCAAACTGTTGACCGTGGCGGTGCAGGAGGTTCTGGAGGTGGTGAAGGAGACTGTGTCGGAGTACCAGGAGAAAACCGCCCGAACCCAGAGAGAAAACGAGAGTCTGAAGAGGAGACTACAGGAACTCCAGGACAAGTTGCTCAAAGAGGACGCAGGTCAGTAAAAAAAAAAAAAAAGGCAGTCATTATCTGAACACTCATGGTGTGCAGTCATGTATTTTCAGATCATGTAAAATTTCCTGATGTAATTGCCTGTTACAGATCGCAACTCTTCACTGTCGGAGTGTTTAAGTAAAACCAGCCAATATGAAATACCAAAGAATGAGATTCATGAGGTGGAACCAGAACCAAAGCTGTCTCCAACACACGAAGAGGAGGAAGAGGAGGAGGAGGAGGAGGAGGAGGTGTTGTATACACGAGGGAATTGGATCAAACCGGCCTGCGTCAGTTCCCCTGGTCTTGTCACTGACCGCTTGTCTAACGGAACGAACGCCACCTTGACGGGTAACATGTCTTACTGGCTATCTGGCGAGGAGCCGAACAATCCCATGACCCACATGACCTCCACGTCCGTACACCCAACCTGCTCTCTGATGCTCCCGCCCATCAAAACGGAGCCTGACACCCTGGACGACGCACGAGGCAGCGAGGGGAGTGGCGTACCACCGCACGCCGCGCCACAGAACCCCGTCGCAGACGACCCGGCCAATTACGCCGAGTCCAGCGGCCTCAGCTCCTTCGTCAACTCCTTCCAGTTTGAGTGTCCCCAGGAGCTGGCCCCCGGGGGCCCGGCGGCCGGGGGGACTGCGGCGGGTGGGCCCGGTCGCTGGGGCGGGCGACCGGACGAGACCTACAACTGCTCGCTGTGCGGGAAGACCTTCAACCGGATGGGGAACCTGCGCAGCCACCTGCGCTGCCACACGGGAGAGAAGCCGTACGGCTGCCAGCACTGCGGCAAACTGTTCAGTCACATAGGAAACCTCCAGAAGCACACGCGCATCCACACCGGGGAGAGGCCCTACGCGTGCCTGCGCTGCGGGAAGCGCTTCAGCCAGTCCAGCCACCTGAAGAAGCACCAGCGCATCCACATGGACCGGCACTACAGCCTCAAGTGACCCCATACACACCACACCTGGTGCGAACCTGAACCTGCTAGAACAGTACGATTCAATACATTTTCCTCAAGCTCAGGCTTGATGACTGGAGCTCAGAGCACCAGCAGTATCACAATAAAGGAGGACTCGTCACAATCTTCCGACCTTGAGCCAACCCCGTTTGTTTTACTTGGTGGCCCTACGGCGGCGTGGTGTATAAATGTCTGAGGACGTCGTAGTAGAAGAATCACTAAAACACTTACGGTTGGGACACACTGATGTATTCTCGGCCTCCAAGAAGATTCAGTGGCCGCCTTGGTTTTGTGTCAAGCAGATTCAGCAATTCCACAATTTTAACTGTGGGTATAAAGACGGAGGAAATAGCAGGAGTTTTGACGGGAACAGTGGGCAAAATGAGACGGAAAAACTTTTGGAATCCAGCCAATATGTTTTAACGCAACACCTGGTGTTTACCTATTTCTCCAGTGAGACATTGAGGTTTTGTCCGCCTGCTGTATAACTCTATGTGACTTTACACCATTGGCTGGTGTTTCTGTAGCAACCAACCAAACACAGCAAGTTGGCATGGGTTCAAGCTGACCACATCACACATTAAACACCCAAGGAGATTTAATTTCTTCAACCATTGCCTCATATAATTAGTTTAATAACTTTTCTCATATAACTTCACTTGTAAGCCATCTCACTTTAACAACAGCTGACATAATTCAGGTATCTCTCCTCAGATGTTCAGCCAATCTGTCCAGGGAGCCTATCAACAGCAATTTAATCATAATACATGGGGGTGTTGTAGACGCTAGATAAATTCCCAGCCAAAAGATACCGAATTCCAAAACAAATGTCAGTGGACTGTAAACAGCGCAACATATCTAACCCCTACCGGCTCATACCGACTTGTATCTATTCGCAGTGGCTGAAGAAGGATAGCAATGCAATTTGGTACCGCAGTTTGAGACTTGTGGTTCTGAACAGATTAATGATTAATTTTGGGTCCAAGTATTTCATGCGAGATAGAACGAATGATTGTGAATAAATAAATACAAATTGTTAAAGTCTATGATGTGGTTACGATTGGGACGGCGACTTTTATTTTGACAGGAGGTCATACTGGATGGACATGAAATGTTTCCGGCGTTAAAAAACGTCACGTGTCGCGTCTTGGTTTGTTTTCCTCCTCGATAGTTATTCAACATCTAAAGAAAGATCTTCATCGTTAAGGTAAACGATGAATTGCTATTATAGTGATCATTTTATTTACATTCAGCCGTCCCATACGGATATTAGTCTGCTGCCAAAGGGATTCGAACCTATATTCTCATAAGCCGCACATCAGTTCGTTCATCGAGGAGTTCCTACCTCTTCGAAACGATAGGAGAAATGTGTTTAATATACATTTATAATTACTACGTTTCATACTACGTTTCGTAACGTATATATTCCTGCATGTAAAACAATTTAAATCGTACACGTTTCAAAAGTAGCATATAAGATAGCCTACAAGGAGTTGCGAAATTGGGGTTTAAAAAATTGTCATTCTTCCAAGTTGCGTTGTTCTTAGTTACGATAAAGGTATATATATATATATGGAGATATTATTGAAGCAATGAGCGCTAAAGTACCAAACAAAGCAGGGTTTATTTTGGGGAACGAGCTCCATAACACCGCTGTCTCGGCGCTAGGATGTCCAAGCTGGAGCGCCTTAACTGCCGGGTGGCCAAGCTGCTGTCGGCAGCGGTGCAGGAGGTGCTGGAGGTGGTGAAGGAGACTGTCTCCGAGTACCAGGACAAAACCGCCCGAACCCAGAGGGAAAACGAGAGTCTGAAGAGAAGACTGCAGGAACTCCAGGAAAGGTTACTCAAAGATGACGCAGGTGAGAAGTGGACCAAAGAGTTACTACACTGAGGAGAGGAGCATAGTCATTCAATGTAAGCTTGTAGTTGAGACAAACGGAGTAGAAGCAAATTAGTTGAAATGTCATGTGAGTTGAAGTTATGTTAATATAACTTCCAGAATGACTACACAATATCCATCCAATATCCATCCATCCAGGTGTAGATAGGCTCACTGTTTTTAAGTTCATGTCTAATACCGCACAGTCAAATCCCTGAAGCTAAAAGTTTTATCTGCTTCTCAGCTCCTCTACATCCAGATAAGCTTGCGTTTGGAGATGGGTCATCCAGACCTGGCGCTGTTGGTGGACTGCTGCTCCCAGACCCAAGCCAAACAGAGATCCTGGAGCCTGGGTACATCCACCAGCATGAGGACCCAGACATTTTGGAGGCTGGATACCTGGGCCAAGACAGCCCTGTGGACTGCAAGACCAGGTTCACCATCACAGAACACTGCAAAATGGAACTAGTGGAGTCATCCCGTGAGGCTGGAGGGGAATCAACTATTGGCTTCACGTCAGGTGACCTGGGCTGGGATGTCCACGCGGCCTCGACCAATCAAACAAGCTCTTCTGGGTCAGGTGACCTGCTGGCTCTGAGCCTGGCGTTCATTAAGAGGGAGCCGGAAGAGGAGGAGAGGGGGTGCATTATGGTGAAGCCACCAGAACCCAACCCCAGCCCTAACCTTAGCCATAACCCTCTCTCTAACCACAGCCCTCCCCCAAACCATAACAGTACAGTACAACCACAACCTTCCCATAGCGGGGTGGACTTCAATTGGGAGGCCCCCTGTCTAGAGGCGGTGTCATTCAGACAGCCTCCTCACGGCGGCACCAGACCCAGCAGGTCTGAGGAACACCCTGGCACCGCAGCCGGTAGGAGGCTTGGGTTCTCCAGGTCTGGCCGGGGGGCAAGAGACAGCTGGAGGAGCAGGATGGAGCTGCTGGTGAGGAAGGAGAAACACGTGTGCTTCCTGTGCGGGAAGACGTTCAGCCGACTGGCCAACCTGAAGATCCACCAGCGCTCCCACACCGGGGAGAAGCCGTACCGCTGCAGCCAGTGCGAGCGCAGCTTCAGCCAGGGAGGGGACCTCAACAAGCACATGAGGGTCCACACGGGGGAGAAGCCTTACTACTGCAGCCACTGTGGAAAGAACTTCAGCCGCCGGGAGAACCTCAAACGCCACCAGAAGATTCACCAACAGCGACACCCGGCCTTCAGGAAGCAGTGATGGTTCCCCTACTGCTGGGCCACGTTCTGGGTAGGAATCCTGCTCGTCCAGAGCCTGGAACAAATGCCCCTTTCTCTACCAGCGCACCCACCCGTGTGGGACGGTTTTCCATACAAACTTGTGTCTGGGGTCGACACGAGTGCCCAAAGGTTACTCCGGTCCTGCTCGCTAGCAGGGCTGGACAGTGAACACTCTCCCGCCTCGTTCACCGATTTACTGATGGCATGGTACTCCACGATGGGCTTAAACTGTCTTTGGCATGGTTAACAGCAACGTTTTCTACCGCCACCGCCCAAGGCATTGGAGAAGCAAACCGTGACGTGATTCAAACCTTAGTTCTGAACACGGCTGAGAAAGACTCTGGTTCTAGCTGATGAAAAAGAGTCAAAGGTGTCTTTATGTGGATTTGTGTTGTGGATCACGAGGACAGGAAAAAAATGCCTCAAAAGTTACGCATTTAACCTACTACAAGCCCTAACTTCTAAACCCTGACCCTGAACCTTAACCTCTAACTAGAATATAGAATCTAACCATAACTCATGACTCATAGCCTAACACTATGACGTAATCCGTAACGCCTCGTCCCTACCCTTAGTTTTATTTTGTGCTAACAAAGCACATGCTTCAGTTCTAAATTCACGGGAATTTTACCCTTACTGTATTACATTGCAACATGTACTGCACTACCCAGCGGATTTTAAGCTAGAGGTCTTGACTGGGCTCTGGGCTGAGCTAGCGGTACAGACCTTTGAGTGATAGGGTCAGAGACAATTTTCCAATTTGTGAACTTTTTTTTAATCCATTTTATCTCAGATAAATACACAGAAGCTCACAAAATACAAATTCTACTCAAAAGATAACATGACAAACATTGTGAAGATTTAAAAAGCAGCATCCATGTTTACGTTAAGGAACAAGAAGCCTGTCCCTCTAGTTGTGTGTGTGGTTAATATATGACTTGTTATCATTTTCACGAATGGAGGTAAGTATTTGATTTAATTAAACGACAAGGCTTAATCAAACGCAACAATGCTTTTGTCCTGCTTACTACTCCGCACGCCGGCTCCCTCTTCTGCTGGGTCAGCGTCACGACCAGAGAAATACTTGAACAAGTACATAATTGTATGATCTTTATGGCGGGGACAATAAGGATGACAATAAACATGCTGTTGATTTAGTTAACGCATCTAAAACAATTGTACGATAGAAGCCGAGGTTTGACGCTTAGGGGAATGTTTTTTTTTATTATGGATCACAGGCTAAAATCTTTTTTAATTATAAACAATTTAAAACAATAAAAACAAAAAAATATTTTATTGCATAATGGCCTATGTATGTACACGACAAGCACAGTACAAACCAATGCGACAATAGAATGTAGGCGTTTATACGATTCAGACACTATCCACACAAAGCCCTGATCGCACAATGATGATGGTGGACGATGACGATAGAGAAGTATGCGATCTACAGTGACTGGCATTTATAAAATGCTCCGCCTTCTTCCGACCTGCAAGAATCTGTTGTTTTTCTAAAGTCGGTGGCGCAGACGACGAACCAAGTTTGGGCATTAGTTAATGTTTGTGGACCACCTAAACGAGGAAGTGTCGTGGGTGTTGACGGCGGAGCTGTTGTCGTTGTCCGCGTGGGTTACGCGGGGCTTTTACCTTGGAGACCCCGGAAGCCGCCAGGTGAAGAACAGGAGAGAGACGCACCAGGTGAGTCCTGCAGATGTTTACGTGGCTGGGAGTTTATTGACTTATGTTCCAGATGAGAACGAGCTGTGCATGGACGCTGACGCACAACGAGTGCGTGGAAGGTACGGGTTTTTATTCGGAACAGAGGCTGTCCTGAGTTTCAAATTACAGATTAATAAAAGGAACCGCTCTGAATAGACCTGACAGTATGTCGAGTTGCATACCCTCAGCTCAGGAAAAACCCGGTAGGAAAATCATGGTTGCATACTGTTCTTATGCGGTCCGAGTCCAGGACGTTTCATTTATTTGAAAGTAGTTTTGTTTTCCTTTTACGGTATTCTTTCCTTCCAGTGTTTTAAGAAATATTATTGCCGATTAAAACGTGTTTTATTTTGTCTGTTTAATTAGTTAAGACGGGTCTGCGATTTAAAAAATAGTTATTCTTTCCGGCTCAACACCGCCATCATCAGTTGATATAAAATACACTCATGCAATTCATTTTGGGGGGAACTAGTAAAACGTATCTCTTAAATGGGGATGGTCACGGTGGTGTAGAGATCGGACGCGTCATAACCTCACAACTTACCTCACACATACCCTGGGAGTGGGAGAATAGAAGGCTGTATTCTGGAGAACAATAATACTTTCAAATGAATGATTTGTCACCGGACTTTGCCCGCAAAAGTACCACGTACATTTTCCTACCAGAACACTGCCATTATTTTACATAATAGATAAGTGATGTGTTTTTGTTGGCTCACAGTAAAGACACACTCCTAACTGTCACTAGTTTCGGCGTCTTGTGAGTCCAGCAATGCGTGACCTTTGACATGAAGATTCATGAAAAGATCCTGCTGCACTACCAGTCCTGCGACTCCCCGGTCGACAAGGAGGGTTACCTCTACAAGAAGGTCAATCATACCTCACACCTTATTGATCATTGCCTCCTCACTTCGATTCCCAACCTGTGCTCCAATGCTCATAAAAAGTATCATAGTATCATAAAAAATATATGTTTTTGTCAACGATTAGAAAGCCTGTCTTTTGTATTGAAAGTGTTGTTTTGTCATCGCCAGGGGGTGCGCAACTCGTCCTATCAGAAGCGCTGGTTCGTCCTGAAGGGGAACCTGCTGTTCTACAAGGAGCGCCGGTCGGAGCGCGAGCCGTTGGGCGTGCTGATGCTGGAGGGCTGCAGCGTGCAGCTCTGCGAGTCAGACGAGCGCTTCGCCTTCTCCGTGGTCTGGAGCGAGTCTCACGTGGCCGGCGGCCGCATCTACAAGTTCGCCGCCGAGGACCAGCCCACCCAGGAGAGCTGGCTCAAATCCCTGCTCTCGGCCAACCACGCCTACCTACAGCTCCTGCTGATGGACCTGGAGGCTCGCTATCGGGGTGAGGGATTGAAGGGTCGCGGGTTCGATCCCACGATGTCCTCGCTTTACCTCTGGGCTTCGTATAGCAAGGTGCTCTTATAGCAAGGTGCTCTGGCGTTAACCCCTACTTGCTCCTTAATGGCATGTCTCTGCATTCACTGAGACATGATAGAAGAAAAAGTAGACAAACTACAATCTTGTTGAGTTGTAGTTTATATATATATGCAGTATATTGAGTAAGCCACTATTCAGAACACATTGGAAATCTTTTTAATCACTCTGGAATAATTAAAAGTGTATAACACCAGGAGAGGGATTACCCTTAAGGCATACCTTCCTGTCTTTCTCACTCTCATCATTAATTTTAAATAAAAAAAAAATGTGTATCACCACAAATGCAGCCAGGCTAACTAAGCGAAACTCTCCTTCTGTATGAAGGTATTATTGTAGCAAAAGTCTTTAGCACCTGTAACTGCAGAATTTGAATGCGTACACTAAAGTCACAGTAAATTTGAAGTCGTATATATTTATTTTGCATGTGTACTCTAAAGTCACAAATGTATAACAGTACATTTGTAGTCGTAAATATTATATTCTACCATTGTAAACACAAAATAGGGTCTACGAGTACACAAATCTGTTTTACAGGTGCACAAATCCTTTTGCAACAATTTTTGCAGCGCAGTTGGTGCAAAACACATTCGCACATCCGTGTTTCATAATGAGAACATGCTCAAAAGGTGTGCATTCGTAAACCCAAATTTGAACTAATGCATCAGAAGTTGCACATCTGTGAAAAATTTCCTCACAAATAAAATGATAAAGAACGCTATGTTGATTCAGTTAATGTTTGTGGACCACCTAAACGAGGAAGTGTCGTGGGTGTTGACGGCGGAGCTGTTGTTGAGCTGCTGCCCCCGCGACCCGACCCCGGATAAGCGGTTGAAGATGAGATGAGATGAGATGTTGATTCAGCATTTTAATGAGCGAGCACAAGTCCACCGTTACAACTGCTCGAATCTGCTCCTGCAAGTCTCAGCTGTGGGTTTTTTTGCAGGTAGTTTTGCAACACGTCTAGGTGGTAAATGTGTAGCAAAAGTATTCGTATCCGTTGATGCCAGAGCGTCCGTGGGCGGGACAGAATAGTTCCACCTGTAACACAGATTTGTGTAACTCGTAGACCCTATTTTGTGTTTACAATGGTAGAATATAATATTTACGACTACAAATGTACTGTTACACATTTGTGACTTTAGAGTACACATGCAAAATAAATTTATACGACTGCAAATTTACTGTGACTTTAGTGTACGCATTCAAATTCTGCAGTTACAGGTGCTAAAGACTTTTGCTACAATAATACCTTCATACTTCTGGTCACACAATGATGAATTTGGAATTAAAAACTCCTGAATATGCGTAAAAAAGGCAAAAAAAGTAGGGGACATTTTGAATCCAATCTCACCAAGAACACATCAAGCTAAAATAAAATATTCTCTCTCTCTCTCTCTCTCTCTCTCTCTCTCTCTCTCTCTCTCTCTCTCTCTCTCTCTCTCTCTCTCTCTCTCTCTCTCTCTCTCTCTCTCTCTCTCTCTCTCTCTCTCTCTCTCTCTCTCTCTCTCTCTCTCTCTCTCTCTCTCTCTCTCAGAGCTAGGCGGGACGTCCCATCCCGTCCCCCTCAAACCGGCGCCCTACGCCCCTCCGGGTCCGACAGCTTCCTCTTGCACGGCCAAACAACTCCTCTCGGCCCCTCCCATCCCACACAACGCAGCCATCAGGAAGTCTCCGAAACTGTGGCCAAAAAGAAATGCAAATGTGGCGCCCATATCTGGGCCTGCCCCGCCTCAGAGGGAGTGGCTGGAGTTTGGGTTGGGACACCAGGAGGAATTTATTGAATTACACACCGAGTTTGGGAAGGAGGTAATGGAGCTGATGGCTGAGCGGCTGAGACGTCAACGGGAAGGGGTGGAGGAGGAGGAGGCCGAAGCAGACCTGATTGATTTTGGATGATATGCAAAGTCATTCGTGGAAATATATTGTTTTACCCACTCGGATATTGAGGTGGAAACTTGTGATTATTTGCGATAAACTCAGTTCGGAGGACCTTTTGATTCCGTCTTCGTCGTTCAAAGCTTTTACAATCATCACTGTTTGGAGTCTCAGGTCTATGTGTGTTCTGTTAATAAATTAACTTTTTATTCCACCTTTGCTCTTTTCTTCAATCAGCTGCTCTGTAATCAACTTCGTATCAGCATGTCTGGGGAACCCCACCCTGCACACACGTATACGCACACAAACACACACACCTATCCCAAGCCTTACTGAGCAGTGTTTGAAATGGACAAAAGGATAAGATCATTGATCTTAGTTATTGATAGATTATATTAGATCAATTAGATGTTATCAGTAATAAAATGATTATTTTATTAATTAAAATATTATAAAGTAATTACAATTAATGATTTCAGTCATTTTGGGGATTGATAAGTTATAAAAGGATGATACTATCATTATTGATAACACGGTGAAAGATTAATAAAATATTATGAGATCAGTGATTATTGTTATTGGTAACACTTATAAGGACCGGATCATAGTTATTGTTTAAAATAGGGTTAGAGCCTGATCATAGTTATTGATCTGTGTCTTCCGGGTGTTCAAATGCCTGTCGGAAGATGGCGTCTAGGAGGTAAAAAAAAAAGCTGTGTGTGTGCATGTGTGTGTGTGTGTGCATGGTCTATTTCAGTCTGTCCAGCTGCCTGTTTTTATGTTTTTCCAGTTCTCTCCGTTTCTCCTTCTTTCTCTGTCCGCCTCCCTCTACTTTTTTCTCTTTTTCTTACACACTTTATCCCTGGCGAGGTGAGGTAGTTCAAGTAGCACGGCTAAGACCACTTAGCACTCTGAGATAAACTCTGCTTCATTTTAACTGGGATGTGTTTAGCCGCGGCGGTGTCAGTTGCCCCATGAGCCCAGGAACATGATTGACGGTTCCTATAAGCTGTATAAGGCGACGGAGTATTGAGAGCGCGCCATAATCTAAAGTATACTAGCCACCCCCTGGTAAGACGCAAATAGAGCCCCCACATACAGACAGCAATAAGGCCAATCATGGGATCAGCCTGATCTGCCTTCTTGGCCAGGTCATTCTTGGAAACAAGATTTTAATCTCAATACATTTTTACCTGGTTAGATAAATAAATATTTAATCTGATTGATTAATTGATATTCAACTGATCGGATCAATAGTTAGATATGAAGGAATTTGACGTTTGAATTTGTAGGTTTGAATTTAGAACATACTTTGTTGAGGGGATTTATGTGTCATGTAACTTCCAGAAAAAACACACGAAAAGGCCCTCTTCACTGTGTCCAAGTGTGCTGCAGGAACTCCAATTATAACTCTGTTTTGGTTCTACGGCGCTTTGGAATGAAACTTCTGCTAAATGACTAAATGTAAATGTATGAAGGAAAAAACCTATGTCTGGATTTAAAATAAGACAGTTAATCCACGGTAATGCAGGGTTTTTACAACTACTACTGGTGCCATATACACATGTACTAATAAAGCGCTCGTTAATACCCTGCATGTCATCAATATCTTAATATCCGTGTGGTTTTCCAACATGTTATTAATATCTTAATGTTTGTATACTAAATGCGGGTGTTAATATCGTACATGTAATTCATATCTTAATGTTTATGTTGACACTTTTAGTCACCGACTCTTGATCTGCGCTGGTCGTGTGTCAGTGCTGGAATAAAACCAGCAAACCATTAGCCAACTATTTTCAGTTTTGTGTTTCTCTTCCCTGCTGGCGATTAGCACTACTACGGCTGTGATCTGACACGCTCATTTAGAGTGGTGATGATGCAGGACTATGTCTGATGGAAACACAAGTAGCTCCTTAATGAACGGACAGGGCGGCTGCC
>OLKM01000061.1:391904-406904 GCA_900291075.1 Melanogrammus aeglefinus
ACATAGCACTTTACTTCCTGACGTCTCTTGAGTGGGATTTCGGGTCAACAGTACCACTGTGTGGATGATTTCTCCCGTGTAGGAATCAAAAAAAGAACCCGCTCCTGCCACACACCACGGACTATGTTCTCCTGCTAACCCGGGCCTTCCGTTGTGGAAGACCCGATGTCGCTGTCGCTCCGCGGTGCCTTCTGAATCGCTGACGGCCCGACGACCACCGTGGCCCGGCGTGTAGCCATCATGTTCCCCGTCCGGACCAGCCTCGTTCTCCTCCCGCTGCTGCTGCTCCTGTTGTCCGCGGCCAACGTGCACTCTTCCCAGGGCGACAAGGAGCCGGTGTACCGGGACTGTGTCAAGCAATGCGTCCGTACCAACTGCACCGGAGCTCGGCTGCGGGGCTTCGAGTCAAGGCAGCCGCCGTACATGGCGCTGACAGGTGGGCACCTGGGCTGTTGCTAGGAACATGTGGGGATAGTTTAACTGTGGTGGAGTCACTTTGTGTGTATCTGATTGTCCCACTGTATCTCCTTGCCAAGCTCATGTTTACATATATTAGTTTAATACAATAGAAAGCTGATATAGTTGATTGAGGTTTTTTTTTAATGTGAAACGTGTACTGGCCTACTTTTTATTTCTAATAGCAGCCTGTTAGTCCGGCTGACCGGACCGGCAGGGGTTGGAAAGATCCTTTTTGTTGTTTGTTGCGGTCTCATTGTTACACAATTGTTGTCTCATCCAGTTTCATTCTGTTTCACTAACAGAGAGCTAGTATTGAGGTTTATAGAGGGAGGGAGAGGTTTAAATTCATTAATTCTGTAATAATAGTTTTATTGAAAACATGTACTAGAAATGTAATGGATTAACCTGCTGACAATTGTTTATTTAAAGGTTTTTCCAAAATGTTTTTGAATAAACAGGAGAGATAGAGAACAATGGCTTGAGAATACCAAGAGTATGATTTGAACTGTCTTTTTATGTGTCAGGATGGAGGTGTGGTGATGACTGTCGGTACCAGTGCATGTGGACGACCGTGGGTCTGTACCAGGCCGAGGGGTACCGGATCCCCCAGTTCCACGGAAAGGTGAATCACACACGCACACACCACTCAAGTGTTAAACCTGTAACGGTATTGTACTGTAGTAGTAGCCGTAGGAGTGTGTTTCAGAGTCAGTATTGAAGCAGTAGTATTTAACAGTGGACTGTAACACTAGTTGTATTGTAGTATTTCCGAGTGTGCCCTACACTAGTAGTTCTAGTAGTGTGTGAGTATCTAGTGTCCCTTGTCTTCCAGTGGCCCTTTGCTCGCTTCCTGTGTTTCGAGGAGCCTGTCTCTGCGCTAGCGTCTCTGCTGAACGGTGTGGCCTGTCTCCTCATGATGCTACGCTACCGCGGCACTGTGCCTCGCCAGAGCCCCATGTACCCCACCATCACAGCCTTCTCTCTGGTCCGACCCCCGTTGTCTGTCTGACCGTCTCTCTGTCTGTCTGAGAATTTGGAATGTCTGTCAGACTGGATGTCTGTTCTTATTGTGTGTGTGTGTGTGTGTGTGTGTGTGTGTGTGTGTGTGTGTGTGTGTGTGTGTGTGTGTGTGTGTGTGTGTGTGTGTGTGTGTGTGTGTGTGTGTGTGATAAATACATAACATATAGTTAGAATACAAATAGAGATATGAGATTTCTGTAAAACACCAACTCAACATGAAATGCATGAGTCAAAATACCATCAAAATATTCTCTCCAACTGAACGTCCATGTTGGCAGCTAGCTTTCTGGCTAGCCTTTGATGATGGTCCTCTGGTAACGGTCGTCGTGACAACTGATCTTCCTCTTGTATCCGTCATTGTGACAGCCGATGTCCTCCGTCTCTCTGCAGGTGTCCCTGAACGCCTGGTTTTGGTCTACTGTCTTTCACACCAGAGACACCTACCTCACTGAGGTAATGCTACACCACCCTACACATCTCCTCCTCCTCGCCCTGTATTCCACCTTATGATCTTCCACCCTCCACCACCCTCACCTCCTCCACCCTCCCTACTTTTACCCTCACCTCCTCCCCCCTCCCTCCCTACCTCCACCCTCAGCTCCTCCACCCTCCCTACCTTCACCCTCCCCCTCCACCACCCTCAACTCCTCCTCCCTCCCTAACTTCACCCTCCCCCACCACCCTCCCTCCCTCCCTACCTTCACCCTCCCCCTCCACCACCCTCACCTCCTCCACCCTCCCTACTTTGGCCTTCACCTCCTCCACCCTCGCTCCCTAACTCCACCCTCCTCCACCTTCACTCTCCTCCACCCTCTCCTCATCTCCGCCTTTTTCTCCTTCTCCAATCGGGCATCCAGTGACTGCCTCAGGTTTCCATAATGGTATTAACTAATTTAATAATGTTAAGTTATTAACGTCCAATCCTCCGATTATTTGATAAGTAATCCTTCAAACTCCACCTCTTAACTCTACTAATCTGTTATCTCCCCTCTTTCAGAAAATGGATTATTTCTGTGCATCTGCCGTCATTCTGTACTCCATATACCTGTGCTGCGTCAGGTGAGGTATTCTCTAGTCTACCTGTGTCAGGTTAGCTGGTCATTCTAGGTGGAAGTTTGACAGATAAAGATGTCTTTGAGCAAGGCACCTTTAACAGTGACTGATATGCTGATGGTTAGTAGCATCCCCTAAATGCCCCCTTTTTTGCTCTCCATGTGTGTTTGTGTACAATTTATTAGCTAGTTATGCTGAGCTAGTGTTGGGGAATTTAGTCTTGGACAGTCATCTTCATGAATATGTGTTAATTCTCTAGCTAATGTTGGATAACTACTGCTGATTCGGTTTTTTTGTATAATAATGTGAAAAAAAGTGTTAGCTCTTTGAGGGTGTTTGCTTGGCTGGTTTGCAAGCTTTGCTGGCTAATGTTAGTTCGCGGTGTGTCTGGTAGCTCCCTTCACGGCAAGTATTACTATCTTATGAATGTGAGCCAACTGCATGTTATTCAGGTCTCTGGTATTCTTATAGACTGTAGTAGCTCTATGTGGCTAGTTCTACTAGCTTATGTTATCTAACTATGTGATGTTCAAGATTGTAGTAGCTCTTTTTGGCTATTCGTACTAGCTAATGTTAGCTAACTGTCATGTTCAGGACTGTAGTAGCTCTTTTGGGCTATTCGTACCAGCTAATGTGAAGTAACTTGTGTGATGTTCAGGACTCTGGGTTTGAAGCGTCCGGTCGTCTCCAGCCTGGTTGGCGCGCTGCTCATTCTCGTCTTCACCGCCCACGTCTCCTACCTGACCTTCGTCAGCTTTGACTACGGATACAACATGGCCGCCAACGCAACCATCGGTAAGTCATGACATCATGGCTCGTGACTTCTGATTGCATTGCAGGGTTCTTGAGTCGGTCCGTGGTTGGTGTGTTCAATTCCAGGCCTATCTCAAAGGCCTATCTCCATGTGATTAACTTATGTTAAGTCACTATCTATCGCCAAACGAAGTAACACAAATGGTGACAGATGAAAGTCCTTGTTTTTGCAGCATTTTGAATGTTAAAACATGGCGACACTGTCTTTGTCTATGGGAGAAATTGAAGATACCCACTTTAAAGGGTTAGGGTCATGACTAGTGTTGTTGTCAGGAATAGTGTTAGGACTAGGGTTAGGTGTATTATACTGTGTATTATATTGAATATTCCTCTCTAGGCATGGTGAACTGGCTGTGGTTAGTTAAGGTTAATGTAATGTTTTTTGATTGTAATGTTATGACTATAACTCTATGTTCTAGGCATGGTGAACCGGCTGTGGTTATGACTGCAGTTAAGGTCACTGCATCGGTTATTGTATGTAATGTAATGACTATGGCCCAATCCCATTCCTACCCATTACCCCTTCTCCTTACCCCTCCCCCTTGTTTTGAAGGGGCCCAATCCCATTTCTACCCCTTACCCCTTCACCTTAACCCTTCAAAACAAGGGGGAGGGGTAAGGGGAAGGGGTAAGGGGTACAAATGGGATTGGGCCTTATTGGGCCTATCACTCCATGTTCTAGGCATAGTGAACCTGCTGTGGTGGCTGTGCTGGTGCTGGCAGAACCGGCGGACCCTACCCTACTGGTGGAAGTGTGGAGTGGTGGTCCTGTTGCTCCATGGCCTGGCACTCCTGGAGCTGCTGGACTTCCCCCCACTGCTCTGGGCTCTGGATGCCCACGCCGTCTGGCACCTCAGCACCGTGCCCGTTCACTTCCTGTTCTACAGGTACTTGTTCCAGTTATATTGGCTCCACTTCCTGTTCTAGGAGCAGTGTTTGTAATAACACTGTTTAAAAGAACGGCGTTGGGTAACGCCATTATTTTTTCAGTAATGGGGTAATCTAACTAATTACTGTTTCCGTCATTACAACGCCGTTACCGTTACTGTATGTTAAAGGCGGTGCGTTACTATTAATTGATTGAATAAACTGCCCAATCCGAACGCACCCCTGGCTCCAAACACAAACCGCTAATGAGGAGACCGGGTGGGTTAACAACGAGATAAGCGATTATGATTGGCTAAGGCAGTGTCATGTTTCATGGTAGCCAATCGGAGCCAGTGTTTTTACACACAATTCAGGTCACGCGCGCCACATGAACACAACACACACACACACACACACACACACACACACACACACACACACACACACACACACACACACACACACACACACACACACACACACATGCACACGCACACACGCACACACCAAACCTATTCAATGAAGCAGCAGAAATGGCGAGTCCGGAGCAATCCGATGAAAAGTTGGCATTTTCTGTAGTATTCGGCAGACGTTCCACAGCCTTTGCAACCAAGCAAATCAAAATTCAGTTGGAAGTTTATCAGAGCCTTTCAACCATTTAGCACATTAAGGCCAAGTAAAAACTGCTCAGATATATATAACAACATTATTTTTTTTACAGTAATGCAAATAGTTACTTTCCCTGGTAACTAGTTACCGAGTAATACAGTTACTAACTCAGTTACTTTTTGGAAAAAGTAGTGAGTAACTATAACTAATTACTTTTTTAAAGTAACGTTCCCAACACTGTCTAGAGTATCATTTCCTGTTGAGTCGGACAAGGTTAAGGTTAATTGTTATATTCAAGATGGTTAAGTGCGTGTATTATGTGATAGGTAAGTTGAGGTATTAGGTTAGACAGGGATATATTAAGGTATTTGGTTAGAGATTGTTTAGTGTGTGTATTAGGTTAGAGATTAGTTCTGAGTAAAAGAAAGAAAGAGGTGTGTGTGTGTGCGTCAATGTTATATACCTGGTCGCCTTAGCAACACCGGACAAGTTTGTTATTAGAAGTCTCTTTCCTGTTCAACAGTTTCCTGATAGACGACAGCCTGCACCTCCTCAACACAGAGAAGATCGGAGTCAAGCTGGAGTAGGAGGGGCCTCTCACCTCTTGACCATGACCTCTCCCCTCAACTCCTCCAATCAGGGCATCCGGACACCAGAACCAGGAAGGAGTGCCTCTCCATGACAACCCCGATCCCTCCCCCCTCGAGGAAGGCTCTGTTTACACTTTTCTTGTGTGTGTGTGTTTTTAATTTTTCTATATATTCAGTTTGGTTTTGAAGGCCTTGAATCTGAACTGAAGGGGAAGCTATCAACCGGCTGTCTCAGACCCCTCGTAAATTGACGAAAGAACCGTTAAGCTCACATATCACATTTCAGCCTCACCTGCATTATAAAGCTTTAAAATAGACTCCCGATGTTAGCTCTTTGTTCAACATAATCACAGGCCATGGCTTCATCTTCCAACCTTAGTACTGTTGCGAGCGCAGTTGCTAGCATTATCTGGCCGGCAGTTCAGTTAGGTTGAGGACAGGGAGGCCATAGACAAAGGAGGGATATAGGGGAGTGGGTGAGGGCGGGGAGAGGAAGGAGGGCTGGTTGGAGAAAGTTAGAGGCTTTTCTTACCCCTTATTATTCCAATATTTTCATATCACAATTGATTTGATATGTTTTGCCTTTATTTAGTTCTGGTGCTTTTCTTTCTGCTTTGAACATGAATCTTGATGCCTTTTTTTTTTATCATACACGTTTATCATTTATGTTGATTCAGTTCTGATGTTCTTTTGAATTCACCTGGGCTGCCTTCAGTGAAAGAAGAAAAAGGGATGTAGCTTAGCCTGGCGTTGGTTGATTGGCTGAACCGTGATTGTCCCGCCCACCCCACAGGAAGTGTATAGATGTACTTCCTGTTGTCAAGTTAGCTGTAATCAGGAGTCGTATATGACCACTGCCCTGAAGATGGCTCACCTCGTCGTCTGTGTGTGTGTGTGTGTGTGTGTGTGTGTGTGTGTGTGTGTGTGTGTGTGTGTGTGTGTGTGTGTGTGTGTGTGTGTGTGTGTGTGTGTGTGTGTGTGTGTGTGTGTGTGTGTGTGTGTGTGTGTGTTGTGCTCTTCACTCTAAACCGCTACATCTATGTTGTTCATTATATCATGCACTTTACACACACACCTGCACCAGTACCCAACCATACCAGTACGCACCAGGTGTACCAGAGTAGAACGCATGTTTGTGCTGCCTGTGCCTTTCCTTTTTGAAAGAAATCGTTTTTGTGTGTGTGTGTGTATGTGACGGAGAGAGTTTTATTGGCTGAGATCATTTTTGCCTAGCTGAGAGTTGAGAGGGGAGGGAAAGCATTATTTAGGGAAATGTTGAGGGGGTTCTCATGGTCACAGACAACCATAGCATCAGATGATGGTATTCACTATGTCCGGTGATGGTTTGCTGGTCAGGTAACAGTCCTGACATTGACCTCCAAGACTGTTGGAGGAAGATACTGGTGGTGGTGATGATGACGATGAGGATGAGGATGATGATGATGGAAGGAATGAAGGATGTAGTGAACATATGGCCAACGACTCCTGTACCTCTATCATAAACGTAGCCACCTTCTGAGGTGTGATGAAGACCTCACTTCCTTTCTCCTTTTTCTACATCGTTAATTCGTTATGTTGTTATCACTGCCTGCGGCCCTCACCTCCTCTTAACTCTTCCCTCCCTCCCTCCCTCTTCCCCTCGCACATGAAAACTTTGAAAGAAATGTTTGAAGAAATGGGACAAATAAAGGGTTCTTGTTTACCAAATTGTCTTGTCACTGTGTTTATTTATTCATTCATCAAACCCTGTTGTATTATTTATCATGATAGTCACCGCAATATGGATGGTTAAATACACTATCAATAGGCCTACTATAGAAATTGTTAAATCAGTGTATCACTATTAAAGAGATGGTTAAATCAGTGTATCACTATTATAGAGACGGTTAAATACACTATTACTAGGCTACTATAGAGATGGTTGAATCAGTGCATCAATATAGATGGTTAAATTACTATTCACTATTATAGAGGTTACAGTTACACAATCACCGCAATAGAGACGATTAAAGACACAGTGGCCCGAAAGATTCTGGATTTGTAACCCACTGTCCGCCGTCTTGCTGTAGTTATCATTCACTAAGTTTCCTGAACAATTTACCAGTACCAAATGATTCACTGTCGTTTTGGATTGAAGTGTCTGCTAAATGACTAAATAGTAAGAAGTAAAAATGCTCTTGAATTGTCTCTGCTTCCTCCTAGCGGACTGGTCGTGTACCTGCAGGCCACATTTTCTGGTAAATCGGATTGTTTTGACCCGGGGTTGTGCTGTAAATGATTGAATTGATGTGAAAATGTCAACTATCAACTGTCAACTATCATTCATTTTACAGGAAACACTACGAACATTATCTATGTGTTGTAATGATGTATTTTATGGGTCCTTCTGAGGCTTTGTGTGTGTGTGTGTGTGTGTGTGTGTGTGTGTGTGTGTGTGTGTGTGTGTGTGTGTGTGTGTGTGTGTGTGTGTGTGTGTGTGTGTGTGTGTGTGTGTGTGTGTGCACGTGTAGACGTGTACGTGTGTGTGTTGCTCTCTAGTAGCCGGGCAGCAGCGTGGACTATGACCCGGCTGCAGTGGGTGGGGAGCGGGAGAGAGCATGAATAGATCTTATTATTCCTCTTCTGACGACATGAGAACCAGGCTGGCCCGCTGTAACGCAAACCGTCCTGACAATGGAGCCAGTTCAGTCTGCAAGCATTCAGAGCCCCCCAGAAATACTACATGCCACTACAAGACTATAACATACAGAGTTAATGAGAGCCCCTACTACTACTACTACTACCAACTTCGGCTTCACTGTATGTAGAAGCATCGCTATTAAAAGACGACACACTCATATAAACACTCATAACAAACAGAAACACGCGCGGTATTTCAGTTCGTGCTGGGAAGACATGACAGTTCAGTCCGGGCGGGCGGAGTCACGGACACTCCCCGTTCCGGCCTCCCCCCGCTGTCACGCTCGCACTACCGACTCGCGGAACACCGACACACGGAGACCCGAGGAAGTGGCTGTGATTTGAAAAACAGTAGACGTGCCAGGAGGAGAACTCCTCAGAGGAACTACAGTACGACGTGCCGGGAGGGGGGGGGTCGTCGCCAGGAGGGGATTCCGGGTTATTTCTGGAACATGGACTAGAGCCGGGAGCCGCAGATGGAAGCGCGGAGAAGTTTTCTGTGGGTCCGACTTCTGCTGCTCGGGGTGGCGGGCGCGCTGGCCAGAGAAGGTGGGTCGTCGCTCTCGCTGAGGGACGCTGTTGTGAACTAAACTTCTGATCGGTTTTGAAACACTCTTGCCTTGTTTTGAGCAGACCGTAATGGACGGGGCAGGTTACTGGAAGTGTGTGTGTGTGTGTGTGTGTGTGTGTGTGTGTGTGTGTGTGTGTGTGTGTGTGTGTGTGTGTGTGTGTGTGTGTGTGTGTGTGTGTGTGTGTGTGTGTGTGTGTGTGTGTAAATGTGTAAATGTGTGTGAGAGAGAGAGAGAGGAGTGTGTGTGTGTGTGTGTGTGTGTGTGTGTGTGTGTGTGTGTGTGTGTGTGTGTGTGTGTGTGTGTGTGTGTGTGTGTGTGTGTGTGTGTGTGTGTGTGTGTGAGAGAGAGGGTATGGGGGTATGAGTGTTGGAACTCGACCCAAAGAACGAGCGTGATATTCTTGGCTCGACAATGACACACGCCACATTCCTGCGCGACTCCGCATTCGCCTCGGTATCTCTCTCCTGGGGCTAATCCCCCTATCCCACCCCACCTTCCTATCCCACCCTACCTTCCAAACCACTACTTGAACCTCTTCCTCCCTTACCCCTCTACCCACTTAGCCTACCCTTACCCTTACCCTACACTACTAACACCAACCCTTCCCCCCTAACCCTAACCCCAATCTGTCCCTACAGGTAAAATACCTGTCGTAGAAACATTTGTTGTTATTGTTGTTGTTGCTGTTGTGTGATCGTTGGCTCCGCGCCGTACCCAAACGGGTCAGTTGGTCAGATACCGAGGAACCTGATTGGTGACTCGTAGATTGTGACAATGGCACCTGTGCGCGCAGGCAGCGATCAGTTCGTCTCGCGTCAACAACCACAACAAACCGACAGTTGGTTCTTTGTGCGTCAAGGTCTCGTGGCGAGACACGGAACATTGTGTTATAAGGGACAGTTTAGGGTCAAGTCCTCCTCTCTCTGTGTCTAGAGTTATGCACACCCAGGCAGACACAAACAGACACACACACGCACACAATTTGGATCATTGAATTTATTTCCACCTTACTACAGAATATTAAATATAACGGGACGTATATTTTGTAGATTCAAACAAATGGCACAACATGTCAGAAGTCTGTACACGTATTAATGCAGTGCAAAAAGCAACACACAATAAAACAAAGCCAAATTACGGGTTAATGATTGTCGATAACACACACACACCCACACACACATACACACACACATACATACACACACATACATACACACACACAGGCCTGTGGTTCTCCACGAGTGATTGTGTCTGAGTGTGTCCCAGGGCCGTTGATATTTAAAAGCTATTGATGGACACTGACAAATTCATGTTACTCAGAGCAGATATTGCTGTTAAAACTGATGCTGCACTTTGTAGTCCACACACACACACACACACACACACACACACACACACACACACACACACACACACACACACACACACACACACACACACACACACACACTTACACACACTTACACACACGCACAGTAGCGAGGCTGGTTGTCTGGAGGCTGTGGCTAGCCTCTGATTATTGAATTAATGATTAACTTATTGACCCTCAACATTCTAGAAGCACTGAGTTCTGAAGCTCAGCTGTATTCTCTGTTCATTGTTCTAATGGCCGGTTCTGTCTCCTGGTTCTGAATAAAGGATCGAAAGCCTGGTTATAAAAGCTGGATCTAAAACCTGGTTCAAAAGGATGGATTGTTCTATATTATGGTTGTATAGGATGGATCTAAAGGATGGTTCTAAAGAATGCTTATGAAGCCTGGTTCTAAAGCCGGGTACTAGTAGGAACTAACATGAGAAGTGATTGACATCATCAAATACCCAAAACCCAGATGGAGGACCTGAACCACAGTACTTAGTATTCACCACACAGAGAAGTTAAGGACCCTAGCGTCTAATTGCTGGAAAGTGTTCACTAGATTGGGCATGGAGATCAACATTCACGGGTTGTTGCTGCTTCCCAGAAGTATTTAGCCAGAACTTGACCTCAAAGTGGAGCTCAGACACCAGGGAGACGTTGAGATTCAGAACGCCTAATCAAAAGTGAAAGTGCCCGCACAACAGAGCTGGGGAGTAAACAATAATAAAGTTCAACCGTTAAAACATGGAGGGGTGGAGTTTAAGCATGTAATAGAGTTTAAACATGTACATTTGTAACATGGATTAGTTTAAAGATAGAGTTGAGTTTAGACTTTGAGTTAAAACTTTGAGTAGGGTTGAAATATGTTGTCGATTTGAAACTTGCAGTAGATTTGAAACTTGGAGTAGAGCTTAAAGTTAGAGTTGAGTTAAGACGTTGAGTTGAAACTTGGAGTAGATTTGAAACTTGGAGTAGATTTGATATGGAGTAGAGTTTAAATATGAAGTAGAGTGAAGACTTGGAGTCGATTTTAAATTTGGGAGAAGAGTTGCAACTTGGACTGGATTTGAAACGTTGAGTAGAGTTGAAACTTGGAGTAGAGTTGAAACATGGCAGTGTGTTGTCGGTTGAAGACAATGGAGAGTATTCCTGCAGGCTTGCATCTTTTAGGCAAAGACGTGTGTGTGTGTGTGTGTGTGTGTGTGTGTGTGTGTGTGTGTGTGTGTGTGTGTGTGTGTGTGTGTGTGTGTGTGTGTGTGTGTGTGTGTGTGTGTGTGTGTGCGTGTGTGTGTGTGTGTGTGTGTGCGGTGCGCAGGTGCATGCAACCTACACGGCTTTGTGAGTTTGAATGGTACAGTACAGACCTGTTTCTCTGGTCGCTTGCGCAATCACTACCTGTTTGTTCTTTTAGAGATGGAATGTAATCGTGTGTGTGTGTGTGTGTGTGTGTGTGTGTGTGTGTGTGTGTCGTGGTGTGTGTGTGTGTGTGTGTGTGTGTGTGTGTGGTGTGTGTTGGTGTGTGTGTGTGTGCTGTGTGCGGGGAGCGGGCTTGGGGAGCGCGGGGTGTGAAAGGTGAATCTCGGGTCTGGTTCCTGCTCTGTGGAGACCAGGAGGAGTTGCTGTTGTTGACTCCCTCCGCGACCCCTGCTTGTTTACTTTCTATGACTGGGTAAACAACGTCCTGTTTGCAAATGAAGCAATGGAGCTGTCACACTCCGGAGCTCTTTCTCTCTGGCTGACTGTTGCCACGGAAACCCCTGGTACTGTGTGTAACTTGTCGTTGAGGTAGTCAGGAGGATATTGTCTCCTAGCACAATGCCGATGGTCTCCATAGTGATGGTCTCTCCATATTGATGGTCCCAACCAAAGCGATGGTCTCCATCGCAGTACTCTCCATGGCATCTTTCTCCTAGCAATGGTATCCATAGCAATGGTCTCCATAGCCATGTCCTCAATAGTCACGGTCTCCAAAGTAATGGGGTTAACTTAATTTCCAGTCCTATGGTTTAAGAATAACATTTATTATGCCTTTGCTAAAAGCAAGACTAACACCATTTTTTTTCAATAAACATTATCATTTTATAGCATTCATTTATAGAATGTTTGTAAGAATGTATAATTGATAGATTATACAGTGTTTAATAGTATTTCCTGTTATCATGTTGAATAGAATTATTATGACATGTAATCACATGCTGAATTAAGATGGCTAATATAGCATGTTTATGAGCAAGACACATGTTTAATAGCCTGCTTAATACACATCTAATAATTCATCAATTGTACCTTTTTAAATAGCACAAAACATTTCAAAACAAACAACACTGTTACGCTCCACCCCTTCGCCCCACCCTGCACCTGAAAACAAACACTGCTGAGAGACCAGCTTCTCAGCAGAGTAGCTTAGCATTGGCATTGTGCCAGGGCACAAATTGGTACAGCCTACTCTTGACTTCTAATGTTTACTATTTATTAGTATAGCACAGCTAAATCCGAGGCGAAACACATGCAATATCGTTAGACACCCTCCTCATGGTGTTGGATGGGATGCATTTGGGTCAAGGTTAACACAGAGGAGTGTGTGTGTGTGTGTGTGTGCGTGCGTGCGTGCGTTACAGTGGTACTCTGCTGTGGGGATTGGAAAGTGGCTTATCAGCATTTATATTGATAGGTAGAACAGTCTATGTATAGCAGTTAGCACTGTAAATGATTCAAACTTCGGTGTAAATGTTTGTGCTTTTGGTTTCAGGGTGAATGGTTCCAATTTCAGTGTAATAGTTCTTGTTTTGGTGTAAATGGTTCAGGTTCTAGTTGTGTGTGAAGTGTTCTTGTTCTGCGGTCACAACAGTCTGGGTGTCCATTTAAATGGTTCTGATTCTGGTCACTGTGAACCTGGTAGCAGTGTAAATCGTCCTGTTTCTGGTTTCAGTTCAACTGGTTCTTGTTTAAATGTAAATTGTTCTGGTTTCAGTGGAAATGGGTAGTGTTCTGGTCTCAGGGTAACTGTTTCTAATCTCAGTGTAGCTGGTTCTGATCTCAGTGTAACCAGTTGTGGTCTCAGTGTAAATGGTTCTGTTTTCAGTGTGCCTGGGAACGGACATGAAGTTGGACCTGCTCTCCAGCCTGGAGAACCACTATGAGACTCTGCGGCTGCTGTACACCGGCTGTCAGGTCGTCCACGGCAACCTGGAGATCACCCACCTCCACGGGGAGCCGGACCTCTCCTTCCTCGAGGTACCACACTTCCTCCTTCTCCAAATGTCCTCCACAATTAGGGCATTCAGCAGACGCTTTTTCCAAAGCGGCTTACATCGGTTAATACACACATTGACACTCCGACGAGTCAACCATGCAAGGCGACAGCCAGCTCGTCAAGAGCATTTACACATCAACACTCAGCTAGGAGGAGCTGGGGATCAAACTAGCAACCTTTCGGTTACAAGACAACTGCTCTACCTCCTGAGCTAAGCCGACCCACCTTCTCCTCCTCCACATGTTCGATGTTCTGAAGGGCACGTGAAAGTCATGGGACGGTCATATGAAGGTCTCGTGACGTTCTGAGGGTCATGTAAAGGTCATGTGAAGGTCATGTAACGTTCTGAGGGTCACGAGCTGTCCTCCGTGTGGTTGTGCAGGGCATCGTGGAGGTCCAGGGTTACGTTCTGGTGGCCGACGTGACGGTGGACCTGATTCCTTTGGACAACCTGCGTGTGATCCGGGGGAGCCAGCGCTACGGCGCCAATTTCTCCCTGGTGGTTCTGAACAACACCAAGGGCCCCCAAGGCCCCGGGCTCCGGACCCTCCGTATGCGCAGCCTCACAGGTGTGGACTCGCCAAGACCGGATCAGACCGGATCTAATTGAATCAAATGGTCCTGATGGTTTCTGCTTGAAACCAGTAGGGTTGGTCTCTGATCTCTAAAGATATAATTAAGTATGTGTGGATATATAACAGTATTGGGGTAATAGTATATGATATTATGTATTGTATATAATACACTGTACTCTATGTTGATTTGAAAGTGGCTCACGAGTCAGGCGGACCACAATCAAAGCTTACAAGCTGAATTGGAAGAGCTCCAAAAAATTTTGCTGTGTGACCACGTTTTTCTGGAATAACAACTAGCAATCTAGCAATAGTAGTCATATGTAATTATCATTTTAAAAAGTTAGGTAATTTTAAAGTAGTGCCAAAACGTGACAGTAGATTTCTACTATGCAAACACTAAATTTCACAACATGAGTACAGAACAAGTTCTGAGTCCTCGATCACAAGACTAACTAAACCAACACAAATGGGCAAAGTAGCTCGTATATCACATATTCCTTGTTATTCAGTGAAGGATGATGTTGTTTCAGAAGCAGTCATTTATCTCAGAAAGGTTTTACTCTCTCACTCTCAAACTGGCCTATGGAGACCGGGATCATACTGACATTTACATTTACCTTTAGGGCATTTAGCAGACGCTTTTATCCAAAGCGACTTAAGTACGGTACATTTGTCATAGAAAGTGAAACAATATATCGCTGTCGGTACAGTAAAGATGTTCATAGAACAAAGTGCAAGTACTAACAATCGCCAGGCTAACCCATTCCGTTTATACAGCAGTGTTGCTGCTACTGCAGATGCTACACAATTAAGTACTATAAGTAACATACATTAAGTGCGTACAATCAGTTGGTACATTGCATGAAATATGAAGACCTCTCCTCTCCTAGCCTCTCCTCCTCTTGAGACCTCCCCTCTTCTCCCTCTCCTCTCCTAGCCTCCTAACCCTTTGATGATGGCATGTATACCGTGTATATATATATATTCATCAACCAACAACCTTAGATCCTTACAAAATGGCTGATGACAGGATGTAATGCGTGCGTGTGTGTGTGTGTGTGTGTGTGTGCGTGTGCTTGTGCGTGTGCGTGTGCGCGTGTCAGAGATCCTGCTTGGCGGGGTGTATATGTGGGGGAACCCCCAGTTGTGTTTC
>OLKM01000061.1:411904-425035 GCA_900291075.1 Melanogrammus aeglefinus
GAATGGAGTGACATCAGCGTGTTTAAAAACCTGCAGGTCATCAGGGGAAGGGTGCTCTTCAAGTAAGACTGTCTGTCTGTCTGTCTATCTGTCTGTCTGTCTGTCTGGCTGGCTGGCTGGCTGGCTGGCTGTCTGTCTGTCTGTATGGCTGAAAATGTTGTTTCCTTCCATCTGCCTGCAGCTGTCTTTCCTCTGGCTGTTTTTGTCTCATATCTATCAGTTTAAGTAGCTAATCCTTATCTCTCTCTCTCTCTCTCTCTCTCTCTCTCTCTCTCTCTCTCTCTCTCTCTCTCTCTCTCTCTCTCTCTCTCTCTCTCTCTCTCTCTCTCTCTCTCTCTCTCTCTTCTCTCTCTCTCTCTCTCTCTCTCTCTCTCTCTCTCTCTCTCTCTCCCTCTCTCCCTCTCTCTCTCTCTCTCTCCTCTCTCCCTCCCTCCCTCCCTCCCTCCTCTAGGGGGGTCTTCTCCCTGGTTCTCCAGGACCTCAACATCACCTCGGTGGGCTCGCGGTCTCTCCGTAGCGTGAGCGGGGGTCTGGTTCTCATCCACAACAACAGCCGGCTGTGCTACACGTCCTCCCTGCCCTGGGACACGCTGCTGCACCCCAGCCAGGGGCCCACCCGCATCCTCAGCCTGAACCAGGACCCCCAGTTCTGTGGTACGGGCCCCCGACTCCACCCCTCTTTATTAGTGTGTGTGTGTGTGTGTGTGTGTGTTGAGGTCGGAATCGTTATGTGTGAACATATTTATTATATTTATAATGATATATTTGCGTCATATAGTGTGTGTGTGTGTGTGTATAATGCTGCATGTATACGGTTTGTGTGTGTGTGTGTAATGTGCATGTATACTGTGTGTGTGTGTGTGTGTGTGTGTGTGTGTGTGTGTGTGTGTGTGTGTGTGTGTGTGTGTGTGTGTGTGTGTGTGTGTGTGTGTGTGTGTGTGTGTGTGTGTGTAATGTGCATGTATACTGTGTGCGTGTGTGTGTGTGTGTGTGTAATGTGCATGTATACTGTGTGCATGTGTGTGTGTGTGTGTGTGTAATGTGCATGTATACTGTGTGTGTGTGTGTGTGTGTGTGTGGGTGTGGGTGTGTGTGTGTGTGTATGTTGAGGTCTGAATCTTTATGTCTAAACATATTTATTATATTAAGAATTATATATGTGTGTGTGTGTGTGTGTGTGTATAATGTGTTTACATACTGTATACTGTATTTGGGTGTGTGTGTGTATAATGTGTTTACATACTGTATACTGTATTTGGGTGTGTGTGTGTATAATGTGTTTACATACTGTATACTGTATTTGTGTGTGTGTGTGTATAATGTGTTTACATACTGTATACTGTATTTGGGTGTCCAGAGGAGCAGGGACACGTGTGCCACCCTCTGTGTAAGGGGGGCTGCTGGGGCCCGGGGCCCCTTCAGTGTGTCTCCTGCAGTGCCTTCCAGAGGGGCCTCAAGTGTGTGGAGCAGTGTGACCTCTACCAGGGGTGAGACTTCCCCTTTTGACCCCTGACCCCCCGACCCTGACATAACCCTAAAACCTAGCTCACGCTCCAACATGAGCTTGTCATGATGTGTGAGCTTTTGACCCCTGCATTGACTCTGTTTCACCAATCAGCCATCAATAATCAGTCATGGCACGGATATGTATGGTCACAGTCAGACGTCTAAGTGGTTGGGGGGGTGGTGCGTTGCAGGCCTGTGCGGGAGTACGAAAAGGATAAGGTGTGCGGTGCCTGTCACCCAGAATGTCGACCAATCAACGGCTCCGAGTCATGCTACGGCCCGGTAAGATGAATGTTTGTTTGTTGATGTTCAGCAAGGACACGTTTAAATAACCCTGACGCTAAGCATACACTGTTCCTATCATAATTACAATCTAAATCACAATAATCCAATTACCGGTACGTGTGTTTGCACGCGCGTGTGCGTGTGTGCGCGTGTGTGTGTGCGTGTGCGTGTGCGCGTGTGTGTGTGTGTGTGTGTGTGCGTGTGTGTGTGTGTGCGGTGCGTGTGTGTGTGTGTGTGTGGCGCAGGGTGCGGACCAGTGCAGGGAGTGTTTGAACCTCCAGGACGGGGAGGTGTGTGTGGAACGCTGCCCCAGCGGGGTGAAGGAGGAGCAGCACACCGTCTGGAAGTACAGCAACGCCTCGGGGCACTGCCTGCCCTGTCTGACCAACTGCAGCCTCTCGTAAGCACGCACGCACGCACACACACACCACACACACACACACACACACACACACACACACACACACACACACACACACACACACACACACACACACACACACACACACACCACACACACACACTAGACACTGTCGGACCAACTGCAGCCTCTCGTAAGACACACACACACACACACACACACACACACACACACACACACACACACACACACACACACACACACACACACACACAGTCGGACCAACTGTAGCCTCTCCTAAGAGCACACACAGACAGACAGACAGACACACACACACACACTGTAGCCTCTCCTAAGAGCACACACAGACAGCCTGCCTGCCCTGTCTGACCACCTGTATCCTCTGATAAAACACCGTCCCTCTCCCTGTCCGTGTGCTCCAGGTGTACTCTGATGGACGAGCGCGGGTGTCCTGTTCCCACCAACACCGGGTGAGTCTGACCATCTGTGATGTCATAACTACGCTCAACCAATCATAGTTCAATAACATAGAGACGCGGCTGAAAAAGTGTCTCAAAATGTTATGGGTGTACAAGTACATGTTTATGTTTATGTGTACAGATCTATATATGTTGTGTGTGTGTGTGTAGTCCAGGGACGACCATCGCGGCGGCCCTGGGCGGGGTTGTCCTCTTCCTCATCCTGCTGGCGCTGCTGGTCTTCTACCTTCGGCGGCAGCAGAAGCTCCGCAAGAAGGCCACCATGCGGCGCCTCCTGCAGGAGCACGAGGTGAGAGGCAGCATGGGACAGCATGCAGTCCGTCGGCTGCTTGACTTACAACGCAGCCTCTTTGACACTGCATCTTAAGACCGAACATGCTGGTGACTCCAAAAGGTCTTCCTCTGTTCTCCACACATCGCAACCAACAGCTGCCCATGATATCAACGTCCGAGTTTCTATTATTTGTCTTTGTAAAAGTGTCTTTGCATCCCTAGTGATTACTATAAAATGTATTAATATTATGAGAATTATTCTTATTATTTATTTTTGAATATTATCGTCATTATAATAACTTGAGGTGTAGTGTACCTGTAGGTTGGGAACCACAGCTCTGGACACTCGCTAGTGAGTGTAGACACGGGTGTCAGCCGTAGTTTTTCTGAGGCAGCCCTCTGACCCGCTCCCCTGTGTGTGAGCAGCTTGTGGAGCCTCTGACTCCCAGCGGCGCGCTGCCCAACCAGGCCCAGATGCGCATCCTTAAAGAGACGGAGCTCAAGAAGGTCCGAGTGCTCGGATCTGGGGCGTTCGGCACTGTGTACAAGGTGAGAGAGGGAGTGATGTGTGTGTGTGTGTGTGTGAGTGAGTGAGTGAGTGATGCATGCCAGCCGGTTTGTTTCTCGCCTCACCGTCTGTTGTGCATGTGTGTGTGTGTGTGTGTGTGTGTTACAGGGTGTGTGGGCTCCAGACGGAGAGAGTGTGAAGATCCCCGTGGCCATCAAGGTGTTGAGGGAGAACACGTCCACCAAGGCCAACAAGGAGATCTTGGACGTGAGCTCTCCCTTCCCTCCTCACTCACTTATAGTTCAAAACAACCTTGTAGTGACTGCAGACCTACGATGTTACTTAAAGTGGGTCAAGAGACATTTCTTTAAAGAGCCAGTAGGGGTTAAGGGTCATCTTACACATTGGGGATTGAACCCAGAACCAGCTGGCGGTCCGACACCCTAACTGCGTTCACACCAAAAGCGGTGCGAATATTCACACTTGTTGGAACATTTTGAGCAGCGGTCCTACTCTACCCCCGACTCTGAAAAACAAAAAGAGTTTTTTTTTTCTTAAACCTAGGTTGTGCAGCACCTTGCACTTTTTTTTTGCAGTTACTCCATTTTTACTTGTCTGTTCTGTGCAAAGCCCAAAGCGTGAGTTGGGGGAGAATTTTGTTTGTAGAACTAGAGTCATATTCTTTCAGTAAAACAAAGCACACGGAGCTTGAATGTAACGCCAACATTTGCTCGCTTCAAATAAGAAACGGGTATATTTTGGATAGGAAAATCGAAAGACATTATTTCTGCGTTCGTCCCGGCTCTGACGTGATGTTTCTTAAATCACTCTGGATAAAAAGGTGCATCTGCTAAACCACGAGATGGAGATATAAAGTCAGTCCGGCAGTTAACCCCGCTCCTCCCCGTGTCCAGGAGGCCTACGTGATGGCGGGAGTGGCCAGTCCCTACGTGTGCCGTCTGCTGGGGATTTGCCTGACCTCCACGGTGCAGCTGGTCACACAGCTCATGCCCTACGGCTGCCTGCTGGACTACGTCCGCGAGAACAAGGACCGCATCGGCTCCCAGTTCCTCCTCAACTGGTGTGTCCAGATCGCCAAGGTAACCGTGACGACCGGCGCACGACCCACCTCATCAGCGTCATGATGATGATCATACCGATGAAAAGAACAGAAGCTGTCCTCTTTGCCCAATAGACTACTGCCCTATACCACTAGGAATTATGTATGTATTATCATATCTTTTACCAGTACTAGCTGTATCTGCTACCACTGAGATGCATTGTTTAATAATAGCTTGATGTAATGTGTATATTGATATGGCTGTACTGTTTAATAATGTATTGATTTAATGTGTGTATCTATATATATATTGATATGGATGTACTGTTTAATAATGTATCAGTGGAATGTGTACCTGTGTATTGACGTCTGTACATAATGTGTCTGACAGGGTATGAGCTACCTTGAGGAGGTGCGTCTGGTTCACAGGGACCTGGCAGCCAGGAATGTCCTGGTGAAGAACCCCAACCATGTGAAGATCACAGACTTTGGCCTCGCCAGACTGCTGGACATCGATGAGACAGAGTACCAGGCAGACGGAGGGAAGGTCTGTCCGAACACTATATATATTATAAATGTATCCATCTATCTATAGGCTGTGTACCCACTGTGTGTGTGTGTGTCTGTGTGTGTGTGTGTGTGTGCGCTGTTTCCTGACATGTGATTGGTTCTTTCAGGTGCCAATCAAGTGGATGGCCCTGGAGTCTATCCTCCACAGGAAGTTCACCCACCAGAGTGACGTGTGGAGCTATGGTACAACCCCATCGACAGTATTATTATAATTATTATTATTAATATTCTTATTATTATAATGTACTTTTTCACTTCGTCATAGACCAAAAGTCCTTTCTTTGTTTAAGCACCATGGTCTAGTCGCCATGGTATCAGTGCTGGTCACCTCGGTGACCGGCTACTGTCACCGTGGTGACAGGCGGCAAACGCCATGGAAACAGGCTGCGGTCACCATGGTAACAGCCCGCGTTTGTGTGTTTGCCGGCGCCCCCCTTTTCCCAGGCGTCACGGTGTGGGAGCTGATGACGTTCGGGGCCAAGCCCTACGACCTCATCCCAGCGCGGGACATCCCGGACCTGCTGGAAGGGGGCGAGAGGCTCCCCCAGCCCCTCATCTGCACCATCGAGGTCTACATGATCATGGTCAAATGTACGTCGTCTAACCCTGTACCCCCCGGGCTCCTACCGCCCCCCGTACCTGGGGGGGGGTCCCAGGCTGAGCATTACCAGTGGAGGCGTGTCTGCAGCAGGCCCAGTTGATGGGGTTTGGTGTGTGTGTGTCTGACAGGTTGGATGATCGACCCAGACAGCAGGCCGCGGTTCCGAGAGCTGGTCAACGAGTTCAGCCTCATGGCTCGCGACCCGCCCCGCTATGTGGTCATACAGGTAGGAGGGCGGGGCTCGTGGGGGTCCCCACCCCGTGGGAGAAGAAGCATTATTTAAAATGAATAAAAGTCTCTTCACATCACTGTAACGACCCCAACCGTGGCCACCTCCCTCCTCTCCTCCTGCTCCTCCTTCCTCACACCCACTACCTCCCTTCTCTCCACCACCTCCTCCCTCTTCTCCCCCACTCCCTACCTCCCTCCTCTCCCGCTCCCTCTCCCCCTCCCACTCTTCCCGCTCCCACTCCCTCACCTCCCTCCCATTTCTCCCCCTACCTCCCTCCTCTCCCCCACCTCCCACTCCCTCCCTCCCTCCCTCTCCCCCACCTCCCACTCCCTCCCTCCCTCCCTCTGCCCCACCTCCCTCCAGAACGAGGACCAGAGGAGCCTCACCTTCCCGGTGGACAGCCAGTTCTTCCGGAGGCTCCTGGAAGAGGAGGGCCCGGACATGAAGGACCTCCTGGACGCAGAGGAGTACCTGATCCCCCAGCCCAACATGTTCCCCCGCACCCAGGGGGACGGGGTGTCCACGGCCGGACACTCCAGGCACCACTCCTACCGGGTCAGTAGGTCACCATGACACCACCACCCCCACTCCTACCGGGTCAGTAGGTCACCATGACACCACCACCCCCACTCCTACCGGGTCAGTAGGTCACCATGACACCACCACCCCCACTTCTACCGGGTCTGTAGGTCCCATGACACCACCACCCCCATTCTACGGTCACCATGACACCACCCACCCCCCACTCCTACCGGGTCAGTAGGTCACCATGACACCACCACCCCCACTTCTACCGGGTCTGTAGGTCCCATGACACCACCACCCCCACTTCTACCGGGTCTGTAGGTCCCATGACACCACCACCCCCACCCCTACCGGGTCAGTAGGTCCCATGACATCACCCCCACTCCTACCGGGTTCAGTGACGTCACTGATGGTGATGTCATCAGTGACATCATCAGTGACATCATCAGTGACGTCATCAGTGACGTCACCATCAGTTCGATTACTAGTCCCCCCGAGCCAAGTCCACGGGGGGACTAGTTACCGAACTAGTAATTAATCCCAGTGACAAAGGGCTTCACCGGCAACCTTACAGGGTGCCCACCCCCTCCAAAAGTGATCCAAAGGACAAACTTCCTCAACTTAAAGGGAAGTCTCCAGCCTAGAGGACACATAGTTGAGCAAGATGCCCTAACCCCTACCTCTATCTGAATCAACAGTAGATGGATAACCGCAGCTGTCTCTCCCCCCCCCCCCCCCCCAACAGAGTACAGACCAGGGCCTGGACGGAGAGCCCCCTATTGGCAGTGCCTGCACCATGTACTCCTCCATGAGTACCCTGGGTCGGGGCCAGTACCCCACCCTGCCACTAGGGGCCAGCCCTTCCAACGGCGGCTGGAGCTCCCAGTACCCCATGCTGGCACGCAGCCCCTCCTCCGGAGACCCCTGTGACTCCGTCTTCCTGGACGACGCCACGGGGACGCCGGCCAGTCCCGGGCGCTACCGCCAATGCGACGGCAGCTGCCACGACGACCTGATGGAGACGGACGGCCCGCCCGGCGCCCATCTCCCACCCCAGCATCACCATCACCAACCTCATCATCTCCATCACTCGCTGCCCCGGCGGCATCAGGGGCACCACCAGAGCCACGCCAGCCCAGGTGAGAGGACCCGTTCTGTTCTGGTATCAGAGGGAATCATTCTGAAACGATATGGTTACATGACGTGTACATGGTGTGTACTGTTTATGCAATTAGAAGATAACCCCTCGCTCTCTCCCCCGCTCCCCTCGGTTCCCTTCTCCTTCCCTCCTCGGTCCTCTTTCTCTCAATTCCCCCTTACCCTCCCCCCCTCCTACCGTCTCCTCCCCTTCACGTCCTCCTCTCTCCTCCTCCTTCGTCACCTCTCGTCCTGCTTCGTCACCTCCCCCCTCCTCCTCCTCTCCCCCTCCTCCTCCTCTCTCCTCCTCCTCCTCTCTCCTTCTTCGTTACCTCCCCCCTCCTCATCCTCTCTCCTCCTCCTCCTCTCTCCTTCTTCGTTACCTCCCCCCTCCTCCTTCTTCGTCTCCTCCTCCTTCGTCTCCTCCTCTGTCCTCCTTCGTCACCTCTCGTCCTGCTTCGTCACCTCCCCTCTCCTCCTCCTCTCTCCTCCTCATTCGTCACCTCCCCCCTTCCTCCTCTCTCCTCCTCTCTCCTCCTTCGTCATCTCCTCCCTCCTCCTCTCTCCTCCTCCTTCGTCACCTCTCTCCTCCTCCTTCGTCACCTCTCTCCTCCTCCTCTCCAGAGTACGTCAACCAGGAGGCCCGTGAGGTGCGGCCGGCGGTCCCGGACCGGCCCAGCACGCTGCCCCGTAAGACCCGCCGCTCGGAGCCCCGCCACCTCCCCAACGGCCTGGGTCCCAACGGCCTGGCCCCCGGGCACAGCGTGGAGAACCCCGAGTACCTGGTCCCCCTGGGGCCCCCCGCGGCCCCCAGCTCCCCCGCCTTCGACAACCCCTACTACCTGGACCTTCTGGCCGGAGTAGAGGGGACTGGGGTCAGGGGGGAGGGGGGGCGGGGTCAGGGCGGGGGAGAGGCAGCTGAACGGCTACGCCACGCCCACAGTGGAGAACCCTGAGTACCTGGGCCTGGCCGACACCTGGACCGGACACACCTGATGAGAGGGGTGTGGGTGAACTGCGGGTGAAAATGTGAAATTTGGTACCGCGTGTGTGTGTGTGTGTGTGTGTGTGTGTGTGTGTGGTGTGTGTGTGTTGTGGTGTGTGTGTGTGTGTGTGTGTGTGTGTGTGTGTGTGTGTGTGTGTGTGTGTGTGTGTGTGTGGAGTTGTCAGCCAATAGAAAAGCATTCACAGAGGACAAGTAAGACTAAAAAGATCAAATTCCTGCAACCAATCAAGAGTTTTTTGAGGGGTGATTTGACCTCTGGACTCAAAGATCTATCAACGTTTACAGCCTCTAGCAGCTCAAGGGTGGTGCTCGCGTCCGGTCGCCGCGGCAACGGTTCTCATGAACAACTGGTGGAGTAATGTGTCACTGGAGGTGTTTTCAATGTCTTTCTAACAATCCCTATGATTATGTTTTGTAACCGTGCGATGTGATTAGGTTGAGCCCTGTTGCCTCCTCAGCCAATCAGAGTGATTTGAGGGGTCCGCAAGCCGTGAGCAGAATAACGATGACGTCGCCCTCTTGGCTCAAAGGAACTTTTGTCTCAGCAGAAAAAGAGAAGGCCCAGAGGCCCATCTGCACCATGGGAGGACACACACGCAACAGATGTGGTTCTGTGTGTGTCGTGTGGGACCTTGTTCGTGTTTGTAATTTGAACGAGGGCTTTACATGGTAAAATACTTGATAGAGACGCCTCACTCACATATGAGCACCCTGATGCAGAACCTCAAGCTAGCCTGATAACAACCTAGCTAGCATTTTGGCACCCTGATGGGAGATAGCAGGATGGCAAGCTAGCATTATGGAATCCTAGCTAGCATGATGGCAACCTAGCTATAATGATAGAATGCAGTCAGAGGCAGGATATATGTGGAAAGACTCAGAAATACAGGGCCTACTTTAAGGCTAGTCAGTAGTTTACTAGAGAGTTTAAGTACGGTACGAACACACCGGAAATGGGGGTTTCTATGTGGATGTAGACCCAGCCCTGATCAAAAATACACCATGAACACCAGCCACGCCCCCTCATACACAATCCACGTCCCACCTCTAGGAGTCACGTGACTCTGAAGGCCTGACTTGTGTCTGATATCCATTTATACAAAACCCTATTTTGTACGTTTTCTGTGACTTATTATCGTGTTTGAAGGTTTATCTCTGTGTGTGAATATTTTTTTATGTTTTAAGGTTTGATTGTACGAAATAAAGTGTAAAAAGGTTAGCAAGTAATTTGATTAAACATTGACTCTTGTGGAAAGAGCAATACATAGAAAACAATTTTTTTTTTTGTTAATGAAAGAAAATATGTATAAATTGTAATGTTTCTATTCTTTGTATGCATTACATTACTTTTTAAATACAAGGGAAAGTTTGCAATGGTTGTTATTTCTGGGTCTTCTTGTGCGACAACAACTATGGAATGTTCTGAAATCAGAAGGGCCTTTTCTGCCATCTTGTGGTAGTTATAGGAAATACAATAAACGTTTGGGTATTATGTTCGAGACTGTTGGTGGGTATAAGGTTAAGGTGTCAGGAACAGCCAACTGTATCTCTTTAGCCTTGGCCTACATAATATTTTGTAAATGGAAGGAAATTATTTTATGTATTTTAATATCTAAATTTCTTAGTCCACCTGACCCTATCCATTTTGTAACCATTTTCTACATTTTAAATTCTGTTGGTGTTGTATTCAATAGGCCTCTTTAGACATGTGTATTGAGTGCAGCATAGCTCTGGATTTACTTTCGGATTCATAGGAAACAATCTTCACTATAGACCTCTTATAGTTTAATGTTGAATATAATAAATGTTATTAACCTGGCCTCTATACATCTATACCAGCATTCCTTGTGTATGTGGACTGTTCCTACATTTCTGGTTTTCAATCAAAAGCTTTTTTCAAGAGCAAAGACACTGAGAAGTGACAATTTATTTCAACTGTGCAATTATAACAGGGTGTGCTAAAAAAGTTGACCTGAAGTGAATAGTCGCTTTAAGCGGATGGAGCAAATTTTTATAGCACATACGTTTTCGGGATATTCTACTTGAGAATGAGATTATCCAACATCAATACTGGACTCGGACCATGCAAAGCCCAGATGTGCCTTCATATAAATGACCGCTTTCCTCTATTTATTGTTTTTAGGCTATATAAAAAGGGCTTCTCACTTGGGTTTAACGCAAATTGCCCATAATAACCCCTAACCCAAGTACTTAACCCTGGAACCAAAAGAACCAAAAACTAAACGTTAACCCTGACTCAAATAGGTACCTAGTAATTAAATCCTGGAACCAAAACCCTTATTCCATAACCATAGGAACTGAAAAACAAAACTTACCCCAACATAGATAAAATCAATCCCATCCTATACCGAACATCGAACAAACCTTAAAACCTGGCATTAAGAGGAAACCCTTCTGCAACGAAACCAAACCTAACCTAAACTGACACTAATAGGAAGCCCTAACTGTAGTACGAAAACCTAGAACCAAACCTTTACATGGGGTCTGCTCTGTCTTCGAACAGCTGCGTGTCTCCTCCTATTTCAACCCTCGTAAGAAAGAAACAAAATGAATGAGGGGAAAACAATGGAAAGAAATACTGATAATGCTAAAAGAGAAAGAATTTGAGATAGTGGTAAGTGCAACAAATAACTTTGATCAGCAAGAGGAACTACATCCAAACCTAACCCTAAACCTAAACATCTGCTATGAAACAAATGCTGATTTAGAACAACTACAAACACTGAATGGACCCCTTTGACCAGCTCGATACAGCCAATGATGACTGAATGGCCAACCATAACCATTCGGTTAAATGTAAACATTGGGTTAAAGTAGCAATCTCTAAGATCTCCGTTTCGTTCTCTTGGGCAGCACCTATGGCGATAGGTGGTAAGTGCAGGTGTGTTTTTGGACATCACTTTGCAGAGATCCCCTATAAGTGTCCCGCTTGTGAACGTCTGTCAGATGGCAAAAGATGGTTTAATGGCTAACGCTTGAGAGACAGGCTTTTCACAGTTAACACACAGTGATTCGAGGACACGGTCTGGATTGGGAAAATGAACAATAATTCTGCGACATACCAAAGCCGCATTTTAATCAGAGTTGTTTTCTGTTCTTTTGTTTGTGATTGTGAGACTCGTGAAGTCAATCCACGTACTCGTTCAGTTCATATGTCTGCGTCTAGCAAAGTAAATACATTTGGCCGCTCGGATTTTCTTGCTCCACAATCTTAAATCGAGGAAAGCAATGGGGGGGGGGGGGGTAAATTAACTTTATGTTGAATTTTCATTCAAACTTAGTATTTGAAGTTGTATTTTTCCACTGGTGGGCCACTCAGGGCAGGTATAACCAGTTCTTGCCCATTTTGTAGTCATCTTTTCGGAATATTGTAGTTTCATCACAGCAGGCCCACATTCATCCACCGTCGCATAATGACGTACACTAGAGTAAGTGCGTCTCAGCACCCGCGATGTCTTTTTTGCATAGTCATAGCCATACCCACCCATTGGTTTAACTCAATTCAGCGAATAAGTGACAACAGAAAACGTTATTTACATGACAATGTTCTTCTGAGATTATTTGTTTGAAAGGCCGTTCTTAATTTGATTGGCCTGTTGCTTTATTGTGGGGGGGGGAACTCGTAATAATGTGTTAATTGCATCCCGTTTAATTTTTTTCTTGTAATTGCTTATAAGCCTTGTCATTTGAATGGAATTGAATTTAGCCTATTCAAAAATAAAACAAATGTATGGTTTACGCACAATTATTTTTTAATTTAAATTTAGGAGCTATTTGGTCAAATCTATTTATCTTATGTCCATTAATATATGTTCTATACGTGGGCAGTTATTTCATGGACATACTTAAACAGAACCAGTGTTTCGACTCAGAACGCCACCCGGCCAGTCGAGCAGTTTGATACAGAGTTGTTGATTGGCCAGCACTGGATGACAATATAAGCTATGCACTGTGATTGGTAGAAGAGATATTCTGCTCATTTTTTCTCGCGATTGTTTCCCTATGGGTCTAATGGTCCTCCTGCTGATATTGACGACGGGAGCTGGTACAGAGGAGCAATAAGGAGCAGAATAAGTACGAGAATTAGCATTACACCCTTAATATTAGCTTTTTTTCCGTCGTAATTGTTTGGGTTGGGTTTTGGCTCATGAGACGGTGGAGTATTAGTTTTGGGTGAGTGTTAAAATTAGAACAAAGGGATGCGAGGAAAGCGTTGGTATTTTTTGAAGACAACTCCAAATGAACTCGTCAAGCGCACAAACAGAAAGACCCAGCGTAGTGTCGCAGGGGGCACGGTTGCAAGCCCGACGGAACACGGCGGAGCGAGGTACAGCAGGTCCTGGTCAGCTCAATGCCCGCAGTGAAAACGTGTCAGGCAGCGCTAGTATTTCAAAGCGGGGGGATTTGTGCACGCCGGCCTCTTCCTTACAGCCAGAACCCGGCGGGGGGAGGCAGGAAATCGAGGCTTTTCTTGTCTACAGGCTTCAGGCACAGTTGTCACGCGCGTTTGTATGTGGCACTGAGTAGATCGTGGCTACACCGCCGA
>OLKM01000061.1:430309-465309 GCA_900291075.1 Melanogrammus aeglefinus
CATAACCCCCACCGATTGTTTCACCTCAATCAGCGATAAGTGACACAGACATTTATTTACATGACAATGTTCTTCTGAGATTATTTGTTTGAAGGCGTTTTAATTTGATTGGCCTGTTGGCTTTTGTGGGGGGGGGAACTCGTAATAATGTGTTAATTGCATCCCGGTTAATTTTTTTTCTTGTAATTGCTTATAAGCCTTGTCATTTGAATGGAATTGAATTTAGCCTATCCAAAAATAAAACAAATGTATGGTTTACGCACAAGTTATTTTATTTAATTGGAGGAGCTATTGGTCAAAATCTATTTTATCTATATGTCCTTTTAAATATATGCCGTAATAACGTGCCAGTATCTCATCGACATATTATCAGAACCAGTGTTTCGACTCAGAACGCCACCCGGCCAGTCGAGCAGTTTGATACAGAGTTGTTGATTGGCCAGCACTGGATGACAATATAAGCTATGCACTGTGATTGGTAGAAGAGATATTCTGCTCATTTTTTCTCGCGATTGTTTCCCCGTGTGGGTTAATGGCTCCTCCTGCTAGATATTGAGACGGAGCTGGTACAGAGGAGCAATAAGGGGTAGCAGCAATAGTACGTAGAATAGCAATTACACCCTTAATATTAGCTGTTTTCCGTCGTAATTGTTTGGGTGGGTTTGGCTCAGAGACGGTGGGAGTATTAGTTTGGGTCGAGTGTTAAAATTAGACACAGGCGATCGAGGAAAGCGTTGTATTTTTGAACGACCAACTCCCCAAGCATGAAACTCGTGCAGAGCACTCACAACAGATAGACCACACGTAGTGTCGAGGCCGCGCCCGGTGCAGCCCGAACGGAACAACGGCGAGCGAGGTAAGCCAGGTCCTGGTCAGTCAATGCCCGAGGTGGAAAACGTGTCAGGCAGCGCTAGTATTTCAAAGAGGGGGGATTTGTGCACGCCGGCCTCTTCCCCTACAGCCAGACACGGCGGGGGAGGCAGGAAAACTCGAGGCTTCTTGCTCTATGGCTCAGGCCAGGCCGCGCTTTGTTTGGCTTGAGTGATCGTGGCTAACGCCGAGAGCTAGCTCCCTGTGAGGTGAGATGGAGGTTGGGGGTTGTCTTCGCATACTGCTGCGTACCTAACTAGGTTGCCAGAATTGGGAGCCTGGGTTCAGGTGGACCTGAACCAGAGCCGAAGGACTGGACGTCCATTCGTAACCGGGCTCTTCATGTCTGTTCGGCCGGTGCATTCTCAGCTGTCACTAATGGTTTGGAGGGTGTAAATCCAATGCGATGCATTTGGACTGCCATTTTTGTGGGGTGTAACGTTAACAAAACACTGGCAGGGTAGTAGATCATGGTGGCTGGCAGTCTGGCTGGATGTGTTCAGAGACGTATAAGCTGTGTTGTACTGTGCATTTGTAGTTGACGCCATCGGGCCGTTTACACAAAATCGCCGTGTCCATCTTGTGTGTTTTAAGACACACACACACCATGTAGGAAACAGCCGTATGTGCCCAAAGCCCCTTCCCATGTTCCCAGTGCTTCCTAGGTCTCCTATTTGTTTACACCGCAGATTTACAAGATACGCAGTTGGGTTTTGAGCCATTAGCTACATGTCTCATCGACCGTGCTTGCGGCCCTTTTGGCTGCCTCCTTTATTTTGATTTCATTGTAAGTCGAGATAGTCTTTAATTTGATCATATGCATACAACTGATAGCCATTGACAAAAACAAAGTGGACTTTATATCCTCCCTGTAATTGAAGCTATCAAGCTGGTCGTCTGCGGGGCTACATCTGCCATTATCAATCAGAAACCTTTGTCTGTCTTGCCAAGTATTACCTTGCTGGGTTGCCTATGCCACATACATGCACTGTATGCGTCTTACTACAGCGCTATTCATCAATAAAGACTACATGTACATTTCACCCACAGTGTGGGCTTTACAAACTTAGCAAATATGAAATTGCTTTCAAGACATTACTCATTTAATAATGATAATAATGCTAATGAGGTAATTATTAGCGACAGCTTTCATGTATTGTGTTCTGTCATTATGTTTTATTTTTAATAGCACGTGAGGTGCAAGATATGTCTTTCTTGATGAAAGTGTATATAGTTATTCAGGTATGCTATCTTCTCCCCCATAGAACTAAAAGATCTAGTATGCAAATATATATACTTGGATGAATCAGGTTCAGATTTCCATGTCCTTCTGTTTCTCTATCCTGTTGGCATGAAATCATATGAATAGCTGATATCCATGTCTTGTAGGCTTAAGTGTATACGGCTTGCATTGAGCATGTGTGATTGGTCCGCTTGCCCTGCTGTCCAGATGAAGAGGTCCCCGCTGCCGCCGCTGCCGCCGAAATGGCTGTCGAGGAGTCGGGTCCAGGAGCCCAGAACAGTCCCTACCAGCTCCGTCGCAAGTCCCTGGTGCCCAAGAGAACCGCTGCTGCCTCTGCCACTGCCTCCAGCCTGCCCCAGCAAGAGCCCCATGGAGGTGAGCTTGACCTGAAGGGCTTGTGTTTGAAACATATTCCCTGGACCCTCTGTTATCATCACTCATGCAAATAGTTGTATATTCCCCTCTTGCGAGCGAGAAGTATTGGCCACAAAAGTAAAAACCTACATTGGGAATTTCAGAATGTGTATAGGGACATACTCCATTCAAAGATGGAGGATGCTTCAGAGTATACTCCATTGTGTTCTTCGTAGAATATGATGGAGTACAAAAAACTGGGTTTAGGTCATTGTTCGAGAGTCTTCCTGGGTCCAAGAGGATGTGCAGTGTGGTGATGTAATGGGCCTCTATCCTCCTTTCCAGGGTGCTTCTACCTCGTCCACAGAGGCCTTCGGTCACCGAGCCAAGCGGGCAAGAGTGTCCGGTAAGAGCCACGACCTGCCAGGTGTGTGTCACAGCTTTTCGAAAATTACTGCCAGGCAACTGTGAGGAATGTATTGGCATGTTGTCACAAAACATTATCGTGTGTGTGTTTATTATTTCGGATTTGTTTGTTCGCTATCTCTTGTCAATTTTAAGCAAAATTGGAAGGTTTTTTTTTTTCACCCACCATTGAATAACAGCGTAATATGTTCTTTCCTGACCCACCATACAATAATTTGTGTATATCTTTGTGTGCGTCTGTGTGTGTGTGTAGCTGCCCCAGCAGAGCAGTATCTGCAGCAGAAGCTTCCAGATGAGGTGGTGTTGAAGATATTCTCCTATCTGCTGGAGCAGGACCTGTGCCAGGCGGCCTGCGTGTGCAAGAGATTCAGCCAGCTAGCGAACGACCCCATCCTCTGGTGAGCCGTCAGCTGGTCACATGTTGGCGTTACGTAGCCTTAAATTGGAGCAGGCTCCCCCCCCTGATTCCACTTAAAGAGGTGACTGCGTTCTGATTTATTTTTAGAAATGAATGCAACTTATATGCATGTATACATCATATCTTTTATTAGGAAGCGGCTGTACATGGAAGTGTTTGAGTACACCAGGCCCATGATGCACCCAGAACCGGGCCGGTTTTACCAGGTCAGCCCTGAAGAACATGAGCATCCAAACCCCTGGAAGGAGAGCTTCCAGCAGCTGGTCAGTAGCCATGCAGGCGTTATTCACTTATTATTTATTTGCTGTATTGTGTTACCGCATGCTGTTTTTATTGTCCTATCAAGGTTCCCCTTTGCACTGGTGCATTGTTGTCTAATATTCAATGTGTATTGTAGTCATTTACTCTTTAATTACACCGTCACATATTAGCTTGGTGCATTAGCACCGTCTGCAGACCACCAGATGGTCAGACGGGTGTATTAAATGCTGATTGTTTTGGTTTGCAGTGAACAGTAGGGCATGTTCCTGACACCAATTAAAATCAAAATACTAGAAAATGTCATCATTAGCCGATGAGACAGCCACTCGCACTTGGCACAGGTTTAAGGGAAAATAAACGATGCTTGCTGCCAAGTAACGTACTGTCTATATCAAAAATAATGAATCACACTAAAATTGTCCAGCCGATGGTTTATTTATACATGCTGGTTCGATGAAGTTTAATGTTCGTTCAGAGCATCCTGTGATCACGACTGTGGACTTTTGACGCTTGTGTTACAGTACAAAGGGGCTCACGTGAAGCCCGGTTTTGCCGAGCATTTCTACAGCAACCCAGGCAGATATAAAGGCCGGGAGAACATGCTGGTAAGTCTCCACGCGATGAGAAGGGGAATACACAGCAGGAACCACTCCTCCAGACACCATTGGTTCAAGATTTTTTGGGTGAAACTGTGAAAAAAAAACGTTTTTAATTGTTAAAATGGCGTCTATTCCCCGTCCCCTTACAGTACTACGACACCATCGAGGACGCGCTGGGCGGCGTGCAGGAGGCCCACTTTGACGGGCTGATCTTTGTCCACTCGGGTATCTACACGGACGAGTGGATATACATCGAGTCCCCCATCACCATGATTGGCGCAGGTGGGAACCACCAGCTCCACGGCTGCGACCCCAACACCTCCTGGTCCTTCAGTGTCACACAGTGGCATGTGGGCTTGATAGTGCTACTGCTGCTGCTGGTTTGGTTGTTGAAACTTGTTGTTGGCGTTTGTGAGGCTCATCCTCTTTGTTTCTGTCTGGTCACAGCTCCCGGTAAGGTAGCAGACAAGGTGGTGATCGAGAACACCAGGGACTCTACGTTTGTCTTCATGGAGGGCTCGGAGGACGCCTATGTAGGCTACATGACCATCCGGGTAAGCAGTGACCACGCCTCCCCCCGCTTGTCCCCTCCTATTTCTCTGTTCTACATTTAGCATCTTTTTTTTTTTCTTTTTCGGTTGAAGGCCGATTTCTCTAGCTTGCTTCCTCTTCGTTGTACTTGTAGGGTGATAAACATCATTTCAGGGGAAGGTCATTTGAAATGCCCGTGTCTGCTTCTGATTAATATTAATATCGATATTGATCCGTGGACTGACTTGAATTACAAGAAGTTTTCTCATTGTTGTGGCATTGATGAATTGACTGTCCTTGAATGTAGCTTTTAAACAACAGGCGATTTTATTAATTTAAGTAGCATCTTATATCTTATTGTTTATGATAAAAAAAACTATTCTGCAATGTGAATAATTTAGTAGTAACACTAAGTGTGCCATTTTATAACACAGTAAGTCTGCCATGTTACAATTCCAGCTATTATATGAGCTGAAATTAGTTAATCGGTCAAATCTTTTATTTTTCCTACATTCTTTTAAAGTCCCTGACTTCTTTCCTGGTAGTATTAAAGGATGCGCTTGTGGAGGTGTGGTGTGTAGTAACTAGTTGTTGTTGTTGTTGTTGTTAGACCATGGCTTTTGAACTTCTTTCATCACCTGAGCGTTTCCGATCACGGACTAAATGGCTCGAGAAGCCCTGGCCCGTCTTTTACCTGCTCTCCTCATCGTTCCCTCACCTCCGCAGTTTAACCCCGACGATAAGTCAGCCCAGCACCACAACGCCCACCACTGCCTGGAGATCACTGTCAACTGCAGTCCCAACATAGACCACTGCATCATCCGCTCCACCTGCACCGGTTAGTCTCTCTCGCTCACGTTATAATTTTTATCATACATTTTTTGCTATGTCCACATTTCTCATAGGGCTTTGATATATGTAGTTTGTTTGCCATAAATGTAAAATCTTTTAGTGGGCACGAAATATGTCAAAAGTAAAGTCTCTTTTTTTGCTGAAAAATATGTTCATTGTTGGCCAAATAATACCAATGTGATCCAAGTGGTGTAGGAGCAGCTATAGAAAGTGTTGCGGTTATGAATGGGACTATGTTAACTTATACGGGTGTATTTGTGATTTCCCCCCCCCAGTGGGCTCAGCGGTGTGTGTGAGTGGCCATGGGGCCTGTCCGACCATCAAACACTGTAACATCAGTGACTGTGAGAACGTGGGCCTGTACATCACGGATCACGCCCAGGTAAGAGGCAGTACAGTACAGCATAGAGAGGTCGTGCAGTCACGGGATTTGAAAGATGCTATTGTGCAGTTGGACAAACAAACTGTCTGTAACGAGGCACCCTTTAGGTCACTGGACCCTTTACTGCAATTGACTGAATGGAATGGTAAATCTTCTGTTGTCTTCGGATGCTTTTTTTAAAATTTATTTCTTGTTGAAATCCGGGTTTTTTTTGCCGTACAGTAAAACATCATGTAGGGGTCACACCATCAACTGCACTACCTCCCATATTAACATGCTGTCTGAGCAAAGAATGACCCCCTCGTGTGCGTTTCTAGGGCATCTACGAGGACAATGAGATCAGCAATAACGCATTGGCGGGCATCTGGGTGAAAAACCACGGCAACCCCATTCATACGACGCAACCACATCCACCACGGTCGAGACGTCGGCGTGTTCACCTTCGACCATGGCATGGTAAACACCCACCCTCCCCCCTGAATCTAGGCCATACAAACTGCTGGCCCGCTGACTGTTTAGCTTAGCGGTTTCCTCTGGGTCCTGCTCCTCCCCAGGGCTACTTTGAAGGGGTGTTAGATCCTCAGGACCTTGTAGTTGATGCATTTTCCCTGACTCGCTTCTTCTAAGTTGCTCTCTTTTATAAAGTAACTAACCTTATTAAGGGTCATTTTAAAAATACCTTTGTCTGCTTCTGATGAAGCTATATATTGATTGGCGGGCTGAATTGGAATTACAGAAGGATTTGTGTAGCATTGAAGTTCTGTCCTTGACTTTTAACTTTCTAAAACAAAGTACATTTTATGCAACCCATCTTTCATCCCACACTGAAGGTTATAATTCTGTTCTACAGATGATCCATAAATACTTGGGATGTTAATCACATAGTAGTAATAAGGCCAGTCATTACCTTGTTAGGGTGAACCTTCATGCTCTTCCATCAAGCTGCGTCTGGTCTCCCTCCCCCCCCCCCCCCCCCCTCAGGGCTACTTTGAGAGCTGCAACATCCACAGGAACCGCATCGCGGGCTTCGAGGTGAAGGCGTACGCCAACCCCACCGTGGTGCGCTGCGAGATCCACCACGGCCAGACGGGGGGCATCTACGTGCACGAGAAGGGCCGCGGGCAGTTCATCGAGAACAAGATCTACGCCAACAACTTTGCCGGAGTCTGGATCACCTCCAACAGTGACCCCACGATACGGTGAGAACACCATGCCCCCCCCCCGTCCTCCTCCCTGTGAGCAGTGCTGTCTGGTGACAAGCCCGCCGCTAGAGACCCTCTGCTGCTGACTGGTGAAGCACACCTTGAAAGGCGCTGATCTTCTCAACCGCCCGTCAACGTCAAAGCGTTGAGTAGCACGCAACGCCAGAAAATCGAACTTGATGCTTCCACCAAGGTGTTAGTCTGATGTTATGTAGTATGATGCATGTTTAAGCTGGTTGTCGGCGCTAACTGCCTGTTATTGCTGTAATGAGTGTATTTGTTTTTGTGTGCGTGTTAATTTGTGTTTTATCGACCTCCCAGGGGAAATGCTATATTCAACGGGAACCAGGGGGGCGTGTACATATTTGGAGACGGGCGGGGATTGATCGAGGGCAACGACATCTACGGGAACGCCCTCGCCGGGATCCAGATCCGGACCAACAGCTGTCCCATCGTACGGCAGAACAAGATCCACGACGGACAGCACGGCGGCATCTACGTGGTAGGAGGGGTGCACCGGCCGTTCTCCACACACTGTAGCCAGCGTCTCTGCCCTGGGAACTAATGGTCTTTATCGAATTGGAGGTCAAAGATTGGAAAGATACTTTTTTGGTTTGATACGTCTTGAATTCAGGGTCCAATATGCACCTCTATAATTTTTTATTTTTAGCTGCCAGTTCTATCAGCCCTTAGCGGGTGGTGTTAATTTAGCTATAATATTGCTGTAGCTGACCAAGACCTGCTATGAAGAAGATTTAATTGGCTTCTCTCCGATTGCATGAATATTCAATATTTTTTTTTAATGTGTCCATGAAGACCCACGGAACAAAGTGACACCAGAGGGATCCTGAGATGCATCACGTTGTCGTGGTGCTTACAGAAAGCTTTTGTTCACACACCGACACCTGGTGCACTCACCCTGGCACCCTGGGCTGATCCCCTCCCTCCCTGGTGAAACCCGCAGCGGGGAAACGTTAAAACGGCCGCGTGTCGCCTTGTCTCCGCAGCACGAGAAGGGCCAGGGGGTGATCGAGGAGAACGAGGTCTACAGCAACACGCTGGCGGGGGTTTGGGTGACCACGGGCAGCACGCCGGTCCTGCGGCGCAACCGTATCCACAGCGGCAAACAGGTACACACGCACACACACGCACACGCACACACACACGTGTGTTTGTGTTGTGGTTCAATGAACGGGGCCCTATACCACAGATGTGTGTTTTCCTTCCTCATCCATGTCGTGATCGTCTCTCTGCTGTCTCCCTCCTGTGTCAGGTGGGCGTGTATTTCTATGACAACGGCCACGGGGTGTTGGAGGACAATGACATCTACAACCACATGTACTCCGGAGTGCAGATAAGGTGTCCACTTCAATACTACCACCGCCGCACTTGATCCCCTGCTCCTCCATTGAACAGCCTGTTTCTATCTTTCCATGTATATTTATTGATCCACTTGTATACTCCCACCCTCCGCGCTTCCAAATGAGTTGTCACGCCTTTGATTTGGATGTGGCGCCAGGCGATGATACAATGGTATTGTTTGTTGTCTTTGGCGGACATTAAATTAAACGTTGTCGTTAAATGAAGATACTTATTGTTATACCCAGGTTTATAGTCTAACTGAATTAAGATAAGACGATACGCCCTTAAAATGATAACATATCGGAGGTTTGAAATGTCCATGTCCTTAATTGTAGTGAACCTTGTGCTATTGGTTTAAGAAGGCTATTTCTAATTATTACGCATATTATGGTATTCATCAATCTCATGTGAAATGCCCCATGATTATCAGGGTAATATTTTGTTTATTATAGTCCATTATCAAGATGCAATGCAATGTAGGGCGCTCATGTGAAATGTGCTTCTGGAAATATCCGTGAACCGCTCAAAACCAACTGCCACACGGTGCTTCAACAGAACGGGGAGCAACCCCAAGATCCGGCGCAACAAGATATGGGGCGGGCAGAACGGAGGCATTCTGGTCTACAACTCTGGTGCGTCCCCCAGCACCTCTCCCCCTGCTCCTCTCCTCTCCCCCCTGCCCCTCTCCTCTCCCCCTGCTCCTCTCCTCTCCCCCCTGCCCCTCTCCTCTCTCCCCTGCCCCTCTTCTCTCTCCCCTGCCCCTCTTCTCTCTCCCCTGCCCCTCTCCACTCCCCCTGCTCCTCTCCTCCTCCCTGCCCCTCTTCTCTCTCCCCTGCTCCTCTCCTCTCCCCCCTGCTCCTCTCCTCTCCCCCCTGCCCCTCTCCTCTCCCCCCTGCCCCTCTCCTCTCCCCTCCCTCCTCCTCTCCTCCTGCCCCCTCTCCTCTGCCCTCTCTCTCCTCCCTGCCCCTCTTCTCTCTCCCCTGCCCCTCTTCTCTCTCCCCTGCCCCTCTCCTCTCTCCCTGCCCCTCTTCTCCTCCCTGCCCCTCTCCTTCTCTCCCCCCTGCTCCTCCAGCCATAGTGCTCCACTCTGCTCCACGCCTCGGGCCTAACCCTCCGTTCTCCGCCACAGGTCTGGGCTTCATCGAGGACAACGAGATCTTCGACAACGCCATGGCGGGCGTGTGGATCAAGACGGACAGCAACCCCACACTGCGGCGCAACAAGATCCACGACGGCCGCGACGGGGGCATCTGCATCTTCAACGGCGGCCGAGGTACGCCCACACCCCCGACATACGCTAGCGTCAGACCAACACACCTGGAGGCTCGTTGAGGGCCCGGCTTTTCATAACGGTATCGCTTTGTCACGGGTTAGCATGGAAGAATCCCAACCAAGCTTCGATACTGCGTGCGTGCGTGCGTGCGTGCGTGCGTGCGTGCGTGCGTGCGTGCGTGCGTGCGTGCGGGCGTGCGGGCGTGCGCGCGCAGTATCAAAGCTTGGTTGGGATTCTTCCATGCTAACCCACGCGTGCGTGCGTGCATGCGCGCGCGTCTACAGGGCGGGGGATCTTGAGCCCACGTCCCCAAGTTGAGGCGCCTATCCCTGGGTAGACACGGAGTGTGTGTGTGTGAGTGACAAGTGGTGACATGGGGGTTGTGTTTGTGTTTCCAGGTCTCCTGGAGGAGAACGACATCTTCAGGAACGCCCAGGCCGGTGTGCTGATCAGCACCAACAGCCATCCCATACTGCGCAAGAACCGCATCTTCGACGGCTTTGCAGCAGGTCGGTGTCATTCTGTAGTTGAGGGCAATATCCACAAGGGCCACTCCTGGGGCGCTCCATTATGGAGAATATCACAATCACGATTTTCTTTTGGTAAATATTGAAATCACGATTATTCAAACCATTATTTTTGAGCTTGAAAACATTCTCTCCGGAAAAACACTTTTTTTAAGGGGAAAACTCCCCTTAAAAAATACACAATGTTCAATTAGAAAATGTCCTGGATAATAAAAAGATTAAAAAAATGTATTAAAAAAATCATTTTAATTCTATTAGTTTGGAGATCGTTTGACCAAAGAATCTAAATCCCGAAGCCCCACCTTCAACGTACAAACCTCTTGGCCATGGCCTTAACTTATTATTATTATTATTATTTTCCAGGTATTGAAATCACGAACCACGCGACGGCCACGCTGGAGGCGAACCAGATCTTCAACAACCGCTTCGGGGGTCTGTTCCTGGCCTCGGGGGTCAACGTCACCATGAAAGGTCTGTTTGGCCCTCAGCATCGGGCACGGGGCCACAGGGCACGCTGGGGAGAGTGCCCTCTCTAACCCGCCCCTCCCTTCCCTCCTCCACCATCAGATAACAAAATAATGAACAACCAGGACGCCATCGAGAAGGCGGTGAGCCGAGGGCAGTGTCTGTACAAGATCTCCAGCTACACCAGCTACCCCATGCACGACTTCTACAGGTACCCGCCCACACACACACACACCCTGCGGCCCTGATCCATGCAGCTATTGTTAGGTTTATTAGTAATCTTTTGTATCTCATCTGCTGCATCTTAAATTCATTGCATTTTCATTCTTTTCACTTTGTCTTTATTTTCTCTTAACATGTGTATTTTATTACTTCATTTTGTTGTGCACTTTCTACAATGCATTTTTTTTTTTACTTTGCCCTTGCTTTCTTTTTCCCTTCCATTTTATTTCACGAGGTTTCTATGTAAAGCACTTTGTGTCCGTCTCGTTTATTTAAAGTGCTATACAAATAAAGTTGCATTTCCTTCTTTCAAATGTGCTTGTACTCCCTGTCCCAGGTGTCACACCTGCAACACGACAGACCGGAATGCGATCTGTGTCAACTGCATCAAGAAGTGCCACCAAGGCCACGATGTGGAGTTTATTAGGCATGATAGGTGAGTGCGGACCCCCGCTCCCCCCGTACTGATGCTGCCAGCCGCGGCCCTTCACATAGTGTGTGGCAGTGTGACGCAGAACCTTGCTTACTACTACCCCACCTTTGTTTAGGGTCCCTCCTGGACTTGGGGTTCCCTGCTATGTTGATAATGCCAGCTGTAATTATATGATTGGTCTTGTAGAGATTAAGAATCGACTGTATTGAATCAACTTTTATTTCACAACAGACCTAAAGCAAATCTCCACTTTAAACACATTAGGGTCGTGCTTTGGAAATTTGCTAAAGCTACAAATGCTATGCTGCTTTCTGCTGGATTGGACACAATCCACATGACTCTGTCCCTTTCAAATAAACCCTGACTAACATACATTGTCTCCAGCAGGCCAGCCATGCTTTACCGGTCATTTACTCCAATTCCCTTCTCTTGTTGTATTTCTTGGTTTCTATTTAAATATGCAACTGCACCGTGTGTGTACGACGGTAAAGCCCTATAATAAATGACGTCCATTCCCCTCTCCTAACTCCTCCTCCTCTCCCCGGGGTCTCCAGGTTTTTCTGTGACTGCGGAGCGGGGACGTTGTCAAACCCCTGCACGCTGGCGGGGGAGCCCACGCACGACACGGACACTCTGTACGACTCGGCACCGCCTATCGAGTCCAACACACTGCAGCACAACTGAGCCAAGGCCCGCAGTACAACAACACCACACACACACAGACACGCACACACAGACACGCACGCACACATGCACACACGACTCTTTGCACCATCTACACGTCACAGAGCCATAGCATCCATCCATCCATCCATCTCCACAGGACCCACACAGAGACCGGGAGACACGCACACATGAACATGGTTTGCATACAACACACTTGGACGCCGGCCTGCGGCCGCGTGGACCCACAGAGAGACTCTGCGCTAGCGGCGCTCTCAGACCGGGCCCCGGCCGGCCATGGCTGCGGATTTGCCAGTGGGGGGTGGTGGTAGTAGGGGGGTGGGGGGGGGGTGGTGGTTGTAGTAGTAGTAGTGGTGGCGGTGGTGCTGCAGTGGCAGTAGCCTACCCCTAGAGGGAGCCAGAGGAGCGCAAGAGGATTACACTTGATTTGGATTCTCGCTGAATGGCCACATGAGATTTCTCCCCTCGCGCCAAGACATTTTCTGAATGCAGTCACCGGTGGCCAGAGACGCAGTGGAGAGGCGATGCAGTATGGACCGCTTCGGGGGGGGGGGGGGGGGGGGGGCGTAGAAAGGATCCACACACCTGCTCCGCATCTCCCGACTCCCATCTCCCCCCCCACCCCCTTGTTCCTCCGCGCCCCCCCAGCCCGCTTTCCGGAGGCGCACTGTTCGCTTCTCAAGAACTGCCATGAAGAGGTTTCCTGCCTCCTCTCAGCTGCTGTCCTCATTGGTTGCCCTGGCAGTTGGTGTGTGTGTGTGTGTGTGTGTGTGTGTGTGTGTGTGTGTGTGTGTGTGTGTGTGTGTGTGTGTGACGGAGCACTTGGGCTTTTTTTTTTTTTAATTGTTATTCCGATCAATGGATTTGATTTTAAATGCTTTCTCATGTAGTTTTGTATTTTCAGGCAAAAAAATGAACTGTATTTGAATGTCTTTTATTTATTATATATTATTATAATTATTGATATTATAATTTTTTTTTTTCTTTTGGTTAGCATCCCCTTTTCCCCCACCCTCCTCCAACCCCCTCACCCCTCACCATGCTTCCAGCAGTGGCTCAGACGTCCCAGTGAACTCAGTTCTTTCTGTGAAAGAGAATCTCGTTAAAACACTAAACAAAAAAAACAAAACTTAAACTTAAAAAAAAATAAAAATCCTCTCCAGTAATATTATCTTAAATGGCAGGTGGAGGAGCTCCACACTTGTATAAAGGTTTGTGTGTATGTGCGCGCGCGTGTGAGAAGAAGTTGTGTGTGTGTGTGTTTTAAGTTCATGCAGTCATTTTCTCTGGAGAGGCTTTTCAATAGGAGGCATCGGAGCTCCTTGCGACTGGAATGGATGTCCTGGTCTGCTGCCTTCCTCCCCCTCTACACCTCCCCTCTCCCTCCCCCTCTCCTGTGTATCGTGGTGACTGTGGCTCCTCATGCAGCCTGGATCGTATGCATGTACCATAACATCTAGACTTAATATATTGTGAAGTATTCAATAACCAATATGTAGATGCTAGTCAGAATAAAAAAAAAAGGGGGTTTAATTTCCTAGAAAGGCAAAAAAAGATAAAAGGAAACTGGTCATTTCTAAGAAAATAAAACTTTATTAGATCAAATATGTGTTTGTCTTGAGTTCCCTGCCTGTTCTGTCACACAGTTTGCTGAGACACATCACCCAGGCTTGTGACTGACTGGTTGTATTAGTAATGCAAGTAAACCTTTTCAGGGGCTTTTTTTCCCACCCCATGCTATAATTTATTGAAAGCTTGAAACGGCCAAGTTACACTTGTGTGTGATATGTTGCCTCGAACTGCTGTAGGAGATGTTTTGAGGCCATTCAATGCCCAGTAATCTGATAGGACAGACGTGTGTGTGGTCCAGTACACACACCATTCTTCAAACAATCCCTTATTTTTGGGTAGCTGCCAGGAGAAGGAGCATCAATAAAAAGGTAACGGATCAAAATGAAGAGCATCATTGTTCTTTAACTTCTTTATTACATAACCTACAGTTCTAAATGACAGAAAAGCTGTAATTCATACGGTTTCTCTACGTTAACGCTATATACAGGCGACGGACTGAAACAACATTTGTCCTGTTCATCTAACTCTTGATGGCTGGCCCACAATTGGCCAGAATATCGCAGATGTAACCGTTGTTTTTGGTCATCAGCTCCTCTTTCATGCTCCTGAGCTTTGCCTTCAGCTCATCGTCACTCATGGTAGCGGCAGGAAGTGACTTCACCTGCTCCAGGAAGTCCTGGATCATGTTCTCGCCGGCCTGAGGGAGATCAGAAGAAAGCGGCTTAAAAAAAGGGGTTGTTTCTTCGAGTGCGCCAGCAGGTATCATGATCAGTAGGAGTCATGGTACTATTGATAGCACGTTGTATTTTGGTAGCCATTGGACACTGCAGTAATCCAAGCAACTTGATTAATTAGTTCTTCTGCAGGTCTTCGGGAAAATGTTACATTTACCTTTCAATTTGGGAGAACATTTGCCCAAATTGACGATACATTTACGGGGGATGGGGAAATTAACACCATAAATGTTAGCAGTGGTTGGGGAGTGGTTAAAACCCAGGACTCCAAACGCATTCTGTGGTTGCATCCCGGTCAGCCATTCTTAAAAGGTGACATATTATAACCACCAGGTGTGAGTTATCTAGGTGGTGACGCCAACTTGTAAATGTCAGAAGAGGCCGATTTCAAAACGGCTTGTAACGGCTAATCACACTCACACCTTGTGGTATAATATGTTACCTTAAACGCGCTAGTGTCCGTGTGAAATGCCATCAGCCTACCAGCTTGTCTGTGCAGCGTTTCTTGGCATCAGGCCCCGCCTCCTCATCTGCAGGCTCCTGAAACTCCTCCAGCTCTGCCGCCTTCTCTTTCGCCATGGCAACCACAGATGGCGGGAAGCAGGCCAACTCGGCCACGTGGATCCCGAAACTCTGGTCGCACACACCTGCACGCCGGGTGGGTTACAAAGCGGGGAGGGAGGGAGCAGTGCATGTTGAGGACATTGTCAAAATTAAAACGGGGTTGGCAAAAACGTATACAGATGAGGTTGCACCTAGGGCCTGAGCTATCATGCCCATAATGGGGTTTAGAATGCAAATTTCCCAAAATGCATCAACTATTAAACGATTCTGTAGCCAAGATTAAAGAGCTGTAATTAGAGGAGCAAGTTAGAAATGGCATGCCAGTCAGCTAGCGATGAGTGAGTGTAATGCACTGTGAGAATATTGGATTTTCGACCACTGCCGGCTAACCTCAGACCAATCAGCACGTCTCTTCCCTAAATAGTTTGGGGAATTCATCTCGTCGTTCACTCACAGATGCTTGAAATGCAACACATTTTGCACATGCAACCTCTTTGGTGGATTCAATTTCCTTCTCTTTACAACTCTTGAGTCGTACCTGCCGCCGCATCTTTAACAGGTCTTACAATAACCCATTTGATGCTATAGTTCCCGAAATGCATCATCAATCAACTTCCAAAGAAGCCAAGCCTAGCCTGGGACAGACCCTCCCACCCCCAACCTCCCAGCTCAGTGCTCCCCCCAACCCCCGTCCCCTCGGATCACCCACCTGGCTTCACACGGTACAGCATGGTGAGTGTGCCCTGGGCGGTGAGCGCCGTGACGTGCAGGTTGCGCACGGCGGGGTACTGCGCGGCCAGCGCCGTCAGCTCGTGGAAGTGCGTGGCGAACAGGCAGAAGCAGCCGATGCGCGAGGCCACGTGCTCGCTGATGGCCCACGCCAGGCCGAAGCCGTCGTAGGTGGAGGTGCCGCGACCCAGCTCGTCGATGATGATGAGGGAGTCCTCCGTGGCCGACCTGACGGACGGAGGGAGGGAGGGGGCGCATGGAGTCACCATAGGGGCCCCACAACTTGACTTGCTGTGGGGGGGGTCTTAAGACATGGAGAGGATATGGTCGCTGCATAAAAGGGTCTATGGCCTAAATGTAAGCATGGGTCCTTCACCTTAGCCACACTACTTTTCTTTTTTTTGACCCGTGTTTTTCCACTGCTGCTGGGCTGTTGCAACAAACACTTTTCCTACGGGGATTAATAAAGTTATATCTGGTCTAATCTATCCGGTCCACTCTCCTTGGGAGGGCCAATATTTTGTTTTTAGGACCGTCCTGACACCATTAACATCTCTTTATTTTAAATACTTCATTTGTCCCTCGTGGGGCAATTTATGCAGGCGGTTTGCAGACAATAATTGGTGTTCTAATAATCTTGTGGGCCGTTTAATCATTTGGACACTAATACAGGTATCAGTAAATGATGTCCGGTGAAAAATCTGAAAGACTACAAAGAAAGGCACAAAATGAAATGTTTGAACTGATTCATCTTCACGGCCACAGGGGGGGATGTCTTTCTGCACGAGTGTGTAGAGCGCCCCCTCACCTCAGAATGGCGGCGGTCTCCAGCATCTCCGACATGAAGGTGGACACCCCCTTGACCTGGCTGTCCCCGGCGCCCACCCGGGCCAGGACGCTGTCCACCACGTGCAGCTCGGCGCTCTCGCACGGCACGAAGCTGCCGATCTGAGCCATGAGCGCGACCACGCCCACCTGCCGGATGAAGGTGGACTTGCCCCCCATGTTGGGCCCTGTGGGACGGGGGGGGAGAGGGCAGAGGACAGGGTTAATAAGGCCCTGCTCTTTGTTTACTTTGATCCCATTTTGAAATCAGAAGCAGGACTTTGGTAGCGATTTCCAGTGTGAGTGCAGTTAAGCAGGGTATCTGCAGGTTTCAGCAAGTCAAATTTAAGACTTTTTAATACCACCGTGAAGGAAATTTAAGACCAAAAACATGCGATGGTGGGGGTTGGCAACAGACGCGAGCCAACTTTGGAAACGGGTGTCTTCCAGCCAACTGTCCTTGAATTTGCACCTACCCATTGTCGCAGACTAGCTAGCAAGCACGCAGATAATCGTTTTTATATGCAGCTAGCAAGAAAGAAGCCTCTACATGTCCTTCCTGAAAAGTCCCTAGAGGAAAATAAAAAAATATAGTCCTGCCCCGACAAATTTAAGACCTTGAGTTACAGTATTTAAGACCAGCATATGACATTTGTGACAAATTTAAGACTTTTTAAGGCCTTAAATTTAGAAACATGAATTTAAGACTTTAAGGATGCAGACACCCTGAGTTAAGTGAAACTGGAAATCACCAAACTGATAGAAAAAGCATTTCATTAACTAAAGACTAAACCATGCATCATTTCCCAAAAAATGTTAAATAAATGGATTTGGAATATGTTGGATTTCTTTTAATACATTAAAGGAAAGTGGATCCTCCGTGACAAATTATTAAAAATAAATAAATAATGAAGACAGAAATAAAAAAACTTGAAGGAGATGACAAATAAATCAACTGGATTCACACTAGCGAATAGCATCTTATTCCCCACCGGGGTCAGGGAAAAGAAACAAGACCGATGGAATAAACTAGAAAAAGCCAACAGAGCTCGCACATCAGAAGACGTCATGGGATGTGTTTTTGCTTACTTTAAAAATCAGAAATATAATAAATAACAAATCCTGCAGAAGGATTTTGCGTAGTTTAGCTATTAGTTAGTCCATTCCAACACAATAAGCTTCCACACTCCCAAAATGGCAGCAGTTGTTGTGGTGTGAGGTCACGATGCAAAAAAAAAAATAAATAAAAACTTCCTAGCAGACCACGGATCGGCCCTCCTCACCTGTGATGATGTAGAAGCTCTTCTCGCCGCGGGTGAAGCTGATGTCGTTGGGGATGAAGGCGGCGTCGGCGTCCGTCTCCATGACAGGGGTGGCGCGCCTGCCGCAGCTCCAGCCGCCGCGGTTCCTCCGGCGCCAGGAGTCGGGGCCTGACGTAGGGCACGGGCGCCGAGACCGCCGCCGCCGCCAGGCTCACCACCGCGTCCAGCTGGGCCGTGGCGTCGCTCAGCGCCTGCAGGGGGTCCACATAGCCTGGACACACACGTAGGACACACACGTAGGACACACGGTAAGATTCAAATGGAGGAATGACCATGATGAAGAAATGCCTTCAATGTGGGCCAGTGTAATTAATCTATTTCTTGGTCAAACGATCTCCAAAACTAATATAATCTAGATGAAACGATATATTTATTTTATCTTTTTCGAAGTATATTCATTTTATGCATTAAATATTTTATAGAAATTTCTGCAAAGCTGGATACATATTTGTACATTGTGTGTATTTTTTTAAGGGGAAATTTCACAATGCTGATTTAAAGTGTTTTTTTGGAGAGAAATGGAGAAATTGGGGTGAATAAATGCATTATTATTATTTTCATACTCTAATTCACCCTAATACAATGCTATTGAAAGTACTTCTTTTTTTTTCCACAGACAGGCTAGGGAGTGATATGTAGCACTAGGATGGCAGGTCCTGGGTCTTATCGCCAAAGGAAAGTATCCCAATATTATATATTGATAATATTAAAAAGCATGGGTAATGTTTGATTGGATTTCTTGTATATCAATATGCATTTTCATGATGCGTCAAAAAGCATGTCCAGTCAATCCATGTCCTTAAAAATGTCAAATGGCCCCTTCCCCTTCCATTTGTGTTCCCATGACAAATGAAAGCCGAAACCCAACCCCACCCGTGCCATGGCTGAGAGAGCAGGTGATTGGGCGACCTCTGAACTCTCACCTGAGGCGATGGTGATTATTTCCTTGACGATGGCATTCTGGGCCTCCTCGTACTCCTCCCGGTTTTTCTTGTAGTCCTCGTTTAGCGAGCTCAGCTTGCTGCACACACACACACACACACACAAAGTACATTCAATTACTGAGTCATTGTAATCCGTGGGAGGATTGATTGTATGTGTGCATGCGTGAGTCAGAACCATGACATAAACGCAATTTAAAGCAGCGCATTGCGTCACCATTAAAAAACAAATGTTGCCCATTCTTTATTGATTTGCGAGTCAATTGTCGCGTGAATGTTCAGGGTTAAACTGCCGGACCCTGGGTCCGAGACCAGAATGCATTGCGCGCCCACTCGAGTTTCATGGTCCATGAAACTCTCTTGATTGTTCGATTTAAAGAAATACTTAGAAATCCGCTTGAATCTTCCCGTTTTTTTATGCATCGAGCATACATTTTTGTATATAGTATAAAGTTAATGATTGTAGATAGATTTTATGCAGATATTTCCCATTTTTAAATAATTTTTGTACAAAATAATTGACCGTTTTGCCGTCGATGGCATCATCGGAGGCTGGACGTCGAAAGCGACCGATTGGCAGGCCAAAGAGGAATGAGTAGCTCTCTAAAATACATCTTAAGAGAGTCGACATTCAAGCTATGGAGGCAAATTAAACAAAGTCAAGGGTTTGGGAAGACAACCGACAGCGTGTTCGCCGAAGTTCTTCTTCACCGAGCCCCGCTAATCAAAGAAGAAAGGTGAGAAGAGCAAATCTTGCTTTATTCAAGCTTATACCGTGATCAGAAGTTTTGTTCTAATCGATTAAATTTGTTTTTTAATTTAGGGATGAAGCTGAAGAAGCTGCCACCGTACATAATTTCAGACGAAAGTAAAACACGAATTCAAAACAGAGGCGCGCAGTGTATCATGGGCTCGGACCCAGGGTCTTTAAGCGTTCGTTAAACCCAGGGATCCACGCTAGGACGGTCGCACCGGTGGCACTGGCACAGCGAGACGCTACCGCGGGCTCTGAGGATGGCTGAGGGTCGAGCCCCAGAGCAGGCAGAGGCCCGAGCCCCCGACCCAGAGGAGGGCCTCACCCGTTGGTGAAGCGCACGCCGTTCTTCTGGACGTCCAGGGTGGTGTACTTCTTGTTGTTCCTCAGGCTCTTCTCCTCCTTGCAGGTGACCCTCAGGTAGAAGCCCAGGATGGCGTTGGACTCCAGCTTCACCGTTTTGCCGGCGTCCAGGCCTGGAGACGGGAGTACATCATCAGGGTGAAAGATAGGTCAAAGTAGTGTAGCAAATGAAAAACAAGCACAGCGAGAAACAGTGTAGGGCCATGACTAATCAGAGTCCCCAGTCATTATAGTACATCTACGTCACACAGCAGGGCTGCTGGTAGCGTGCTGAACGACAACCACAGGCAGGATGTCATCAAGGCAGCTCATTGACCACGCCGCTCGGCTCTGTGTCGGGGGTCCTACGTAGGTTCCCCTGATGATCTAATCAATGCACCCCCCATAACTGCATTAGCCGCTATATTTAGCACGTTCTGGGAGTCAAAAAACAATAAAAAAGGGAATAAAAAGACGCTCTTTAAAGTGATGGAAAACAGAAATCTGTAATTTACAATGAATTATTTTAAAAAGTGTTATCAAGGTGTGCATTAAGCCTCATACAATTATGTTCCATCAAATCCACTGCAAGGTCTTCCATTCCAGAAAAGCTCCCCTGCCACGTTAAAGCCACATGCTACCTAATTATCCTAATTATCCAATCACATAACTGGATAAACCTTGTCAACCCTCATAGTTTGTTTTGTGGGAGGAACAACACATCGCTAGAAAGGGGAGAAGAAGAATAAAGAAATAATGAAATAATAAGTGTACTAAAGAGTCAGGGTGTTTGCACACCGGCCCGAAAAACGGCAACAGACGTTCCCATCGGGCCCTGGGGCCACAGCTCTACCCGTTAGGGGCGTTTGGGTGTTGGGTGCCAGATGCTCCTGCCAACGTTGACAGTTAGGCTTGGGTTAAATTAGATTATGTTAAAAGGGAACATTATGCATCCCGGAGGGACAATGAAGGTGACTGACATCAAAAACATGGTCAGTAATAATTGAGTCAGGGACAATAGAATAACAACATTTCTATAAAAATCGACTTTTGAGTTGAAGTCAACTTCTGAGTTGACTGACTTGTTTATTTGGCGTTTGGTGGTTATGGCAGTGTGAGAGCACCTCTGCAGTGAGATTACCCCCGCAGGTCTGTCTACCTGGACCGTTACCCAGGTCCCTGGCCCCACCCCCTTCCGGCCCCTAGACCCGCCCCCTTCCCAGGCCCCGCCCTTCCCTGGCCCCCTTCCCCAGGTCCCTGGCCCCGGCCCCTTCCCCAGGTCCCTGGCCCGGCCCCTTCCCCAGGTCCCTGGCCCCTGGCCCCCTTCCCCAGGTCCCCTGGCCCCGGCCCCTTCCCCAGGCCCTGCCCCCGTCCCTGCCCCGGCCCCTTCCCCAGGTCCCTGGCCCCGGCCCCTTCCCCAGGTCCCTGGCCCCGGCCCCTTCCCCAGGTCCCTGGCCCGGCCCCTTCCCCAGGTCCCTGGCCCCGGCCCCTTCCCCAGGTCCCTGGCCCCGGCCCCCTTTCCCCTGGCCCCTGGCCCCGGCCCCTTCCCCTGGCCCCTGGCCCCTTCCCCAGGTCCCTGGCCCCTGGCCCCTTCCCCAGGTCCCTGGCCCCGGCCCCTTCCCCAGGTCCCTGGCCCCGGCCCCTTCCCCAGGTCCCTGGCCCCGGCCCCTTCCCCAGGTCCCTGGCCCCGGCCCCTTCCCCAGGTCCCTGGCCCCGGCCCCTTCCCCAGGTCCCTGGCCCCGGCCCCTTCCCCAGGTCCCTGGCCCCGGCCCCTTCCCCAGGTCCCTGGCCCCGGCCCCTTCCCCAGGTCCCTGGCCCCGGCCCCTTCCCCAGGTCCCTGGCCCCGGCCCCTTCCCCAGGTCCCTGGCCCCGGCCCCTTACCCAGGTCCCTGGCCCCGGCCCCTTACCCAGGTCCCTGGCTGCCGCCCCCAGCACCGCCTGCATGCTCTTCTCCAGCGCATCCATGGTCTCCCGCAGCTCACTGAGCACCGGGTCGAACGAGGCCTTCACCAGGAACTCATGGTGGTCCACCTGCAGACGCACAATATGTCAAATGAGGTGGTTCTCATGCGCATGCGTTGACTACACAGGAAGGCAGTGTTGCAAGATGTTCACACACACCTGGTTCATGTCGAGCGTGGTCTCAATCATTTCCTGGTACTTGCTGAAGTCCGCCTCCATGTCTCGGAACGGGGTGATAAACGACGCCTCCAGCAGAACCTGGTAACTGCCTGCAACCCAATAGACCCAATATTACATTAGTCCAACACAACCGAAACAATACTTCTTTACCAACACAACCCCAACACAACTTTACCCAAACACAACAGACCCAATATTACATTCCCCCCTTCCCAACACAATATTACCTACGCAACATTACCCCAATACAACAGACATACATACACTACAACAGCCCCACACAGACACAACAGCCATACAAATCATAAACCCCTGGTCAGATCATTTAAATAAACGTTTAACCAATGTAATCCTCTTAATTCAGGACTATTAAATGTGCGTTTGCTGTGTGCCTGAGTGGTCCGCCTGTGTGTCCGCCCCCGTACCCGAGTATCTGTCCAGGGCCTGCACCAGGGCGGGGATGTGTCCCACGGCCTGGTACACGCGGTGGCAGTCCTGCAGCGTGGCCGAGTGCCGGTGGAACTTCTTGGCCAGCCGGTGGAGGTCGGGGAAGCGACGTAGCAGGTCCTCCTGGCACGTCTGCCGGAGCTCAGAGTCGCACACGAAGCTCTCCACAAGGTCCAGCCTGACACACACACACACACACACACACACACACACACACACACACACACACACACACACAACACACACACACACACACACACACACACACACACACACACACACACACACACACACACACACACACACACACAAAAAACACGTATAAAATCACTGAAATAATGACGGTTGCTTCTGAATCGGTTCGTCTCTCCTCTGATGTATTAAGTTGTACTTTCACATTACTGGTGGGTTGTTTTTAACTCAATTACAGCCACCAGTGATGAAACGCCATGACAGATTTTGAATTCAAGACCCAACCACTGACAGGCTCAGGGCTGTGCGTTTACACATTACGACCAGATAAAGGCCATGGCGACATCACGGGCCTAGTGACACCAGTGCAAAGCACGTAGCTCGCTTTCTAAGCACAGACCATGCATGAAGGGAATTAATTGTGCAACCACGACAGCGGACTGGAAGGAGCATATGCCTATTTTAAGTATAATGGGGGTGGGGGGCATAAGAATGTATACACTTGGCGCGCTTGAATCAATCTCAGTCTTTTTTTCACCGGCGCAATCCATAATATTGTCTCTATTGCCATAGTAGAATTAGGTTAATAGTTGACACGTTTTTTGTTTGTCTGATTCTTTCGGTTTCTGGCACACGTCTGATCTAAAAAATTCCTTCAGACAGCCTTCTGAGGTACAAGATGTGCTGCTCTGAAAGGGAACAGCTTAGAAAGGTTGAAAGGCATGAAAAACCTTTCCTCTGCGCTACCTCTCCTCTATCCTGGTCCTGTCCATCAGTGGCTGCTTGATCCACTGGTTGACCAATCGCTGGCCTTGAGGGGTGCGGCACTTGTTCAGAAGACCGGCCAATGAATGAGCTCCGCTGGTGTCGTCGGGTGAACCCTACAAGAACAGAGACCAGAGAAGCCAATACATCTCATGCCCTCAAGATCACCATCATCATTACGGGGGTTCCTGTATTTTCCCTCAACATTACTATCGGCCCCTCGCTACTTTGTATTCAGCAGGAAAAAAAATGCAAGACTTTGGCTTCATTACATTGCTTACCTTTTTGACATTGTATATTTGAACCATAACAATACTTTGTGTTTCCAAGATGATAACGTGAACACAACGCTAAACTCTAAACAGAACGCTCACAAATCACTGAGCACACCACAACGGGCGATCATTGCTGTGCATCGTCAGGCCACGACCCATCACCATTGTGGAACCCGACCCATAGTTTAGGAAGAGCTGCCCTTATGGTATCCGTCAAAGATGGCCCCATTAACACACCGAGACGGAACTAGGAGTGGCCTGCGAACCTCTAAGTGTTTCTGGAAGACCATCCGGCACCTCAGGAGGGGGAAACGGGGAACCATCCAAGCTGTGTACAGTAAGGATGGGACTCTGTTGACCTCAACTGAGGAGGTAGTCGGACGGTGGAAGGAACACTTTGAGGAACTCCTGAATCCGACTAACATGCCCTCTATGATGGAGGCAGAGCTCGAGGTTGATGGTGGTTCATCGTCAATTTCCCTGGTGGAGGTCACTGAGGTAGTTAAACAACTCCGCAGTGGCAAAGCCCCAGGGATTGATAAGATCCAGCCAGAAATGCTAAAAGCTCTGGGTGTTGAGGGGCTGTCATGGTTGACACGCCTATTCAACATTGCATGGGAGTCGGGTACAGTGCCAAAGGAGTGGCAAACTGGGGTGGTGGTCCCCCTGTTCAAAAAGGGGGACCAGAGAGTGTGCTCCAATCACACACAACACACACGTCAGTACAGCGTTTTGTGATGAATTAAAAAGACGCAGATTTGAAATAATTACGGATGGAATAAAACATTGAGCAACTCTATGAGACTTGGAAGCTGCACCTTGATTCAATCCAAACTTCTTGAAATTTGAACTTGTTTCCCCAGTTCCTCGCTGCAGATTGCTTCATCACAGATACTACACCCACTCTTGATTGAAACAATGCATTGATCCCACGAGGTCATGGTCCCAGTCCTGTGTCTACCTGCTTGTCAAGCTCGGGCAGGGTGTTGCTGGCGGCCGTCTCCCCCTTCTTGGTCCTCAGGAGCCGGTTGAGGTCTTGCACCATGTCCTTACTACTGAACTCCGCCTTCTTCCTGTCCGACACCAGGACACCCCCACGCTGCACCACCTGAACACACGATTAGGATTTCAAACATGTTATTCCAGTACGCGAGGGTGTCCTTTAATTATCTAATTATGCTTTTTATATTTGTGTGGGATCATTATTTTCTGTAGGACCATTTCAGTTTTTCTTTAACATGGTCGAATCTGCATGGAATGGCAACTGCGGCGCGTCTTCGTGATATGCTAAAATAAGATTAGGCCTTTTGGCAGACGCCAAAACCAATCGAGTGTTAAAAATTACCATTGGGTGGGCTATGGTGTTGAGATGCCTTTATGACTTTAAAAGTGTTTATGGGTAAACCCGTTAAAGAAATTAGCACCAAGTCAACCGGCTGCAAGGCAGTGTTGCATAGTGTTACGTTTCGTTGTTAAATGTTGCGAAAGAGGTAGATTAACATACAAAACAAAAGCTTGGGTACTTGGAAATGACACAAACACCTCGAACGGGAGCCACCCACCTCCTTGAGCTTGGCGCCGTCGCTGTTCCCGTCCCCCTGCGCGAGGAGACACTCTTTGGGGCCGATCTGGACCAGCAGGGACTCCAGGTTGGAGAAGATCTCGCCGTCCGGGAACTCACACACCCCCATGGTCCTCTGAGCGGCGTCCACGTAGCCGACGCCCACCACGCGCTGTCCGTCGGCGCCCGTGCCCAGCTTCACCGCCACGACCCCGGCGCAGCCCTCTGCACCGGCCCCGCCTCCAAACAGGATCTCTTCAAACTGGGTCAGGTTGCCTGGAGAAGCCTGGGTCGTTTTTAGGGGTAACAGTGACAAAGAGAAAAGCATGTCAAGGTTATAGTGTAAGTGAATCAAGAATTGTGCTCCAATTCGAATGTTGTGAGATTCGTTTTTGGACCGCGAGTTTGAGGAAGGAAGGAAGAGGCGACCACGTTTGGGGCCAAAGGCACTTTGACTACTCAAAGAAAGGAGCCCGGAGTTACATGCTGACAAGTTGGAAGAGACTGGCCAACTCAAAAGAAGTGCATTCCAGTTGTTGTTTTGATTCGTTTAATCGAAGGAACAGTGACAAAATACTTTGTTCAAGATCATGAACACACATAAAACACATTTGAAACCCAAAAAATGAGTACAGTTTGTTTGTTGAACTCGTACCTTAAAAACGACACCGCGTCTACAAAGGGCACACGTGAACACGTTTTCATATCTGGAACTGTTCATGGATCTTACCTTGAAGGCAATTCTCCAATCGTGCTCCTTGCTGTTCTTGCTGTGGTTCTTGTACACTTCCACTCGGTACTGCCTCACCAGCAGCAGGTCCCGCACGAAGGCTTCAAAGTTGAGCTTGCTGAGGATAACGCTCTCCAACTTGCGAGTCCCTGTGACCCAAATGTTAACGTTTACAGATGAAAGCAAATCGGAATAACTAACGGTGCATTTCGGACACAATTAGCATCATCAATGGTTGACGTGTGGCCGCATTAATTGTGAATATCACGGGAAAAATGCATGGTATTTCTGCACCAATAAACATTTGAAGTAGTAATCTAAGCTAACGTTACCGACCTGAGCCCAGATTCTTGATGACCCCGTTCGTCTTGAAAACCTCCTTCGCAGCGAATAGAGCATCTTTACCATGCACGGTATAGTAATCACTGCGATCGAACACTCGGAAAGTGGTGTCTGGTTTATCCGGCATGGAGAAGTAAGAGTTAAGAAAGCCATGTTCAGCTGCGCTGTCCATAGACAGATTCTGCTTCGGCTGCACCGCCATGCTGGAAAATCCCGCCAGTACGCTATGACAGACCGGAAGTTACGTTTCAAGTCTGTCTCCATGGAAACGGATGTAAAGGCCCTACAACCTTTTCAACAAATGTGAGAATTGAGAATGTAACAGCAAAATATAAAATATGCTTATAATACAGAGACAAATTTGCTTTACGAATGTTGCCAGCCCCCTCAGACCAATAATACTTAAAAGAATGTAAACTTTGGATCTGGTCTGACCAATGGGCTCTTTGCACAGCTCCACTACTTCCTGAACTTAATGCTGCTCCTTTATTTCCTGTCTTACATTATTGGATAAACTGATTAATCCAGGTGTGTCTGACCATTGGGGCTACTCAGACACACCTGGATTAATCAGTTTGTCCTGTAATGTAAGACAGGAAATAAAGGAGCAGCACTAAGTCCAGGAAGTAGTGGAGTTGTGCATAGAGCCCATTCTTAGAGATAAACACAGGATAGATTTGTTATGACAAAACTCTATTTGAAGTTCAAGTTCATGATGATTTAACTAAACATTCGCCAAATTTGATAGGCTACAACGAGGACTTAATTGTTAATTTGTAGCAAAAAATAATAATTCAGTCAGTGTTAATACCTAATAAATAATGTACTGTTTTCTATGTATTCAAATTTGATATTTAGTAGAGAAGAGCCGTAAGGGGATTGAGCCTAACACCTTTTGATAGGAGAGAGAGGAAGGGAAGTATAGGGATCATTTTGTACAAGGTGTGTTGAATTAACTAGTAATTGTAAGAAATAAAGGATATATAATTGGTGATGGGGAACCAATAGGTAAACCTAGTCTATGCATTTTGACTAGGAGTCAAACACGCATGACTATGGCCTAGCCCTTTTAATATCCTTCTGCTAGACACAAAGGTGTGCTGCTGAAACTAACAAACGTGTGTGTTTAGCATTTCAGTGAGTAGAGATAATTATAAATCTCTGTTATTTACATTGTCCACATCACTAGATGATTTGATCGATGGGCGGTAGCTAGGAATTCATAGGTGGCTGCCTATGAATCAGAACCAGGTAAACTAGTTCCATTTTTGTCTTAAAGAAGGAGCTGCATGTTATCTTTGCTGCTGGCATAGAAATGATAGAATCGAAACTAACCAGAATTTGTTTGTTAAGTATTTTAGTTGGTAGAGCTGATTCTAACTTTGTTAGTAAGTGGGCAATCATCCAGTTTCGGCAGGGGCCCATAGCATGCTATAAAGAAGACAACATAGTCATATCTCACATATTTTACCCAGATTTAATAATAATAAATAAAAAGGAACCAAAATAGGCCAAACTAAATTCAAAGGGTGGAATGGCAGTATAATAACAATATGAATAGTACTACTTTTTATATGTATTATATTTATTTTATTTTATTTGTATTATTATTTGATGTATTCATTTGCTCTCCCATATGCCTATTGTTATTTTCTTAAGAGAGGTGGGTTGTGGTTGGGATATGGGGAGTGGGGTGGCTGGGCAGATGGGGGGATTACGTGTCTCTGACCACTATAATTCTACCTTTTGTTAATCCTCCTCATAAAAAAAATAAAAAAAACTTGATCACAAAAAAAAAAGCATCAGACCCCTGTCAAAGACTCGCCTCCCACCCATCGTAGCTATGACCTTTACCTCAACCGCCTACTCGTTCTCAGACAGCCCAAGACCATCAGGGCCTGGAGGAGAGACTCGACTCCTCATCTCGCCCAAGTGGTCCTACCGGGTCCTTCCCCTGGAACACCTGACTAGATCTGCGCCTCGAGCTCCACACTATGGCTGTCAGCCTTCCTATAAAGCCCTCGTTCTCTTGGGCTACATCAACATCCTGCCGGGGCAGTGGCACTTCCCTGGATTAACAGGCTTTTTTCGCCACCTTCCACTGTCTTCTTCTCCTCATCCACAGGGCTGGGAACCCGACTTCATATTTTCGATCTCTGTTACCTTGCTCCATTTGTGTCTCTCTGTCTCCCCTTGAAGTCCTCCTCCGTGCCCCTCACTCTGTCGACACATGCCGTAACCTGCAATCTCTCTCCGTCTCTTCACCAACATCTCTAGAGCTATTCTCTCTACTATCCACAGAGGAAGCCTCCGGGACTCTCCTATTCTCCCTCTGCTCCTCATTGGACCCCCTCTGTCCACTCCAGACCAGCGCGTAAGTAACCGGGGTACATCTCTGGATCTGCAAAATTGTGTAAATGAGTGACAGGTGAGAGGGGTCCCTCAGGATGTACACCTTTGTTGACCTCTCCTTCATATGGACCAGATAATGGCTCCCTTAGCCATATGGTAAATACATTAATACAGCGTTTATTGTTTAACTTTAATTGTGACAATACTTATTTAACCCTAACATGTAAGTGAATTGAGAAATAGAATGAGGTCATTGAATTTAGAGATAACGACCTCAGTGGTCACTGCATGGACACCCTACCAGCTCTGATCTAAACATGAGATGAGGAGCTCCTTTGGACATCGGGAGGTGTAATAAAAGACACATTAAATTCCCTTGGAAGAAGGCCCTTTGACTGCTTTTTTCCACACTTTTGTTGGCAAGATATTACTTGTACTTCCCTTAAACCTCAGTCATTTTCTTCCATACCACAAGGCGGTCAACGGAACTGCCCCTGCCTACCTCCAAGCGTTGGTTAGACCGCATGCCTCAGCTCGACAACTCCGCTGAACGTACCTCAGCTGGACGCCTGGTAGGCCTACTGTCATCGCTAAGAGCAAGCGAAGGTCACACAACCAATTAATAACTAACTTCTGTTTTTGCACCTCAATGGTAGAACGCGCTACCTGGCGAATGTCAGGAGGCAGAGACAGTGTGTGTGTGTGTGTGTGTGTGTGTGTGTGTGTGTGTGTGTGTGTGTGTGTGTGTGTGTGTGTGTGTGTGTGTGTGTGTGTGTGTGTGTGTGTGTGTGTGTGCGTGCGTGCGTGCGTGCGTGCGTGCGTGTGCGTGTGTGTGTGTGTGTCCTCTGCCCTTACCAGATTCGACATTTCAATCGTTTTGCCTCGTCATTTCAATGACGAGACAATTGTTCTTCACGTGGTCTCCACCGTGGCGAATGGAGTGTGCAGCCAGTGTATAAATTAAACCAGCGCCAGCGCAATGTCATCCCACTCCAGCCTCATCTGTAGTTCTACCACTTGTTTTTCTTTCAGCCTTCCCGACCGGTTCTCAACAAGGACCCAATCATGAACGGTCACTGCAATGGAAAGATCAGCAACACTGTTGAAGACTACCACAGAAACGAAAAAAAGTGCTTCGGCGACCTCGCCGTAGAAATGAAAAAGTCTGCGGTAATCTGTGAACAAGAGTTTTCTCGCAAAAAGACAGAAGACGAGTCCAGGTTGCCAGCCATCGAGGCGGCGTACTCGATCATCCTACGTGAACTCGGAGAGGACACCGATCGCCAGGGCTTGTTGCGCACACCTTTACGCGCTGCCAAAGCCATGCAGTTCCTTACCAAGGGCTACCATGAGAACGTTAACGGTGAGTTCAAAACTTCACGGCGCAGTACAACTATTATATCCATCCAAGCGGTACGGTAGACTGATAAACATGCATTGTTGTTGTTTTTGTTTGTTGGTCAACTGTATTCCGAGACGGCTCTTTGGTTGGTATAGTTGTTTATTTAGTTAACGAGAGCCTTGTGTGACAGACATAAAGGTCTTTTTTTGGTCACTTCTTGTAGTCTTTATATTGCCAGACCAAATCTTTAAAACGTTGTTGCGCATCTGTCCAAGCAGATAAACATGAGTTTCACAGGCTACCCTTATTTGTCTTTAATGGTCGAGCAATCAACAGTTGAAAACTGTGTGATGTAGCTGAAGATGTTTGTTGGCCTGTGTGTTCAGATATCCTGAATGATGCCATATTTGACGAAGACCACGACGAGATGGTGATTGTGAAGGACATCGACATGTTCTCACTGTGTGAACACCACCTTGTGCCCTTCTTCGGCAAAGTAAGTGCAGATGGATAGATGGATAGATAGCTAATAATATTTATGCCTGAGAATATAGGCTGCAGAATATATAAGGAGATCCAAATTAAGTCATGTTCGAAATGTTTTAGACAATACAACCTCTCTGTCTCCTCTGCAGGTTCATATAGGCTACCTGCCAAACCAAAAAGTTGTGGGACTAAGCAAGCTGGCAAGGTAAACACACACACACACACACACACACACACACACACACACACACACACACACACACACACACACACACACACACACACACACACACACACACACACACACACACACACACACACACACACACACACACACACACACACTCATTCATTCACACTCTCTCTCTTCTGGGGCCTCGCTTAACCCCAGTCAGTACATGATTGTGTGTTTGTGGCGTTAGTGCCGGCCGGCTGCGTTCTTCTGTTGGTTCAGCACATTGACCTGCAGGCTTAGAGGCCTAAGCTACGGCTACTGTCCGGTCCTCTGATCTGAGACAGCTCCCTAAACTTAGTCGCTCAGACCATGAGAACATTCCCCTTGGATGTGTGGGAATCACCCTGGTATTATCACAGCGTCTCTCTCTCTCTCTCTCTTCTGTTCCTCTGGTTTTGCAATAATATCGCAACATCAATCATCCCTGAGTCAAAGCAAATACTGATACACATACAGTGTATGTTCATAAAGGACTTATTAGTATGCTACTGATGTTTGGCTCAAACAATCATAGGTTTATCTAATAATGTAATATGCTCCTGGCTTCTGCTTTGTTTGCTTGTAGGATCGTGGAGATCTTCAGTCGGAGACTTCAAGGTAAGACCGTGGAAAAGCACATTTGAGATTGGAACGGTCACTTGCTGGTCCAGTGTGAGGTGGTGTTCTGAATGGCCCTGTCTGCCCTGCAGTACAGGAGCGTCTGACCAAGCAGATCGCCACGGCCGTTTCAGAGGCCCTGCAGCCGAAGGGGGTCGCTGTGGTCATCGAGGCTGCGTGAGTTCACACAAACACACACACACACACACACACACACACACACACACACACACACACACACACACACACACACACACACACACACACACACACACACACACACACACACACACACACACACACACACACACACACACACACGATCCCAAGAAGACATAACCATATGATATCCTTTTCTTAATCGTTCCAAAAACGTATCCCACCAGAGAGCATTTGAAACCCCAACACTGGCTTTCACTTGAGTCCACTTACCGTATGTGTGTGTGTGTGTGTGTGTGTGTGTGTGTGTGTGTGTGTGTGTGTGTGTGTGTGTGTGTGTGTGTGTGTGTGCGTGTGTGCGTGTGTGCGTGTGCGTGTGTGCGCGTGTGCGCGTGTGCGTGCGTGTGTGTGTGTGTGTGCACGCGTGTGTTCTGCAGGCACATGTGCATGGTGATGCGTGGAGTGCAGAAGATCAACACCCGAACCGTGACCAGCACCATGCTGGGTCTGTGCAGGGAAGACCCAAAGACCCGGGAAGAGTTCCTCTCCCTCACCATGCGCTAGAGCTGATACCCCCCCCCCCCCCCCATAACAGAAACACACATGCACCCACAAGCCTTCGAGGCTCAAAGCTCAAAGCAGCATATCCACAGCAGATGGGGAGATGGACCAGATCAATATAAATAAGAAACTGTTATTTTCTTAATGTTTTATCTGGAAAAATAAAGGTAAAAAAGGAAAGAAAAAGATGCATGTGGATCCACGGCCCTGAACACCACTTTTACTCCATTGAGACAATTCTTGGAAATAAAAGTGTTATGGCTCATTTAGGGGGTTCATGTCAGGCGATCGGTATTCACGATGGTACGCTGGACATTCACAGTACAAGAAAGCAACATTTATAATGCTATACATGTTGGGTCCATGTTTACCCAAGAGAGTTTACACTCATTTGAAAGACGTCTACCTGGTTTTGGTTGCACTGGTGCTATTTTCTTCCAACTGGGAATCTAAATCCTACCATCGGTGCCTTGAATCCTACCCTTGCTGCCTGAATTTAATGGATATATTTTGCATTCGAAGTATCAGAATTTATCATATAGATATATTATAGCATTGTAATTTTAGTAGGGTTGGTATGGGGAAATATTTACATACTTATTTTCAGGTTAATTATTAAAAATATACTTGTTAATGTGTATGTTACAAAGGCCATTTGTCAAAAGATTCATGTTGTGATGTTGCAGTATTGAGAATTTTTATGTTTATCAGATGTCCAGTATCATGAGCTATTTTAATGTTTGTTGGTTCTTTAACCAAATAAAAATGTATGAATATAAAGTGTCTACTCTATAGGAAAGTCTTTCTGCCCGTCTTTTGAGCTTTTTGTTAACCACATTCTATTTCTAAGGACTTGGGTAAAGGAGCTCAGAAGTCAAACATTGTAAAGCCTTATTAGACTTGTACTTGCAACCTTATACACACACACGCTATACGATTGTTTAAAGGGCGAGTGTGATTAGCCATTTGAAACTCTACCCTTTCCTGTTCCTTGGTGACATCACAAGCGGGTATGTCAACTTACGATAGATCGAACAATATGTGATGCATTCCACTTGGTAGACTGATCTATCCAGCAAGAATCTAAGTGGACACTCCCACTTTAGATTTGACTAAAATACAGGATAAGGTCGATTTTAAAATGGCTTGTAATGGCTAATCACTCTCAATGGTGGTATAATATGGGTTATAACATGATGGACCATTTCTGCCATCTGTCATTATATAATAATTGATGCCAATCCTTGTGGTCAACCCTTGCAACTGAAACCAAAACAAAATGATGGATTAAAGACAAAAACTATAACCTTCTTATAGAGAGTGGATCCAAGAGACTAAGAACTATTTTAAGGTCACCAAATCAATGTTTTAATTGAAGAAAACCAAACATATTTACTATATATATACACACTAATGTGACTTCGGCGTTCGTGCAGGACAACCTGCAGCTTTGGCTGACAAGTGGACACGTTACACAGGGAGTATATTTAAGGTAACATTACTTGAGTACTTACTTGAGTATTGCCACTCTAAAGCTAAGAGGCACAGTGCCGTTACAGTAGTCTGAATTAGAGGGGAAAAGCCCCCCCATCAACAATAAACGACGACACAAAAATGTATGTACATGCTTTGCAAAGTTATCACACTCGAAAATATAGAAAGTAAAAAAATAATGAAAACATAATTATGTTAAATCATTCAAACGTTCTGATTCAAAACAGAGAGGAGGAGCAGTCAGCGAGAGAATGTCAAGCTAATCTGCAAACATGTTACAAAATCAGCCCTGGCATGAGCCAAACCCACTGGTCCCTTCCGCTGGTCGGTCTGTCTGTCCATCTGTCCGTCCATCTGCCCGGTCTTCCATCCTACAGCCATCCTGCCAAGACTTCGGCCTGGCACGTGGAACGCCGGTCACACGGACGTCTGTTTGTAGTTCTTGGTATCCAGAACTTTCTTTCCACACATGGCGCAGATGCCTAGAAATAACGAATTACAGTTAATGGAACTGAGCATATTGGTGGGTTAAGTGCGATGAAGTTACCTGCAATACCTCCAAAAGTCACACAAAGGCGTAGTAACCTAATTAAGGGCGTAAGCATTTTACTAAATGTATTTTAGCCATCAATTACATTGCATCTCTAGAGTATCAACTAAATGGCATGAGATGGTATTTTCAGCCTCACACAAAAAATAACCAACTAATGACATTTCCATAGCAGAGTCAAGACAGAGCATCACACTATGGAAAGTTGGGATGCCAGAACAATATATCTAATTGTGTAGTAATACATGAGTCCAGTTGGGGTGAAGACACCCGCTAAACTTCACTGAAAAGTTATGGCCTAGTAATCGGAGTGAAATTTGATGGTCGAAAACAACTACCTTTCTTGTAAGCACAGCCCTGGCAGTAATGAGACCCGGACTGGTGGACGGAGCTCTTACAGATTCTGCAGATGGCAAAGCCAGTCTTGCTGTAGGGGTCAAACCTGGGAGAGAAGACCACAACGTTAATAACACATAAATACATGGTGATAATCTCTTTACCCTTTAGTTATTTAGCAGAGGCTTTATCCAAAGAGAAATAATACCGTGATTCCAGATACAGGTCATAAGGAGCAGGTTAGGCATTTTACATTAAGCTGTAGGTTAGGATGATGACCTGGACGATAAAATCCAGTACTCAAACACCCTCTGACAACACTATCCTACCTTCTAAAGTAGGTACAAAAATGCCGAACGCCATTGCAGCTTCTCACCTGGCCTTCTTGGATGTCAGCATTTTGTTCTCATTGAGTTTACGCCCTCCACCCTCTGAAAGAGACAACCAACCAATGCTCACAAAACTGTGACCAGACAGGGACATATATTTCCGACAATAGTGCATATGCTCACAAAACAATCTAAGAAACAAGAATGTATATTTAACG
>OLKM01000061.1:475309-505309 GCA_900291075.1 Melanogrammus aeglefinus
TTCGTTAATGGAAATGTATGAATACATACAAGTCTGCCAAAGAGCCTAATGCATCTCTCAAGCATCAAGTCATCTATTTTATGCAACTGTGCAGACCATTGTTGAATTAGTTGACTGGGAAGAATGGAATTCAAACTATTAATTCGTTTAACCCCTTTGCAAAGAATGGGATACAACAAGGGCTTAAATTGCCTGTTGTGTAACTTGAAGGTCAGACAGATGGGACAAAAACAACCTTTTGAAATAATGGCTTCTAATCGGAGTATAATGTCAGTGTGAATGAAACCCAAGCCTAAATGAATCCCAATGAGAACTGACTGGTTCTATTTTTCTCTCAAAGTAATTTGAAGGTCACCATTAGCAGATAAACGCATGCCTTTATCACAAAAGGTGACTCATCGTCTTACCTGCGGACTGTAAACAGAGGCCAGACCAGACCCTGTGAGTTTTTGTGAGAAACCGCTAAATTTATAGTACATTTTCTTGGATGAAGGGAGCAGATGCTGTCCACAACAAAACGCCGGCTAGAAGGTCCTTTCCGGGTCTTGGTCGATGGAGAATGACGTGGTGGTGTCCTCCCAGCGCCCGCTCAAAATGATACTAAGAAAAGTTATTCGACACTTATTATAATGGCCGTCGTGCTACTACGTACGCGGCAGTCGGATTTATAAGGCTAATAAAATGTTTTAATGAGTTGTAATTGTTGTTTTTACCTTGCAATTGCATAAAAAAATATCAATCATTTATATTAATTAAAAATAATCGAAGACAATATTAAATTCAATTGGAAGAGTAAATATTGACATAGCCTTTTACAATTATATTTTACATATAACTGTAAAACGTTACACATTGGATTTTAAACATCCAACGTTAGAAATATCCTCTTACATAAGGTATTATTATTGACATGTATGTCATTATTTTATAATTAATATTTTCCTCAATAATTTCTATGAGTTCCAATATCTTCTCCAATTTTGAGCGCAGGTTTGAGTTCAACAGGGGCCAAAAAAAGAAGGTATAGGCCTAGTGTCTTCAGATATCGGCCTGTAATGATTATCAGTTAATGTTTACTTTTGATTTTAATTAGTATTAAAATCCAAAGCATTAATTTGTTTTTGTCATTCGTGGCTTGTTTATGTAAGATGCTTAATTTGAGACATAACTTAACTACTCAACAAGTGCTGATATGCCAAACTGTATCACAACATGAAGTATCTTTGAAAACATCCAACACAATTATTTCAAATTAGTTTTTTTTTTAAGAGTCGTTTAATTGTAAAATCAAGCTGGTCTGATGGGGAACACAAAGGCCTTAGTTCAGTTCATCTAAACGGTTCACAATCAGGCCAGAAGGGAGATTTGCATTTAGCTATGCCAGCCTATACATCAACTTCCCAAAAGGTTTCCAAAGACGAAGTGACTGTGATTATATTGATTTTTTATATGAATTCTGTCTGACAGGCCTTTCTAATGTGACCGAGACAGGCTAACCACATATGCGCTGTACATAATACATTTCAACTCCATTGCTACAGCCGATGATCGAGAAAGATCAGATCACAAACAGCGAAAAATCGAAAATAACAAACCGATGGATTCATCCAAATGCTTTTGTGGCAGATAATGAAAAAAGTGCTGAACTTTGTGTTTGGATGTAGCCTACGGGTGTGTGTTTGTATTCATGTGTATATAGATATTTAAAAAATAAGGGGGTGTTGAAAGAAGGAGAATGAGAAAAGGCAGAAGTGTAAGATGGATGTGTGGGAGGGGTGCTGCCTTGTTAGTTTGGACCATATCTATCGGTCCAACAAAATCACTTAAAATGGAGTAATCATGGACCGCACAAACATCCAAACCATATCTTTCATCATCCATGACGATGCGCATGTGTTTATATATGTATGTGTGTGTGCATGTGTGTGTGTGTGTGCGCGTGTGCATGTGTGTGTGTGCTTTTGTGAGTGCTTGCGCATGTGTGTGTGTGCTCGTCTGTGCATGTGTGTGTGTGTGTCTACAACTGTAAATTGGCATGTATGCAAGTTTTATAAAAAATGTTAGCAATTACATGCAAATGATTATCGGACAAAATATTCAGTCACCGCCTGAAGGCAGTGTTCATGCATGACCAATGGCAGGGGTGTTGCTTACGCCTTGCTGTGAGCAAACAGATCAATTACAGGGGCTGATTGACATGTCATGGAAAATGGGTTGCCTTGACAACAAAGAAATACTGAAAGGCTTCAAATTCAATTTGCACTCACGAAAGGGGGTCTCCTCACACCGTTGTTCAGGGCTCTTTTATCTCCTATAGGTCATCTCTACACGTCCTCTTTTCTCTTCATTTCTCGTCTCCCACTTTGTCTTCTCCTTTTCGCCACCATGCAGTTTCATTCCGTTTGTCTTTTCACACCTGCTTGTCTGCTCTTACCCAGCTTTATATTCCATTAGCCCTGGCCTACATATCACTTGATTCCTCCAGTCACCTTTTCAACATCTTCTTCACACACGCACACACATACACGTGTATTTTCAATTTCTGCCTGAATTTTACAAGTTAAAGAGAATGTATCTGGGTCATCCGTCAATCTTACGATAAACTGTTACCTGAAAACTCTGAACGCGATATCTCTGTGGACGGAATAAAACCAGGGAGTCAGATAGACAGACAAAGAGATAGACAAGCAGACAGACAGACAGATGGGCAGGCAGGCCGGTTCACACACAAACTGCAAGGAAAGAAACAGAGAGACATGGCTGCCAAAAGTGTAGCCATGGGAATACAAAGTAAACAGTGGGCATTTGGAAAAATACAACCCAATAACCGGTTCCACTGAGGCTGTGTGTACCTATCTGTGAATCCTTATTTGTGGAATGGTATCCATTCATCAGCTGAGCTGAGAGCCCAGCGTGTGTGTGTATGGGTTAAATTATTGATACTTCATCATACACATAACGAAGAGAAAGAGAACAAGCCAAACAGAATCAGTTGTAACTCAGAGATGGGAAACAGTGCAGCGCACAAAAATCTGATAGGGCTTTCTGGGGGGAATTCATCTGTAATGATTTGCTGCTCTGTTCAGGTCTTTATTTTCTGTGTTGGTTAAGGGAGGGGGGGGGGTTGGTAGTTGATTCAGGGGGAGTGGGGTGGGGTAGGGAGTGGGGGATGGTGTCACACACACAAACACACACACCAGAAGCCATCTGTGCAAATCTCTGGTATTCATGGGTTATCGCAGTAACTCTGCTGCCGATATGCTGCGTGCGTGCCTGGCAGAGCGCATCTGGAGTTCGTGGTAGCACTGGACAAAGCTGTGGTATATGAAGGTGATGGGCAGGGCCAGGAGCACGATCCCGCTCACCACGCACACCCCCCCCAACACCCGGCCCCCCACCGTCACCGGGTACACGTCGCCGTAGCCCACCGTCGTCATGGAGATGATGACCCACCAGGCGGCCGCCGGGATGCTGGCGTAGTCGGGGTTGCGCACGCCCAGGTCCAGCCCGTGCTCCAGGAGCTGGGCCAGGGCGCTGTAGATCGCCATGGCGACCGCCACAAACACCAGCAGCATGACCATCTCGCGGTAGCAGCGGCGCAGCGTCAGCCCCAGCGTCTGCAGGCCCAGGAAGTGGCGGGCCAGCTTCATGAGCCAGAACACCCGCATCATCCGCAGCACGCGCAGGGCCACGCCCGCCACCCCGAGCCCGCCGCCGGGGAGGCCCGCCCCCGCCAGCACCATGGTGATGTAGTACGGGGAGATGGCCACCACGTCGATGATGTTTAACGGGCGCCGCAGGAACTCCCACTTGTTCCTGGCCACCAGGAAGCGCAGCAGGCACTCTGCGGTGAACCAGCTGATACACACGGCCTCCACGACCCTGCACGGCCCCCGGGACGACAAGAGGGTTGGACGGGGTCGTGAGCAGGAAATAGAGAGTGGTCATACACAGATTGAATCGGTGTGATGAATGGTACGGCGGTGACCGTGTAGGTAATGATTACAGGAGGACAGCAGAGGAGGAAGGTGAAGATAAGATGGAATAAGATGGAGATGAATATGAAACTGAAGTGCCAGTGAGGGTGAAACAAGCCATAAATAGACATTATTAACTGAAGGCCGGGGATAGATTGTGAGAGACAAGCATATGTTTACCACATTGATACACATAGTGATGCAGAAAGCGAGCCAGCTCAGTGACTCCTTAATTTGATGAACAGAGAGCGAGAGAGAGACTGCCAGGTCTTCACTGAGCAAAAAGCATAAAGGGTGAAGTCTGCTGTCAGCAGATTTAGACGTCAATAGAAGAGATATATTGACATCTCCAACTGTAATGGACTCAAAAAAACGTGCTTACAATTCACGTAATCCACTTATAGTTCACGTTCACGTAATCCATCCATAAATAAGAAGCTGCCTCATACCCATATTTAGATGAAGACAGAACGGATTATTATTATGATTTGCAAGCTGTAATCAAGACTTTGGTCAGTTGTCATGATGTTTTTCTGTTTCCAGAGAACATATCAATAGGTCTGGAACAGCTCAAAGGGAACCATTAATTACCCGTTTTTTAATTTATTAATGTATTTCCTCGCTAATAATATTGGCGTAATACTTGCCAAAATAACCATGTTATGTTGAAGTCAGTCATATTTATAGTTTTTTGTATAGTTTTTTCTACTTGACAGAAAGAGGTGCAGGGAGATGACAGGAAAGAGAGAAATAGGATGAGGGTGTCCCCTCCTTTTCTTTCACATTTTCACAGATGACATAATAATAGTGTGTTAACGTGCGTGTCAGGCCCTGTTGATTGTTTATTGATCCCATCAGGTGAGCCCCTTTTTAGCAAACTCTGTGGGTGGTCTCGGTGTGCCCCACCTGCGGCTTCCACACAATCGATGATAGACGATAAATCAGGGCGATTGCAATGTTGTTCAGGTGCAGGAGAAGGAGAAATAAAAAGCTTACAAACCTATCGGTCAAGTTGCAAACAACTACTCCAACAGCACACACGGAGCGCTCATTTTAGCTTGAATCTCTACTGAATCTCTGCATCACACAAGTGTATCTCTAAGGCCTTTATAAGCGGTCCTCCTACCTGTGCTCCTCCACCATGTTGCGCTTGGCCGTGTCCCAGTCCGGTAGCGTGCTCAGGCACAGCATGACCATGGAGGTGATGACAAAAACCACAGATACCGTGGCCAGGATCTGCGCGGGGAGGGAGGAGTTGGGGTCCTCGATCGCCTGGCGCGTCCTCTCCAACCACTTGGCACGACCCGAGAGGACCGTCTTGGGTTCCGCTGTCTCGGTGCCGGTCTGGGAATCCTCACCCGACGAGAGTCGGAAGTCACTCTCGGAGAGACAGTCGGTGTCCAGGCCGATCTCGGACATGCGGTCGTCCAGACGTTTCTGACAGCAAAAGTCCAAGTGCGCGCTCTCCAGTCCCCAGTACAGCATCTCTGTGTAGAAGGACAGCTCGCAGATCCCGGGCACGAAGCGAAGTTTCCCGGAGCGCACGTAGAGCATGATGAACAAAAAGGCCTGTGCGTGGCGGTCGAAGAAGAACTCGTTGCGGTCCTGGTCGTAGTCGTCGCAGAGCTCCAGGACCTCTTTCTCCGTGGCGCACGCGTGCAGGCGGCTGACGCGCCTCAGAGGAAAGTCCTTGATCACCTCCCTGGTGAAGGCGTACCGGGTCCCCCCTACGTTCAGCACGCATATACTGTGGCCAAACTTCATCGTTGCAATTTTAAAATCTATCCGTCTATCCAAAACTGTTGTCCCGACGACTCAATTGTCCGGGCGTTTGTTGTAAGTGTATCCATGGCAGAAGTTAAGACGGAGTAGAGAGAGAGTGGTGGAGGTGCTTCGGTGGATGTGCGCTCAAGGATGGTTGGGGTAACGACTGTGGCTCTCTCTCTCTCTCTCTCTCTCTCTCTCTCTCTCTCTCTCTCTCTCTCTCTCTCTCTCTCTCTCTCTCTCTCTCTCTCTCTCTCTCTCTCTCTCTCTCTCTCTCTCTCTCCCTCTCCCTCTCCCTCTCCCTCTCTCTCGCTTTTTTCTCTCTCGCTTTTTCTCTCTCTGATGTTTCTGAAGCTCTCCAACCCAATCGAATAGCCAATCCCATCCCATTGATGGTTCGGAACCACACACACACACACACACACACACACACACACACACACACACACACACACACACACACACACACACACACACACACACACACACACACACACACACACACACACACACACACACACACACACACACACACATCTTTTTTGATATATTAAATCCCCTATTAATGAGTAATCATTTTATGACAGCCAATCTCAATTTCTGTCTCAATCTCACTGTTAAAGTGTGTGGCATGGTATTGTAGCCTATGCTATGTGGTAACACCGCGCTTAAATAGTTTATTTGATTACATTGTCACTTTACTATTACTATTATTATAATTATTACAATATAATTATCATTAATATTAATATCAGTGTAACCTCTATTGATCTGAGCTGCTATAAAGCCTTAATTCCCCCTTGGGGAATGAATAAAGCAGGCTATCTAGCGAAAGTTCTTTTTTTTATCAACGTTCAATTCTCCAAATCTCAGCGTCTCATCGATGTAGGCGCTTGTGTTTGTTTGCGCGTGCGCGTTGCGGCAGCCGTAACCCGCGCCCCCCTCCCTTCGTCACCAGTCGGTGTGTTTCGGGTTGATCCGACTTCTTTTGGCTGGAGAGTTGTGTATTGTATAGGATATCGTGATTCGGAAGGGGGTACATATCCCCGAATCGCGAGTGGATACAGACCCGAGTCTCAGCGGTTTACCGAATACTGCAGCCCCGCTTTTTAAATTATACATTTTTATCGTCTTATTAATTTATTTAAATCCCCGTAGTTTATGGTTTGCGTTGGTTGTAACACTCCGGGAGGGCAGAAATGGCGGCCAACATGTACCGGGTCGGAGGTATGTCAATGTGGATTATTTTTTTATGAAGTGAAAACACGTCAACTCTTTGGTTCTGGTTGGGGGTGGGAAAAATCATTAGCGCTTCTTTTTTTTTATCCACGGTTGATTTCTGTCCGGGCTCATGTGTGTCCGGTGGTTTTATCTACCTGTGTGGAAAAGTGTGGCCAATGTCTAAATATTTGGGAAACAAAATGGGTCGGGCCTCACGTCGTCCGGGGCCGTGCGAGCTAGCTGCCAGCCTGCTAGCCCTGCCTGCTAGCCCAGGAGTAAACATGATCACATTGTGGGCTATTGTACCACCACTGTTCGCCATGCTTACACGGGGAACACTAGGAACATCATATGCGATGGATATACATTTGGATACAGATGTGGGGTCGTCTAAGGAGCCGTCCGACGTACTGTCTTTTGTATTTGTAGTCTCTATCTGGCATCCATCCATTTTTTTCTGGAGTCCCTCTTTAGCTGACGTTTTTAATCAACGTTTACCATCGTTATCATGACGACAGTCGGGTTCATTCTTACAGTCGTTATCGTGACCACCGCCAGACTATGGAGATGATCGCTGCGGATGCAGCAATCATCTGCAGCGATCTGGGCATTGTTTGCTAATGAGAGATGCCCTGCACTCCGATGGGCTACTAACTCCATTATTAAGCTATATGGTTAGCAGTCGGGTTGATTTGACGTTTAATTGTCTTCCGTCATTCCCGCTGAATACATTTAACTTATCCTTGCAGTTCTGTGATGCTTAAAGTCGACAACGAAGCTAATGTAAACAAGCCGCCTTTGAGTGTATAAATGCATTCGAGGAGAGGCGCCCATTGACTTCTTCGATATTGTGTCCATCGGAATGCACCTCACGTGATGCTGCTACTGTTCACAATGGAGGTGTGTTCTTCATCTCATCACACCGCCGTGCTTAGGTGGAGTTGGGCCGGGCTGAGTGTAACTTTGGCCGATTAGAGACATTTAGACAGCGTCTGCAGTGCTGGGAACGGGCTCTCCTCTTCTTTTATGTCTCATCAGATGCTGTATCGTTATCTGCAGTGAACTATCCCAGCTAAACTGACTAATATCAATAAAGGAGGTTAGGTCCCATAAGGTCAGAAAGTAAGAAAATTATGCCTGCTTGCTTATCAAAGTCACAGCATGTTGGGTCTGGGTCCTTGCAGCCTTGCAAGCTCAAGGACTTTACCAAAATAGTTTTTGAAGCCAGATGTGAAACTGGGATCAAAAACTGGAGCTTTCAACACGTTCTGCTGAAAATTCTCAGACAGAAAGCTGTTGAAGTTTGAAAACTGAATGACTTCAGGGTGTTAAGAAGTCCTATAGAAGTTCTCTGTTGTGTTTGCCCCCCCCCTCCCCTCTTATGTCAATACTTTCTAACAGTGAACATTTCTTTTTCATGATTGGTTGTCCTTCCTTCTGGTAGGAAGCCTGCTTTGTCAAACTGTAAACAACTATTGATGTTTTGTTGTTGTGTCTGTTGCAGATTACGTGTTCTTTGAGAACTCGTCCAGTAACCCTTACCTGATCCGTCGGATAGAGGAACTCAACAAGGTACTGAGAGGGAGAGAGAGAGATTATGGGTGTTTCGTCTTTTGCCTGAGGGACAAATATCTTGTGTGTGTGTGTGTGTGTGTGTGTGTGTGTGTGTGTGTGTGTGTGTGTGTGTGTGTGTGTGTGTGTGTGTGTGTGTGTGTGTGTGTGTGTGTGTGTGTGTGTGTGTGTGTGTGTGTGTGTGTGATAATGCATGTCTGCCGATCTGACTTTTCCCTCAACTGTCTTTGACATGGCCATCGGTTGGCAGGCAGAGGTGCGCCTGCTGGGTGTGGTCGGAGGAACACCTTCTCCTTATGCCTACACATGCTAGTGTTACCGCGGTTACCAGTATAAAATGTCGATGGCTTTGCCATCGGTGAGACTTTATTCACACCGTCGTCTCCACTGTCATTTTTCTGTTAAGTGGACCCTTATCCTACTGATGGTCCATGTGACCATTCAATAAAAAAGGCCACAACATCCACAAAATGTGCCATAGTCCTTGAATTATCATTTAATAAAGTGCCCAGTTGTCGTGGAGGTCGAAGAGGCGAAGGAGACGTTCTTGATACTTTTTATTGGCGCTGACCAGCACCCCAAATCCAACCCTGTCCCCCACATAAGATTAAAGGGAGTTAGATGTGCAGAGTTGTGCGTGAATGGGATAGTCTACGGTTAGAGCCATTGGCTGTATCGGGTCTGTGTCTTGTTCCAGTTGCACAAGTACATGGATGTGTGTGATGCACTATGTGCATTGAAGGGTGATTAATATATAAACATTATTTTAACATTTGATCAAAATATGTACCATTATATGAATGAGTTGAAACAAATGCCTGGCATTTTTCTCAATTTGAGGGACAGAGGGTTTAATATCTGTCCTTCACAAAATCAGGGCGCTTGGCCACCCTGAAAAGACAGAGAAACCAAAACAACAGCTTAACACAGGCTTTCTTACAATCAATAAATAGGCCAGCTTACATTTAATCAGCTTTATCATAAAGGCCAAATAGTACACAAACCTGCATAGCCTTTTAAGCCTGAATTCTCTGTGAATGCCCATCTAGGTTAAACAGGGAAGGGCGCAAGCTCAGGTCAACTACAGTGTAACCTGTAACCACAGAGTTCTCAGAAGAACACCCACCTGTGTGAAACTACAACACAACATACAGCACATAGTCATTTATGAGATGCATTATCCACACAATATCTGACCAGATTTAGCGTCCATGGAAGACATATTTCCAGCTCCCTTTTGAATATGCAAACAAAAATGACATGTGGTTTTATTTTCATGAAAAGCAATATTCACCAAAACAACCATGGTACATACACACCACAACAAGTAATAGTTTGGGGCGGAAGAATCTCCCCCCCACCCCACCCACCCCACCCCCGAAATGTCTTCTCCCAAACCCTGCGTCACTCGTCCGCATATTTTAATCTCAGACCAGTCGATAAGCCCGTCGGCTTCGTTATGCAGACCATCAATCAATCAATCTTGGGATGTTTGGCCTGTCTTCGCCGCACTGCTTGACGGGCTCATGGGAAATTAGCACTATTTGGCTCGCCTTAGTGTCCCCATCCCATTGCCAGTGTGTGTCTTTCTGTTTGTGTGTGTGTGCGTGCGTGTGTTTGTGTGTAACTGTTTGTGTGTTGGTCGTTGGGTTAACAGACGGCCAGCGGGAACGTGGAGGCCAAGGTGGTGTGCTTCTACCGGAGGAGAGACATCTCACACAGCCTCATCCAGCTGGCAGACAAACATGCAAGTCAGTCCCGCTCCCTTCCTCTGTATGATCCCAGGGCTTGTCCGTCCGGTCATCTGGGTAAACCGTCTGCTCAGCCTCTTGTGTATTTATAAAGGGATTCGCTCATGCAGAGGACAAAGATGGTGTCAACTGCCCATGTATTCATGAAACACCACTCCAGATACTAATTACAAAAAACAGGATTGTCCGGCTGCCCCTCCCCAGCGAGGCTGAATGTCGTCTTTCTGCAGAGTCGTCTCCTTTCGGGCGGGGGAGTGAAGTTGTCAGGTAGTCCTGAGGCCATGGCAAGTGCTGCCTCTCGACGGAACAGTTGGACCATAGGAAATGGGGGAGCAGGGGTTGGGGCTTAAAGCGAGCACTGAAGGCGTCGATGTGCGACAGTGTTTTAAAAAACATAAAGCATCAGCGTATTGGATCTGAAAGTGTCTGCTGACTCTCTGCATTTCCATGTCCCTTTCATTTTGTATAAAGACTTCCACTTCCTGCTTGATAATTAAATCGTCAGCCCAGGGCGTATTGGTTTACTGTGGCATCAGACGGAGGGGCTTGCTGCTTCACTGAAGTAATTGCTAGAAGATAGCTCTGAGGTTTAGGGTGGAAAAGGAGTTAAAAGAAATCCCCAAATTGAGAAGCAAATTGCAAATAAAAGCACATGAGTGAGTGTCTTTAAGATGACTTCATGGGGTATATGCAGATTTCAAAAGCAATGAACAGCTGTCGCCAGCAATCAATTCAGCATATTAAAATTAATAAAAATCCCAAAAGCGTTTAAGTGATAAAAGTGTTTTGAAGGTGACATATTATACCACCAGGTGTGAGTGTGATCAGCCGTTACAAGCCGTTTTGAAAATCTGCCTCTTCTGACTTTACAGCTTGTAACGCTAATCACACTCGCACCTGGTGGTATAATATGGCACCTTTTAAACTGTTGGAATGTTGCTGACAAGAGCAATGCTAACCCCTTCCACTGCTCCTACATCTCTATCCACTAGTGAGCTGGAATACGATAACCTTTGCAGGAGCACTCAGACTCAAGGGGAAGGGTTGAGTAGTGTTGCTAAGGAAAGGTGACTGGGACAGGGCTTGCACGGCTTGTCAGGTCTTTAATATTGAAGAAATGGTATACAAGGCGATCCAATCTTGACAATATTTGCGATTGGTTTCAGAGACAAATATAGCCGCAAATAATGAAGCTCTCCTGAGATATTGTTTTAGAAAAGCTCTGATTATGAGAGGCTTGTAGGTCCTGTCTTGTATTTTCAAATTCCCGAGAAGACGCAATCAGACTCTGCAGCTCATTGATATGCATGCTTAGTAATAAGCTCAATATTTGAACACAAGATTTTACCGGTCTAAGTTGAAGAAACTAAAACAATACATATTGTTGACCTAGGAAGAAAAATATGAACACATAATTCAATATATACATTCACAATTCTTCCATAGTTAACTCGGTCACACATGATGGAATAACTCGGATGATGGAAACTACTTTGTTTAGTCAGTGGGGAAAAATAATTCTTCCTCTGCTTGGTGGTTGCTGCTCTCGCTCTATCGTGTTGATCATGTGTTCCCCCCGGGCAGAGGACCTGGAGGAGGAGAAAGAGACCCCCATAGAGACGGATCTATCGGAGAAGCAGAAGCACCAGCTCCGACATAGAGAGCTCTTCCTCTCCCGGCAGTACGAGAGCCTACCCGCCACGCACATCAGGTACACACACACACGCACACGCACACAGTTCTGTCACCCCTGGCAGGCAGTGCACATGACAGGTCACCCCTCCAGCTGTGTCCATGGATAACCCTGTTTTCTCTCTCTCTCTCTCTCTCTCTCTCCCCCCCACACTTAGGGGTAAGTGCAGTGTTGCACTACTGAACGAGACGGAAGCTGTTCTCTCTTACTTAGACAAAGAGGTAAGTTGGAACAGAGAAAAATCAAAAGAAAATTACAATTATTATCAATATTCTTTTCAAATGCTCTTAGCTCAGTTTCTACTCTGCTCATTGCCTGCAGCTCTCTGCCTTAAAGATCGATATGCAGTCGAGTTTTGGAGCCGGCCCAGAAGCCTATTCGTTTTTCATAATTAAAAGTAATCTGGGCTACTATTTAATACTGACAGAATCCTCCTAGCAGCGAGCCCTTCACTCATCCCTGGCCGTGGGGATGGTCCTTGGTCCGGTGCTTGGGATTTTCAAACGTTTAGTGGATGACCAGTTTGTGCATTTTTTAAAATGGTGTTTCTTCTCCAGGACACGTTCTTCTACTCGCTGGTGTACGACCCCACACAGAAAACCCTCCTGGCCGACAAGGGGGAGATCAGAGTAGGCCCACGGTTTCAGGCAGACGTGCCTGACATGTTACCAGAGGGTAAGGGCTAGAGGCGCGCGCACACACACTTTTAGTCTTTTATTTAATTATTTTTGTCATTTATTCATTGGTTACTCACAATTGGGTCTAATAATACTGTAACTCAAGGTCTTAAATTTGTCGGGGCAGGACTTTTTTTTTATTATTATTATTTTTTTAGTTTTCTCGAATGACTTTTCAGGAAGGAAAAGTCAAAGTTGCTAGCTGCATATATAAACGATTATCTGCGTGCTTGCTAGCTAGTCTGCGACAATGGGTAGGGGCAAATTCAAGGACAGTTGGCTGGAAGACGCCCGTTTCTGAAGTTGGCTCGCGTCTGTTGCCAACCCCCACCATCGTGTGTTTTATGTCTTAAATTTCATTCAAGGTGGTCTTTAAAAGGTCTTAAAACGTCTTAAATTTGAATTGCTGAAACCTGCAGATACCCTGCACACACACACACACTCATCATCATCCATTCAATTCACTATGTCTGTGGTGTGTGTTGGGCAGGCGAGGCAGACGACAGAGAGCAGTCAAAGCTGGAGGAGAAGCTGTGGCATCCAGAATGTCCGCTCTCCAGCAAACAAATCGACCAGTTCCTGGTCGTGGCACGGTACGACCTTTAACCCCTGACCTCTACACCCCCCACAACATGGAACGGTGGGCTTCTTAGGTCACGCCTTTTCTGTTTGGAATTTGTATGTTAACCCCGTCTTTAGTTTTGTTTTCACGTTGGGTGCAACGGTTTTCTCCCTCAGCACAAAATCATGAATGTTAACACACTCCTGCCCGGCCCGCAGTCAAGGAAAGGGCCCTACACACCTGGAGGTGGTTCCCGGGCCCCGCTCTGTGAGGCAGGCAGCCCACTGCCACTAGCTCCTAACATAGGACGGGTCAAATCCCGAGAATGAATTTCACCTTGAGGATTAATAACATGAATGTAAAATAAACACATACCCACACACGCACACACAGACACACTGATTGAGTGAGATTCTAAAGCCACAAATCAAAACATGACCATCCTGTCGTAGTAATGTGAAGATTAGTCCCGATTTTGTTTGTAGTAGGGGCGACAAGTCGTCGGCATTCCCAACTCAACTGCGGCAGGTTTCATCCGTACGGGCAATTTCCGAAGCTGCGGCGACACACTCAGTCAACGTCTGTTGAGGATAGCGCGGTTAAGTGCCTTGTCAAGTTGCTAGTGTAGGAGCTGTCTTATACCAAGGCTAATGCACTAACGTTAAAGGTGACGTATTATACCTCCAGTTGTGAGGGTGATTAACCGTGAAAAGCCGTTTTGAAACTCGGCCTCTTCTGAAATCACAAGTGGGCGTGTATTGGTAGATGTGTGCTGGAAGGATCAATCTTCCAGCCTACCCAGTAGCAAACGTTGCTCATTTGTTTTATTATTCTGTGACCCATTCCGTAGCCGTTTTATTTATTTTAACACTTACAATATTTTGAGTAATATAACAAACTATAGCAGTATACTTTGTGTCTCGCTGGCTGAACATGTTTGATTTTACTGTCCAACAAGGATTGAGTACACTAAGCAGTGTCATGGCGATACAGTACATGTCGCCGCATTGACACAACTGGTACAATTGTGAAGCGTAAAATCAATAGACTCTTTTCCCAAAGGCGTCCTCGTAGATGAAACACAGAACGCTTTCTATGGATCTGCTACTCTTATTTACACATCTTTGGCTAAACTAGTGGAGACTAGCCTAGATGGAATCACTGCCCTGTTTCATAAAACAGGCATACCCATAAGGACTATAACAGGGTGTGCGCGCATCCTTAAAAAGTCTTAAATTCATGTTTAAATTCGTTACAAATGTCATATGCTGGTCTTAAATACTGTAACTCAAGGTCTTAAATTTGTCGGGGCAGGACTATATTTTTTAATTTTTCTCGAGTGACTTTTCAGAGAGGACGTGTAGAGAGGCTTCTTTCTTGCTAGCTGCATATATAAACGATTATCTGCGTGCTTGCTAGCTAGTCTGCGACAATGGGTAGGTGCAAATTCAAGGACAGTTGGCTGGAAGACGCCCGTTTCCGAAGTTGGCTCGCATCTGTTGCCAACCCCCACCATCGCGAGTTTTAGGTCTTAAATTTCATTCAAGGTGGTATTAAAAAGGTCTTAAAATGTCTTAAATTTGACTTGCTGAAACCTGCAGATACCCTTAATGAGCCACCCCTGTGTATATCCTATGAGGGCGCCTCTCTAAGAACTGGCACCATCCTTGACTTACTGAGCCTTAATGCCGCTAGAAGGCTCGACCTAAAACATTAGGTGCCTACTCGGATATTGACTGTTGCCTGTGTCATGTTGTCCTCCAGGGAAATGAATCATATGGATGTTTGTGGACACGTATCGGCATGTAATAAAACGTGTGTGTGTGTGTGTGTGTGTGTGTGTGTGTGTGTGTGTGTGTGTGTGTGTGTGTGTGTGTGTGTGTGTGTGTGTGTGTGTGTGTGTGTGTGTGTGTGTGTGTGTGTGTGTGTGTGTGTGTGTGTCCCCACTTGCAGGGCAGTCGGGACCTTCGCACGAGCGCTGGACTGCAGCAGTTCGGTCCGCCAGCCCAGTTTACACATGAGTGCCGCCGCAGCCTCCAGGGATATCACACTGGTAAGAGAGAGACACACGCACGTCGATTAACACCTTCCACCAGGCAATGGCAGCAATATTGGACTATCGAGCCGTTTAAAAGACGGTATCATAAAAGTTAGGATTCGGACACCAAATGACACTAATTCCTCATCCTAAAGCCCACCCACTCATGGTCGTCTCTCCGTCACAGTTCCATGCGATGGACACGCTCCATCGCCACGGCTACGACCTGTCCAGTGCCCTGAGCGTGCTGGTGCCAGCCGGCGGGCCCGTGCTCTGTCGGGACGAGATGGAGGAGTGGAGTGCCTCGGAGGCCAGCATGTTCGAGGAGGCGCTGGAGAAATACGGCAAAGACTTCAACGACATCCGACAAGACTTTGTACGTGCGTGTGTGTGTCTGAGTGTGTGCGCCATGTTTGTTTTATGGCAGGTGGTCATGAATACTTATGAAATGTGACTCAGTGTGCTCGCAGGCCGTGTGTGTGTGTGTGTGTGTGTGTGTGTGTGTGTGTGTGTGTGTGTGTGTGTGTGTGTGTGTGTGTGTGTGTGTGTGTGTGTGTGTGTGTGTGTGTGTGTGTGTGTGTGTGTGTGTGTGTGTGTGTGTGCGCGCGCGTGTATGACCTGTGTTGTGTTGGCAGGGCTGTGCTTCCATTAAAGCGGGGGGAACTGTTAGCTCTCTTCCTGCAGCCACGTCTCATGAATAAACATGAGCGCCCACACGGCAAAGAAGAACACGAGTTATTAATACCGTTCATTTGCTCCCTGTCTTATCCCAACACCCCCCCTCATCACCGCCTCTTATACCTCTTTATCCTCCTCTTCTTGGCTATTCCTCCTTCATCCTGCCCCCGTCCTGTGACTGACCCGCCGATAGCTGCCATGGAAGTCCCTGACCAGCATTATAGAGTACTACTACATGTGGAAGACCACAGACAGATACGTTCAACAGGTAAGACCCCCCCCCCCCCCCCTGATCCCGAAGGGAAATCTGGTTCTTGAGTGACCGAGTTTATAACGGAGTGAATAAGATGTGTTAGGAATAACACGATGTAAGACTCAACTGCACGCTGTTTTTTTTTCTGCACTGGTTTCTGATGAGTGGCTCTAGGGATGTATTGACTGGTGGTCACTGGACGAGACGTGAGACAAATGGTTGCTTTAAAATCCACGTTTGTATTAGATTTATAGACTCGCCTCTCAAATCTAACTATTGATTAATATCTAGAGTGACTGTAAAAAGAAAAGCGTCTGCAAAGGTTTCAAATCAGCCCTCTAGACGGGCCAGTGTAGAAACACACACATTAAGATCTCCTTCTGAAAGCCTCGTCCAGTCGTGTGAGTTGGTTTTCTTTGGTAGATATCTTGGTGACGAAACATGAACAAGGCTTACCCCTGCCTCTTGCAGTTTTGGGTTTATAGCCCGGACTGTGGGCCATCTCTCTCCAGAACGTCCGCTATAACAGAGTAGGACTACTGGATCCAAGCTTACATTTATACCTATTGGTCGTTTGCCAGTCCAGTCTGCGTGAGCCGAAATGAAATCTGAAGTGTTATGTCGGTCATCAGGGATCTGGGTGCTGTTGGTTCAGTTACCTTTTTCAAGCTGCTGTTGCCATGGTATTAATAGACTTGAGTTCTCTTTCAGTATGGCGTATTTATTCAAATGAAAAGTTTTATTAAATTAATGTTTAATTGTTTAAAAAACGGGTTCTTTGTCGTACTATTATGGGATGTTTTTCCTCTCCTTTCAACCTACTCTTTCTCTGCCTCCCTCAACAGAAAAGACTCAAGGCAGCTGAAGCCGAGAGCAAACTAAAGCAGGTTTATATTCCTACGTAGTAAGTAAACCCTTTTTCTTTTACATGTCATGCATTATAAATGGTATATTTCTTCCCTTCAGTGTAGATTATTATCCTCTGTGGCAATCACACTTGTGGCAGCGGGGCAAAAATTATTTCTGCATATTTAATGTGTCTCCGGTGCTGTTGAAGGCTGCCGGGTCATTAGTCTGTTGATTAAATCTCTCTCTCTCGCTCTCTCGCTCTTCCTCCTGGAACAGTAACAAGCCCAACCCCAACCAGATCTCAATGACCAATGGGAAGATGGCCACAGTCAACGGGGCGGGGCCAGTGGCCTATCACACAGCAGGAGGGGGCCGGGCCTGTGAGAGTGCTACAGTAAGTGTGTGTGTGTGTGTGTGTGTGTGTCCGTCAGCAGAGGTGAAGGGTGTGAGAGTGTGCTTGAGTGAGTGTGTGTGTGTGTGTGTGTGTGTGTGTGTGTGTGTGTGGCGCGGCAGCAGCAGCATAAAGTGCATTCGTTGAATTAACTTTCAATTGAAAAGCGTTCCTGGGATTATCAACCGCTGTGAGAACAGAGCTGAGTTCATGACTGTTCCGGGTCTCGGATCAGACAGGAAGTACACTTGTTTCTCATTCAACTAACCGGCAATCAGTCAATAGGCAATTTCCCCCCGTCGTCCCTCTGCAATCAACTTATCTGCTTCTACACCTAACACATACACAAATGCACACGCGCACACACACAAATGTATGTCAATCTGACACACGCGCACATGCACACACGTGTGTGTGTGTGTGTGTGTGTGTGTGTGTGTGTGTGTGTGTGTGTGTGTGTGTGTGTGTGTGTGTGTGTGTGTGTGTGTCAATCTGACACACACACTTCGACACATTTCCAATTGACAAGTTATTGATCCCCGAGTGTGTGAGCTGCTCCCATCGACTCCACACACGCCGAACCGAGGACTCTTTGATCGCTGGGGTGCGAGACTTCTACACTACTGAATCAGCGGGGGGGTTTTCCTCCATCAATCAATTGCCCTCCCGTTGCGTGGAGAGACGATTGAGCTCAGCCGGATGTGCTCTCTCACTCCCCTCCCCCCTCCTCCTCCTCTCGTCAGGTATGCAGTCGGCCCAGTGGTACTCGTGGGGGCCCCCCAACATGCAGTGCCGCCTGTGCGTGTCGTGCTGGATGTACTGGAAGCGGTACGGCGGCCTGAAGATGCCCAGCAGAGCGGAGGTACCGGAGGAGCGCACCTCGCCGGCCCCGGTGAGCAACGTCAGCGCCCACCATGTGAGTCCCGCGCCCGGGTGCCCCGAGGCCGGCGAGGCCATGCCCCGGTGGTTCGAGGAGACTCGCGCACTCAAGCTGAACCGCGCCAGGGCCACAAGCTTTTGGCAGAAATTATCATGGAAATGATTTGCGGCCCATATTGCGATTGTGATTATTCATTGTGAATAGCAGTTTATCAATTCGCCAACCCGGCTGCAATGACGACTCTCTTCGTGCCATGTATTCAGCGGCAGGGGGATGCCTCAGACCCAAACGATTGTAGCACCCATAAACGGCAATGCCTGTGATTCGTTAAAGTGCTTGTTACCGGGGTTGTTGAGGTGTGCTGATTTTGATTTGAATTCCATCAAGCGAACAAAATCAAGTGCGTTCTGTTTCTTTTTTCAGCCTTTTTGTTGCAACATTTCTCTCATTTCTTGAATCAATTGCGGTCTTTCACAATAAGCAAAATTGCGGAGGCCAAAACACCATTTTGTTTATTATGCAGTCAATTGTGCAGACCACTGCAGTTGCTGTTAGGCATTGATGTCAGGTATGGATGACCCCCTGACACTGTATGACCCTGGCTTGGTGCTCGCCTTGTGGTTCCAATAGGGGTGTCCGGTTACTCTTAAAAGACCAACTGCCATTTTCTTGGCATTTCACTTGATAACTGCACCAGATTATTTATTTTTATTTTTTTGGTCTTTCCAAATGTAATCTTGTTTTTTGTCGTTTCCCCCCGCCCCCCCCCAAACTACCCGTCCCCTTGTTCTTGTGGACGCCACCCCCTTCCCCCACCCCCATCCCCAGGAGCCTCGTTCGCGGGGCCATGCCCCCCGCCAGTCGAGCCACATGGTACCGGTGCGCAATAGCGGCAGCCCCAAGTCCAACATGAAGACCAAGCAGGCCTTTCTACTCCAGGCCACTCGCCTCACCAAGCTGGCCCGGCACATGTGCCGTGATGTCATCAGGCTGCGCCGGGCGGCGCGGCGGCCCTTTGTGCCCATTAACTGTGGGGCCATAAAGGCAGAGTGTAAGAGCTCTTTCAATTTCTCCTAACTTCTGCCGCATGGACACGCGCGCCCACAGACACACACACACACACGCAAATACACACACAGTGCCCCTGCAGACGTCACACATACACGGACACTTACACACTGTCCCGCGTGGATGTGTACACAAACACATACACACATGGGACACACAAGTATACACACACACACACACACACACACACACATACACACACACATACACACTGTCACACGTAGACGTCACACAAACACATACACACATGGGACACACAAGTATACACACACACACACACACACACACCGATACACACACACATGCCCCCATGTGACATCACTGACATCACCCGTGTCCCCCATCTTGTACAACCCATCAGCTCCAACCTGTGCCCCCTCCCTCCACTGCTCACGCCCCCCTCCCCCCCCTTCCGATTCCATCCCAGTGCGTCTTTCTGTTTTTATTATTATTGTTATATTATTTCTTTTTTTTTGTATTCTCCCGCCACCCTGTTTCTAATAAAGACTGCCTGTCCTTATAAGTATGAGTTCTGATCATCCTTTCATTGTTTTTTTTACTTTCTGTTATGATTTTGATTAAGTGAAACCCCCCCCCCCCCCCAAAAAAAACAAAACAAAAAACTGGTGATGTAATTTAACACATTTTAACAGTTTCAGGGTTAGTTCAAGTCTTTTCGGCATGCCCGGACACGCATAAACACACCTGCAAACTCAGTCCTGCTGTCAATCGCCCTTCCTGCTATCAGAATAGGTCAAGGTAAAATCAGAGATGCTATTATATTCCATGAGCATGTATTTGCTCCACTAAGTTCGCTGTAGAAGAAATGTATTTTAATAACAGAAGCTCTATTTTGCATCCCCAACCTCTCCAGAGTCTGTCTGTGTCGACTTGCGCATCAAAGCTATAAAGTCTGGGCCCAATTCCTCAATCGGTAAAATGTATGCCTACCAGGCTCACCAAGAAATGACTGCTCAACCACGAGGTCCGAATGCTTGGCTAGTTTGTAGTGGGAACTCGTTTGTGCTTACTTAAGTTAGTTCAGATGTCAGAAATGATCCCTGTGGTGAAATTGTTGCTTGGGATGAATTAGGACGTGGCAAATACTTGTACGTTTCTTTTGATAAAACCAATCAGCCTCATAAAGGATTTAAAGCCAAACCACCCTGAGCAGGAAACATTGTAATTGCTTAAGAGTAAAACTAGCGACTAGCTTCTTAGGCCCCTTGTGTCAGCCACCGGCTGCTATGTCCACTGTAGGTGGGGTGGAATGCAGACACAGCAAACCAAAGAGAACTGCTTCCCTTCACCACCTGCCCTCATTGAACACAGTGGTGTTCACCACCCTCCATCCTAGTTGTTTTCAGTCCTGACCTAATCTCTGGCTACCTTCACGTCACCACACACCCCTCCGCCATCCCACCCTACCCGTCCCATTTAGGATACACCTGAGGATAGTCTTACAGTAAGGGTGTAATGGAGATACTCTACTCCAGGGTTTCCCCATTTTCTAAGTCTTCCTTCTTTTTGCTTTCGATCCTTCTCCTTTGCCAAACGGATGATGCAATAGTTCCATCTCATCTTCTACCTCTTTTGCAATCCTCCTTTCATTACTGTGCGTGGATGTGAGAGTTAGTCCTCCAATAAAATCACTCCTGAAACCATCTTCTCTGAGTCCTTGTGCTTCATGTGTCTGTGTATCTGTCCATCAAATCCGACGCACTCGCCGATTGGTCGTTTTTTTGCCTCCAAGGACCCGCCCAAGGCACGTGTCCCTCTCCTTCCCTCCCCTTCCGAGCATGGATCTGTACTGTCAACGCCTTCTGTCATCCAGCCCTGACATTGTGTTGTGAGAATGTGTTCATGGTGTCATTTTTCTCAGGATTTGCATGTAAGCATGTAATGTCATTTCTGTGTGTGTGGAAGAAAATTATTCTGGTCATGCCATCTCCCAAGAGGGAGTTATAGTAACAACTAGCCAGGGTACATTATACAGAGAGTATCTTGTGATATCTGAGGACATAACATTTAAAATAGATACTTTTTTTTCCAAATATATCTTTGTGACGCGTTGTATATGCTCTTACCTTGAGGCACCATTGCTAAGATCACTGTTGTATACAGAACTAAATGCAGAACAGAACAAAATATTACATGTTAAAGTGGGAGCGCTATTACGACTGCCATTTCCTGTCAAGATCACCAGTAATGCAGATGGAAGGGTTGAACGATATGGCCTGTGTGACCAAAAAGGGGTGATGACTTGCACACCGGTTAGTTACAAGTGTGTATGTGTGTGCGTGTTTGATTCAGATATGCTCAGGGCGTCAGAGGGCCAGGGAACACGGCTGCCCAAACACCGAGTGTCGCCCAGGAGCACGCTTACCAGTGTGGTGCAGTTCCTAGGTAACACACAACACACCGAAAAGACACAACCTCCCCTCCCCCCTTCATTCTGCAGCAAAACATTCTTCAAATGGTTGCCTTGTTGTTGCCTGTGTTTGATTGGGGTTGTAATGAGTTTGTCGGCGCCCATTTAGAGGACTGTTTACTATAATGGATTATGAAGCCCCAACCCCATTTTGTTTTTGTTTTCCAAGCCCTATCATTATGCCCTAAAAGTGTATTCATTTAGGAAGTTTGGTTTGCTGTTTGGTTGTCGGTGACGTGATTGAAAGAAAGAGTTTGTCTCTTGATGAAGTTTATAGTAACTGATTCGCCACAACTGATTTGTGTTGTGCCACCTCCAGAATTGAGTTATCAACACCTAGCCATACATAATATGTGGTTGTTTATGTAGTGAATTTTGTAATATTGATGTTATCCATCCTGATTCAATGGTCTCTCTCTCACGTCTGGAGTAAGGTCTCTCACAGGCGCTGTCTCCCGTCTCTTGTCCGGTCTTCCTCTCTTATAGAATCCCGTCCCGTTGCCATCCACGCCCCTCGCTCTCACCGCACCCCCGGCCTCCAGACCCCTCCGCCCCGCCGCCTCCTCTCCTCCCTCCACCACGGGCCCCACGGCATGCTGGGAAAACGCAGCTACCACCACCACACTAGGGCGGAGCCAGAGAGACACTCTGGTATCGTACCCAAGAACGCGCGCACAAACGCAGGCACGCAAACATACACACACACACACACACACACACACACACTGACACAATCGTCAATATTTGAGTGTTACCTATAACAGTGACCTTTCCCTTCACTGTTCTTACAGAGAATCCAGGTTCCACCAGTGCACCTGTGCTGGTACGTACTGCTGACATTGTGCCCCATCCTCTCCTCCACGCCATCAGCTGTTTTGAACGGCGAGTGATGTACACCGTGTGACTCCTCATCCCACAGCAACACAACGGCCGCAGCGGCGGCGGCGGCGGCGGCGGCAACAGCAGAGGCGGGGTCACCGTGCGCAAGAGACGCCCCAACTGGATCGACGCCCCCGACGACAGCTTCTTCCTCGTCACCCGGGAGACCAGGTGAGTGCGGTTTGGTAGACCGCCGGCCAAAACCTACACCTCCGACCCAACCCCCCCCCCCCCCCCCCCCCCTCTAGACTGGCTGGCTTTTTAAAGTGCGTGTAGCAAATGATTGTGGCTGTCCTGCCTGACGCATCGACTGTCGGAAGAGCGGAACTGGAAGAGGCTGATGATGAGGCAGCGGAGCGAGCGGGAGATCTCTATTGTTAGGCCGAGAGAGCCGTGCCAAAGTGGAGGTGTTCACAGGGCTTTCCATGCTTCACACGCCTGCTAGTCTAGGGCGACAAGGTCAGCGCCCGCGGTCCGTAGTGCAAAAGGTAGAGAATGAGACTCCACAGACAACTTAGGTGTTAAAAAGACGTAGCGACCACGCACACACCCCCCGTCACGTGAACACGCACACAGCAAAGCAACCTCAATCTAAAATAAAACCATTTCAATTACCATACACACAAATAAACCGACGCACGCCGAGAATGAACAGATGCATGATGGGACTGAGCCGGCCCACCCGCCTACCCGCCCCGTTTGACTCTGGGGGGGGGGGGGGTGGTGGTGGGGGGGTCGGGTGGTGGGGGTCAGAGGAATGTGTTGTGCACCCTGCTGTGAGTGACTGGCTGCTTGTCTCATTTCAGAAACGCTGCCCTTAGGCATCTCCTGACGGTAAGCCCGCCCCCGTACCCCGAACACAAACCACACCCACACTCATCCACACACAAACAAACACAGGCCCACGCGCCACACACACGCAAACGTACGGAAGCACGCAAATGGTACCCAAACACACGAAGGACCAGGACGCAGTAGGACAGAGTGGGACTAGTGTTCAGATAGTGACACGCGCCCGTAGAGAGATCAAACCCTGTGGAGTCTCATTCTCTTTGTGCAGGCTGTATGATTGCGCTCGGCTTCGGCCCGCCTGTCTGTAAACGACGGCAAAGACCCCTAGGAACCGTCCTCCACACACAGGAGAGAAAGAGGTTCAGAGCAGAAACAGATGAATCATCAGAGGAAAACATCAAGGATTGATACAATTTATGCAGTGTGGAAGGATACGGGCAACAGGCAGGGTGGCTTCTGGCTGTAATGTAATTGATTCAAATAGGATCGGATTGGATTAAGGAAATATTTTCGACATCCTTGGTTCTGACGAAGGTGCCCATGCTCGCTAGGTCATGGGGGGACAATTCTGCTAAATGTGTTTGTGTGCAACACACACACACACACACATGCACATACACACACACACACACACAACACACAAGCACAGACACACACGAACACACACACATAAGCACAGACACACACAAACACACACAAGCACAGACACACAAAAACAAACACACACAAGCACACACATACACACACACACACACAAGCACAGACACAAACACACACACATAAGCACACAAGACACACTCACACACAAAGACACACACACACATACTCACACACACACACACACACACACACACACACACAACACACACACACACACACACACACACACACACACACACACACACACACACACACACACACACACACACACACACACACACACACACACACACACACAAATTAACGCATACTCACGCAAGCATAAATAAATGTTCTCCCCTTCAGACTTTGATTATTTTTATCATTTCTTTATAGAATAGAATGTGTCTTGTGTGAGTGCTGAATGTGAGAAACGACTCAACCACTCATACACACACACACAAATGCACACACACAGACTCAAACTCTTAAGACGCGCATGCACGGTAATTCACACACACACACACACACACACACACACACACACACACACACACACACACACACACACACACACACACACACACACACACACACACACACACACACACACACACGCACACACGCGCACGCGGACGAGCAGAGCTAATGTGCAGGCAGCGACAGCAGCCATGTGCGTGGAGGGCTGTGGGGGAAAAGGATGTTCTTCCATTAACGCTGTGTCTAAATGAACCATGGCGCCCTGCCCTCACAGCCACCCTCAGACTGGAGGAGCTAAAATTAGCACCGCTAACTGCTGCAGATAGCGATGATAGGCTAGCGATGAGCCTGGGGCCCCGCGCCACGGCCCTCCGAGAAAATATTGCTTACACGTTAGCCGCCACTGTCATCGTATCTCTCACCCCACACAACGTCCAAAGTGTGTGTGTGCGGGTGTGTGCGTGTATGCATGCATGTGTGTGAGCACGTGTGTGTGTGCGTACATTGGATTTTTGTGCTTTTGTGTATCTGTATGTGCGTGCGTAATCGTTTGTGGTTATGTGCATCGAATTTGTGTGTGTTTGTGACTGTGTGACAACCCTAAGAGGGGATAATGAAGTGATTATTAGGAAGCATTTCTTGTTGTTAGTCACCCAATAACAGAGACTGGACCGGACTAAGCGGTGGACTGATGATGAGATGGTTTCAGCGAAATCTGTGCTCTTCCATGGCTCTCCATCTCTCACTTGTGTACTCATCAGTACACAACAGTGACAGAGAGATAAAGGGAGAGAGAGGCAGACGGAGAGCCTATAGAATGACCGAACGACATGGGCATGTAACTGAGCCGTGTCCATTGTCCATTATATGTCCAATGTAATTGGCACCCATTAACCTTCTCTCCATCCGTTGAAAATGAGGATCCATCATTCTATATTCCGACAGCCATCACTGATATTTGGTCAGTAATATGGGTCTTCCAGTCCCTCTGCTCCGCAATGAACCAAAAGAAAACATTTCTGGTTTCCTGTTCCAACTTTGACCAATCAGGAGTGAGAAATACACAAAGAGAAAGGTCCTCTCTGCGTGTTCACAATCCTACAGCAGGATTTCAATGTTGACTGACAATGGTGGAACAGGTGAGCTAGAGATATCAGCTTCCACAATCTTACACAATCAAACCCACCAAGAGGCCAAAAATAACCTGAAGGAAAGAGAAAATAAAGGAAAGCTGCCAGGAAATAGAAGCAGGAGTCATGCTAAACCTTTTTTTTAGATCGGTTTGGTGGGGACGTGCTAACTGCAAAGACGGACAGGAAGTTAGGCAAAACGATGACTTTGTTACGGCGCCATATTCCTTTTTTCTTGGCCTTTGGAGGGCTAGGTTTATGGGGTCACACATTATAATTTGAGCTGTGGAAACCTTTCAGACTGTAATTGGGACGAAGTGCTATACAAATTGTCTTAACTTGATTGGCTAGAGAGTTACCTTAAATAATCTTCAGTAAAATAATGAAAACTGAATATCAACAACTCCGCCAATAGTAACACTAAAATCAAGTGTTTCATCACTATCTGTGATGAAACACATATCAAGGCAATTGGTATCTGCGATTGGCTCAAATTTTTCTTCCATGAGAGGCGAGCTCACATTATGTGATACAAGCCCGAGTTGAGTGGCAGCACCAATCATTGAGATGATTTGAAATGGTCCCAATTCCCATCCCAATTGCATTCAGGGTGGTCCCTGTGGTTCATTGGCATTTTGTTACTTTTCCATCTGGAGAAATGTGGTGATTCCCAATTTTTGAGTAGTTGTCTTGGTTTGTATGTCGTCCACTCACACGTTTGGAATAATGAATGAGCTGGAAGTGATTGTTATCACATGTCATTAAGCGTTATTGATCGGTGGAAAGAACATTAGAAGGCAATGTGTTTGTCTGCGTGTGTATGTGTGTGGGTTTTGTGTGCACAATGGCCTTTGCTGAAAAACAAAAAGGAGAGTAGAAATATGATGAAAAAATAAGAAAATAAATACACGCAAAGGTGATATGCCCAGAGCCCCCTCACTGCAAACACACATGTGCACACACCTTGGTCACGGTGGCCTGGGGGCCGCCCCCTCTCCACCTCTGCTCTCTCCTCCATCCCCAGCAGGGAGTCCGGGATAATTGATGTGTTTTTCTGCTCCGATCCAGAGGGAACGCAACCCTGGAGGGGGGGAGGGAGAGGGGGGGGAGGGAGGGAGAGGCAGAGCGAGAGAGTGAGAGCGAGAGGGAGAGCGAGAGGGGGAAGGAGAGAGAGGGAGAGAGGGAGAGAGAGAGAGAGAGAGAGAGAGAGAGAGAGAGAGAGAGAGAGAGAGAGAGAGAGAGAGAGAGAGAGAGAGAGAGAGAGAGTGAGAGAGAGAGAGAGAGAGAGAGAGAGAGAGAGAGAGAGAGAGAGAGAGAGAGAGCGGGAGAGAGGGAGAGAGGGAGAGAGATGTTACATTGTGGAAACATTGTGTACCTGCAGTGGGCTCCGACTGATGATGTCACTAACCCCAATCGTATTCGATAGTCAGTAATTGGTGAAAAATAACTCTAACCCAAGTCATGGATCTGCCTGGGCTTCATCGATGTCTCTCTGAATAATCTTTAGCTTTTTTCCTTGTATTTGAAAAAACGTCTTTTAAACAAACAAAAATAAATTGATCGGTTACCTTTTGTCCTTTTTCAAGTGAGCAGCAACAATTTTCCGTAAGCAGCCTTTCCTGTGAACTCAGCCATGGTGGTCTCCTGCCTTATTCCAGCATCCACTGTTGAATGTTTAACTGAAATCGAGACAAGGCGGTCGCAAAATTCACAAAAAACCAGGCCGCAAAGCCGTCTCACCTGCATCCTTTTCTTCCACAGTTCCCAAGTCTGGCAATTTCGCCTCATACCCTCAAAAGAGCGTTCTCCAGAGACCCGTCCACGTTGGGTCGGTGCACCATCCATGCTAACGTCCTGTCTTTTCTCCCTCCCCCTGCCCTGCCACCCCCCCCCCCCCCCCCCCCCCCAAGGAGGGCCAGGCGAATGCTGTCCAGGTCCCAGCTGAGGCGCGCATGCCGGCAGCCCTGTGAGCAGATCCACATGCGCAGGGTCTCCGAGGCGCCCTCGCAGGGACTGGTGCTTGCGCCCCAGCAACACCCTCACCCCAGCCTGCGGCTGCGAGGACCCATCGTCATCCATGACTGACGAGGCCCGCAAATACACACCACACACACACACACACACACACACACACACACACACACACACACACACACACACACACACACACACACACACACACACACACACACACACACACACACACACACACACAGAAAATATACATATCTTTCAAAACATAGGATTATCTTGCACCTGGTTCTGATTATTCAGTTCTGGTGAGGCATGAGGAGGAGGAGGTTATCCAACTGCACTAGATGCACTAAAAGCTGACACCTGACTGCAAGCCGTGCCTGTCTGTATAGCACTTATTGTAATCCCTGGCAAATTTTTCAGACTGCGCGCATGGTGTGTGTGTGTATGTGTGTGTGTGAGGGTGCGTACCCGAGAATGTACATTAACAAGTGTTGAAGCTTGGGGGATCAAGACAGTGATGGATGTATAGATGTGCGCAGGCCTGTGTGTGTGTGTGTGTGTGTGTGTGTGTGTGTGTGTGTGTGTGTGTGTGTGTGTGTGTGTGTGTGTGTGTGTGTGTGTGTGTGTGTGTGTGTGTGTGTGTGTGTGAGTGAGAAGGAGTGTGTGGATGTGACCGAGGAAGGGGAGATGTAAATGTGTGTGTCAGACTTTTTCACGATAGCCACCTTGTGTGAACTTTGTGTTGACGATACATTTTTGTGGAGTTTTCTTCTGTTTGTTAAAAAAAAAAGTGGAGGTATGGGGGAGGGGGCAGTCGGGTTGGGGTATTTGGGTAAAGTTCTGTGTTATTCTGTTGATAATTGTTGGCTCTTGAGATTTCAATGGGCAAGACAATGTAAAAGAGTGACCAGGCAAGTCTTTTCAGAAAAGCACCTGCCCCAACAAATCCATGAGATGGATTACATAATAAGCTTGACCGTGGCTTTGAACGCCTGAATATATATTCTAGTCCAGCAAGAGCTATCATTAAGGTTGTGTCAGTATATTTGCCACTTTTTGTGAAATACTGCCCCTTATTGTCGGCTAAGAGGAACCACACGCATGTCTTTCGTCCCTAAACAATGGTTATAAACCAGTTTAAAAGTCCAGATATCTCAGTAACTTACTCAAACTATTATTGTGTCTTGTATCTTTTAACAGCTATCTAAGTCCCCATCGATTCATTAACATATATTTTGTAATGTGAATAATAGAAGATACTGACACAATCTTTAACGATCCATCGATCATATCGATATTGGAAAAGCTCTAAAATATCACCAAGGCACCCTCATACCCTCTGTCCGGCCAAATACACCAGTGTATAAAATCATTCAAATATCTCATTATACTGTACATTGCCTTCTCAGTTAATTTGCATTAACCTACCTACCTAGCCGCTGACGCTATCGCGAGCTGCAAATGGCATGGAACCGTCAAATTAAAGACTGCGAAAAAAAGAAGCTAAAATAATAACGTGACCAATAGGCCTAACTCTTATTTTTCCATGTTCCATTGCACTTCTGTTCTTGAAAAAGGAAATCATTACAGCCATTTCGTCCGGCAAAAAAAAAAAAAAAAAAAAGTTCAGCAAAAAATGACCCACAGTTGTTGAAAAAGCGAGCCTTCTTTTCTTACGTGTTTTCAGCTGCCGCAGACGTCGCCGCCGCATGTGTTCAGTTCGCGGTGTAGGACTGCGACCTCACGACGACGAATTTCTTCTGTTTAATTCAAAATGTTTATGTTGGTGTATCATGTGTGTCCTGTGTTGAATTATGATGAATATTCTGAACAATAAATACGATGCCGGGTGATATTATTGCAGTTATTATCTTTTTCAACCACCTCGCATACTTTAATGTCATGTACGCGAGATAACCTGGTTTAGGTTTAGGCAACACAACTGCTGGCTTAAGTTTAGGCAACACAACTACTGGTTTAGGGTTAGCCCACACAACTACTGGTTTAGGTTTAGGCATCACAACTGGATTACATTTAGGCAACACAACTAGGCCTACTGGCTTCTGTTTAGGCAACACCACTACTAGTTTAGATTTAGGCAACACTTGTAGGCTACTGGCTTAGGTTTAGGTAACACAACTACTGGCATAGGTTTAGAAAACACCACTACTGGCTTAGGTTTAGGCGACACAACTAACTGTTTAGGGGTTGGGCAGAACGCCCTTTCTGAGAGACGTCATCGTCAGGATGACCCAGCCAGCTGGGTAGGGCGTACCTGGATGACCAGGTGAGAAGGGC
>OLKM01000061.1:510309-527809 GCA_900291075.1 Melanogrammus aeglefinus
GTGTCCCTGGCTGCTGTCCAGGGTGCATTTGTAAATTCCGAAAAGAAGCATGTGATCCTACGCATGGAAATCTCATCCTGGAAGCTGCAACTCAACTCTTCTCCACCCATTGGATTGGATTGGATTTGCATTTGACACAACCCTGGTTTCTTCCTATGTTATTTCCATGCCATCTTGGTTTGAGTACAGATTTTGCTTCTGTAATGTCTCTTTTTACGCAGTTTATGTGATGGTTTTCTCTAAAACATGGCCTTTTGAACATGAGCTAGTCATTTTAATAGAACCATGTGATCAACGGCTCTCTTTGGTCTCATCAAATGACATGCAATTTTATTCCAACAAATTTATACTATAATTTTCTTCCAGCCCTCTCAATGAAAGAAGGCTGCATAGGTTTGACACATGCCTTAATTGTTCACACAGTAAGCAGGGTCAAAGTAAACGAACTGTTCCTCAACTGAAATCTGTAGTTTCAACTGTTGTTGTGCATGTGCAGACGACAGATGGTAAAAGGGAAAACCGACTTGTGGGTGAACTTTGACTTGTGATAGCCTACAGGATGTGTTGTTTGGGCATAACAAGTGTATTTTGAATCTATGAGTTAAACCTATTTTACACAGTCAACAATTTCAACAGTTTCTTTTTCAATTCAAAACAACGTTTTGAACAATTATTTTTGTGTTTGAAGATTACCATTTTATCAATGCCATGCGAATTCCACTTCACGAAATGACCATGTGAACAAGTTATAAAAAGGAACTATGTAGATACGGGGGGAGAGATCTAACGCCCCCTTCGGAGAGCGTGTGGGGCTACATGAATAAACCAATGAAAATGTACTTTTGGATAGGGGCAGAGCCGATTGACATGGAATTTGACCAATGAGTTAGGGCATTTCCAGGACAGTATGGCCAATCAGCGAGCATATACCGAAAATAGCACCTCCTCCTGTTCAGCACCCAAAGTCGAAGGATAGCTCTGGCCTTTCAATGGAGGAAAGTGCGAGATTTGTCCGTGTTATCTAATATAACATTTCTCTGTGCCCATATTTGTTTTGGAGCGATCGGAATAGTTTATGCTGAGGTGAATGACAAAAGTGGTGTCAAAAATGCGTAAGAATCAATGCTATCCAAGCAGGGAACCACCGAGAAAGGAATTATCGCCGCTCATCTGAGGCCAATCTCGATTATTTTTTTTGTCAAATAAGGAAACATAACAAGGTAGCTAGCAAGCTAACGTTAGCTTAGTGGAGAGCTAGATTGTATAATCTCCCAGCATCCGAATACAGCCCAAGGACCGAGATTGGATCCACGCCGTGAAAAACCAACCAACAGGAAAACGTAAGTAGCCAGCAATTACGTTAGCGTCTTTAGCGCAGACGTTTGACAAGCTAGAGAATCATTGTGTTGGCCATTAGCTAGCGGTTAGCATTAGCAGCACAACAAGCTAACATTAGTACACTGGCAAACAACTAGGCCTTCCCGCAGAGGGACCAGTGTAGTGAGACATTAAGTTGGGCATGTGTTCATTTGGTCCGTGAGCACAAACATCCGAGGTACATACATGCAGTGAATTATTTATTCGGCAATTGATTTAAAAAAAAAAATTCTACATTTTACATGAAGGAGATCTGCACGATCTATCGACAACTTGGGGCAATGCGAGCTAGCCAATCATGAGTGAAGTGAAGCATTGAACACGTTGTCCTCCAGTCGTTAGTCTACTCCACTGAGCTAATATCGCCCTTGCTTATTCGGCTTCTTCCAGGTTCGCTGATGGCGTGCCTGACACATTTTACACTGTTTACGTTAATGTGGGAAGCCTTTTTTGGTTTTGTTATATAAATATAAGTTACGCAATCCGTCCACTGTTTTGAAACGGGTTTATTCAGGATACCAAACCTGATCCATTGCTGATTAACGTTAGCTACTATGGAGGTTTTACTCTGCAGCTATGGTTGGATGTTTGGGGAATTGACTGTGCAGTGTGCACCCTTTTGAAAGTAGTTTCGTGATTAGGGCAATCAATACGTCTTTATTGGTTATTAGCTAGGCGCATGTTATTTATGTTAATTGGGTATCTGATCAGCAGTGCTCTATATAAAAAAAGTCAAGCAAATGGTTCACAATTCGTTTATTTTTTAGGTCTAGGTCATCAGAGATTGAATTTCTTATCTGAAATGTATGAATAAGTTGTGCATTCAATGAGAGCCAATGTATTCTTATAACAATCGCTTTTAGGTGCGTCACAAGATAGATTGTTTTGTGGTACAGCCATAGTAAAGGCCTTTAATGCAGCGTTGAAGCAACGTTATTCTCTTGGGAATCTGGAATAACGCTACATCTTTATATCTAGGTGTGATCCAATTTGCATATGAAATCTCTACCCAGTTGTTTTAGAATAATATAATAACTAGCCCAGCACAACATGCACAATTAATTATAAAGCCCAGTAACATATGGGTATGACTTCGTCCTATTTGTAGTGTGCCCAGGTTATCCAAAGTATGACATCACCTGGAGTTTGACTTGTGTCTGCAGTAGAGATAAGAGGTTACTTAAACACTTATACACTGAGTCAGCAATCAGGGCTCAGCGATGGAAGGCAGGGAAATCATTATCAGCAGTGTAGTGACCTAAGGGCTGTCTTTAGTTTATACTGTGTATCTATTTATTTATTTTTGTTTATTCATTATTAGGCAGAATATCGGTGAGTGTATATTTAAGTGGCTTGTGGAGGAGCGTCAGTCCTTAAACTGGGCTGCCTGCCTTGCATCAAACAAACACTGATTGTTTGAGCAGGTAAGGACAGTTGATAGCAAGGTGGACTTCCAAATGAAGAAACCCAAACAATCAAAGTTTAAAGAGTGTTTCAGTTCACAGAGGGGGCTGGTCAGTCCTACGAGGCCGCCGTCAGAGCTGAATGCCGATGTCAATACCCAGGTTACCCAAGATGGCTGCTGTATGTTCAGGGTTTCCCACAGAAAGAAGATTGAAAGCAGCGGAGGTGGCAATCAATAATGACATGTCACTAGCCTTTTTGTTATTGTTTAAAGTGTGGGGCACAAAAGAAGGGATGGGCAACATTTTGTAATTTTATACCCAACGTCCCGTTATTCACGTGCTAACGGCCACCAAAAAATAAGAGTTTTAATCCCTGCATTTGTTTATGATCCAAATTAAGCTATTAACTTATTTTTGTAAACATCAAATTTCTTCTAATGTCTGAAGGTGAACCTCATATTGGGGACATGCATATAGTTCCGCAATAGGGCCTGCACATAAAAATGCATCATGGGATTTATTTAGTTTGCAGTACCATTTTGAGAAGACCTCAGAGTTGGAGTAATGCTGTTAAATCCTAAATCAATGTAAATATACCATTACCTAGGCAAATTTTATGTCACAAAACACATCCATCATAATTCAGTAAAGGGCATGTCAATGTACTGTGTTGACTCGATGTGGGCCTTCCCTGATGGAATAACACCAAATAGGTATTTCTTGGTCATAATTTATGCTCCGTCATGGGCAGTGTTTACAGAATCGCTTAAGATTGCACATCAACTCGTGACCATCTTGGTTTTCTAAGCGCTAGCTGGATTCGGAGGCTATCCGGCGAGCGTCTAAAACCAAGATGGCCGCTAAGTGAATGAGGCCCATCGCCTTTGCAGTTAACTTTCTCTTGTTACTTCTATGACAATGTGACCATTTTGCTTATTGCAATAAAAGTCCCATCCCAGTGGTAAATAAATGATGGAGCAGTATTTTCTTTAGGAGAAAGTTGGTATCCAAAAAGAAACAAATCAGATCAATAAGAGGACATTATGTTGATGGACATTAATAAGTGCCTCAGCCTTTTTCGGTGGAGATGGAGGGGAGGACGAGGACATGGCATGTACCCGATTTGAGATTGGTCAAACCGACTATTGGGAGGCTAGATCCGTCCAAAATGGGCCTCACAGAGGACTCGATTTTCTTATATATTTTTATTGACGTGTCAAATATTATTATTAGTTTATTTGTCAGGGAGAATGCAGCGTACATTATTGCATACATAATTAACATAGCCAATGGCATAATAATCTGTGTAGATGTGTTGCATAGAAGGTTTCTAGCAAGTTGGCCAATTTGCAAACCCAGTCCCTAGTCAGGCCTTTCTAAAACAGATAATCCAAATATAATTAAATAATAAAGAACTACAGAGTGTGAGCTACAGTCTTGCATTCTGAGTCGCATTCAACGTAAATGCACCTTATTAAACTGAATTTCTTAGTTCTATCATTGGTAGTGGAACTAGTTGTTGAAGTCTCTGGTGGCCGACCAACGGGTAACCTTTTGATCGGATAACCTGATAACATGAGTTGTCAGTTGTCACAAGTCTTCTTTCTCAGTCTCTATGAGAGAGAAAGTTGGATTCAAATATTTAGCCCATTTGTTTTACAAATTAAACACGTGTGTGCGCACGCACGCGCATACTAGGGGTGGGAAAAAAAAATCGGATCAACACAAGACTCTTTTCAAAAACAAACATAATTTTTCCCCTTTCGTCTTAGGTTTACCTGTTTGTGTTTACAGTATTACAATCAGTGGATGTATCTCTTTCAAATATACAAACCTATTTAAACGTATTCACTTAACTGTGCTTTCATGCCATCATTTGCCATACCGCCCTTCTGAGTGTACGCCTTGGGTCAATCCATAAATTTGGAACCATATGTTCTGAATCGAGGTTACATTTTGAAACATGGCCCCCAAGAATTGAAATCTAATCATGTAATACCAAGAGATTCCCACCCTTGGTGCGGACTGAATAGCTTGTAGCTCTGTGGACTTTCTGCCTTCTGACCCACACGGCTCCTCTTATCGATGCTCACATGTTCCTGAGAGGGTGGAGGGGCTGTTGTGTAATAGTGAGCGCTGATGAGTTAATGTGTAAACATGGGCCATGGCATGATGGAGGTCACAAAGTCCTACCTCCATGCATTGCCACGCCCCGTGAGAAGCACAAGCTTGTTGTTCTGCGAGGGGGCCGGAGCCTAGGATCTAAGACCCGCATTCAACGAGGAAGAGGTCCCAGACAGTGTGAACCGCTCCTGTGTCGCTTGATTGGTTGTCTTATGCTCTGGCGTCCATGTGTGTCTCAGGGAGAGGGTGTTGGTTTCGGCCTGTGGTCACTCCGTGGTCTCTTGCTGTTTTGAATGGGTTTAGTGGTAGAGAGTCGCCTGGTTTCGGTCTGATGTCTCAGTAGAGCTGGTTTCTGTTCTGTTATCTCTAGTTCTCCCCCATACCAATATTAGGTGTGCGTGCGCGTGTGTGTCCCCTTACAGGATCTGGTTACTGCCCTTGCTACTACTCTTTTCTCGTGTGTGTGTGTGTGTGTGACGTCAGCACTGGATGACCAATACTTGCTAAGCAACGTCTGTGTGTTTTGTTTTATTTTTGGAAAGATTGCTCTCAACGACTGTATCTCCACGCACACATTTAATGATAATGCTATATTGACCCTACTGGGAAATGGGCGTTCATCGTGGTAAAGATGTCCACATCACTTCCAGTTCCTTTTCAATAGATCGATATTGGCAAGACGATACACCGCTGGTTAACCTACCCCAAAATCTCGCTTTTATTTTAGACCGCTGTCTACACGGTTCTACATGGGCAATATATGCACACACACACAGTACACCCCTAATTAGCCCAACAAAATGTACCCCAATTGAATTTGGTAATGACTTTGAAATGGAACCATTCAGCTAAAAATGGATTCGCCAATAACGGCCTGACCTTTTCCATTCCATGACTCGGTTTCTCTAAAGTTAAGTTCAGCTCCTAGCACGAGAAGTAATTAAACAGATTATTGTAAGGGCTTTTTCGCTTATAGCGTGGTCCGATTCTGGAGAGAGGTTGCGACATGCATTATTCATTTTGTCAAGATTAATGTTCACACAGCCCTTTTGTAAAGTGTGCCAAACTTAAACAATTAAACGCATGTCGAACAGGTCATTTGGCAAATCCCCTTCTGGTTGAAGATGTAGAACGGTATCAAAGCCGGCCAACACTCTGACCTAATGATTCCTATGACATATCAATCATTTACTTTATATAGAAGACTGGAAGAGCATTGGTTTCCGACCCACTTGATTTGCTTCCTATTGCGAGGCCAGGTTACATGACCATGCCCTCATCTGGGACTGAACCGCACTCCACCTGGTGAGCAGACAGTCACGTCTTCCCAGGTGAGCACAGCAGGTTTCGTGATTGCCTGTGCAGCACCAGTGGTGTTCCTCTCAAAACTAAAAAAGAACCGTGGGGCTGCTCCAGTGTTATAGGTGCGCATATAGCTCAGGTGTGATGTAAAGCCCCCATTCATTTCAGCTCTCTCTTTTTTTTTTTTAAGGACTGTGTTGAAAAAAATAAACAATGAAAAAACAATTAATTTAAAGCTGTAGTAAGTAACTTTTGGAAATCTAACCAGAATGAGCTATGATTTGAAAGAATCCAACAGAAAATTCCAGCCAGTCCTTTAAGCCTGCCTTCAAAGCCACTCCCCCAAAACACATGACTAGCTCATTATCAATAGGTCTGCTTAGGCTTTAGGAAGACTCCAGCCGTACGCAATCAGTGCACAGGCACGAGTGTGCGTAGATAGTCTGGTAAATACACAGGTAGACCTCATGACAGGCCTGCAGGAGGCAAGGATATGTGATTTTCCTTTTTTTTTTTGCAGGGCATTTGAATTATTGATCGCTGTCAGGATATCTAGAGAATTTTAACTAATTGGAAAAAATGCTTACCCTAGCTTTAAATGGAATGCTTCCCTTCTGGCACTTGAATTCCTCCATTGTTTTTGACAGTGAATCTTAATGCGGTATTTCGGTGACTTTCACTAAAATACCGCATCACTTTTCATAGTATTCGGTAGACTGCTGAGACAGCAGTTGGAGCAATTGTCCTCTGGATGACTCTGCAATGTGTGTGATTATCGCAACACAGTGTAAGGCTGCCCTATTGTTAAAATAAAACAACCCGGCACCCAACCAAAAACAAAGGTTTTTCCACACGCCACAGCAGAGCGGCGGTATAAATAGATCCGATCAGGATGCCTCTAGCTAACGGCTATCACTGCTTGACGGCTAGATGTCTGCCGATGGACAGGAAGCAGGAAGAGAGGTCGGTCAAACGTGAACTAAGTGGCTGTCCTCCACCCCACCCTGGGCATGAAATCCAAACCAGCACAGGGGCTATTTATAGAGTGTCTTTCTCACACTCATAGGCTGGCTACCGAGTTGACACAAATACACCCTTGCCCATACCAACCACACACACGCTAACATGCTTGCATACATGCGGGTCGTGCAATCACATCCATGCACATTTAGCTGAAGGGAGTCTGACTCAATACTGGCACATACCAGCCTTGTTTTGGGCACATGCCCCAGCTGCGTTGGCATTTTTGTGCTTATGGTTTTATGTATCGTCCCTGGCCCAGTTGACAAGGACAGGTGATTCCCCTCCCCCCCCATCCCCCTCCACTGCCTCCACCTGGACCTTTCTGTTGGCGGACGGACAGACACCATTCGCTTGCCACGCCCTAGACCAGGGTGAACCTTTTCTGCTGACCAGGCATCAGAACCAGAGGAATTTCAGTGGCTGCATTAGTGTGCTTTGGGTCGTTTTTTGTTTTTTTTTGCCCTTCTTAACCGGTTCCCTGGACTCTGAGTTACCGGCATGACGCTGTTAGGATACCAGTATACTTTTGACGGGCAATCGCAATGACAGACTTGCACAGGCAAGAAGCTCCATTCAAAAGTCTGACTAGACCCCACATGTTGGCATTAAGGATTAGGCTTGACAACACTTAACATCATTTTCAGTTGCACAGCTTCGTACTAGTATTGTAGGCGTAACCTACATCTCAGGCCTAGGAAAAGGTGTGTGTGTGTGTGGCGTGTCTTTCTTCTCAGGTGTGCACTGTAATCCTGATCTGCTGAGGATCCTCTGCTATCTTTATCGCTGCCGTGACCTCTCAAAGTGTCATCAACCATGAAGTTATTATAAGCGCGGCTCTCGCGCGGCGGGTGCCCTTCAGTCCAGGCGCTAAGCTGATCCTTGCTGGCTTTTTTTTTATATTCCCTTTTATGTTTCCGGTGTTTTGCCCACTTATTGTCTGAGTGTACTGATGCTAAAAAATAGTTCCATGTTGTTTTTAAATGGATGTACTTCCGGTTGCTTTGTTGGAACAGAGAAGATCTGCTCTTTCTGCTGAGACGCTTTAAGGGACAGTACTTTTTTGTCTGTTATACAAGAAGGGTTACAGAAAATGTTTCTTTGACATGGCCCCAGTCACAAATAAACATGTCTCTGTGAAAGTTTATTTGTGACTGGAGCCATGTCAAAGAAAGTTTTCTGTAACCCTTGTGTGACAGACAATAAAGTATTATCTTATATTTTGGTCATTTAAAATAAGTAATATAAACTAATGGGTAGGTTGAATAAATCAAAAGCAGCTTTGATTCCAAACGAAACTGAGTCTACCTATTGGTGCAGCAGTGTATGGATTATTGTAAAGTAAAGGTCTGGTGTTAATAATAGACGCAGAAGGTAGCGCGGTACCGCTGATGGCCTGATAACCATCGTTAAACCTGCCCCCCCCCCACCCCCGCCTTGTCTCCCTCCCAGCTGTAAGCAGCCATGGGTGCGTTCCTAGACAAGCCGAAGACGGAGAAGCATAGTGCCCACGGCGAGGGCAACGGCTTGCGCTATGGCCTGAGCTCCATGCAGGGCTGGCGGGTCGAGATGGAGGACGCCCACACGGCCGTGGTGGGCCTGCCGCACGGACTCACCGACTGGTCCTTCTTCGCCGTGTACGACGGGCACGCCGGCTCCCGCGTGGCAAACTACTGCTCGGGCCACCTGCTGGAGCACATCCTGTCGGGCGGCGGCGGCGCCGACTTCGGCTCGGGCAGCACGGCGGCGGTGGAGGGTGTGAAGGACGGCATCCGCTCGGGCTTCCTGAAGATCGACGAGTACATGCGCAGCTTCTCGGACCTGCGGCAGGGCCTGGACCGCAGCGGGTCCACGGCGGTGGGCGTGCTGCTCAGCCCCACGCACCTCTACTTCATCAACTGCGGCGACTCGCGCGCCGTGCTGTGCCGCGGCGGCCGGGTGGGCTTCTCCACGCAAGACCACAAGCCGTGCAACCCGCGCGAGAAGGAGCGCATCCAGAACGCCGGCGGCTCGGTCATGATCCAGCGGGTGAACGGCTCGCTGGCGGTGTCGCGGGCGCTGGGCGACTACGACTACAAGTGCGTGGACGGCAAGGGGCCCACGGAGCAGCTGGTCAGCCCCGAGCCGGAGGTGTGCGTGATGGAGCGGGCGGCGGAGGGCGACGAGTTTGTGGTGCTGGCGTGCGACGGCATCTGGGACGTCATGTCCAACGAGGAGCTGTGCGAGTTTGTGCGCTCGCGGCTACAGGTGTGCGAGGACCTGGAGAAGGTCTGCAACGCCGTGGTGGACACCTGCCTGCACAAGGTGAGACGGGAGGCGCGCGCGCACACACACCCACATGCTAACACACACACACACGCATGCTAACACAGAGTTTTTTGACGGAAGTCCTGGAAATGTCTCGATTGTCTGCTTGGATTTTGTTTAAGTGTTGAGGGACGTATGGTGACCTGCTGACCTTGTTCGGTCTTTGGTTGAAGTCATATTACCTTCAATAGGAGACCCAAGAAGTATTCCTTTTTAGGAAACAAACCTTAATGAGACAATGATTTAATATGAGAAAGAATAGATCCTTTCACACTCGTAACAATAATTATGGGTCTGCTACTTTTTATGCCAGCGCACGTAGACTAAGACCATAGTCCATCGTTTGTTATCTTGTCCCATCGTCTACTACCCTGGTACATAAAAAGACAACGCCCATCATAAGGGCGACTCTGGGTTCGTCCTACGATGAGGCCTCATTGCCACGACGGAGGATTCACCAGCCAAAACATTGTTTACAACACACCCTCGCCCATGACGAGGATCGAGTTTAAGTGATGGCTTCATGTCAACCAACCCCACGAGGCTGAAGGTCAAAGCCGCGGTCTGACATTAAGAGTTGGTGAAGGATGGGGAACTGAAATCTTTCACCTGGGACTTGTTGTGATTTCAAATAAGTCAAACTAGTTGTGATACGCATGATTGGAAAAAAATCAGTTTTTGTTTATTTTCTCTGCTCTGACTGCATGAAAAGGTGCCAGGGAAAGTGTCAATCGTGACAGAGGAATAAGTAAAATGTAAACGTAGGTTTTGAAAGCGGAAGAAGAAAGTCCAAATATGACTTATGTTGGAAAGGCCCAGCCGTTTGTAACGCCCTGTCCTCCTCCTCCTCCCCCTTCACCCTAGGGGAGCAGGGACAACATGAGCGTGGTGCTGGTGAGCCTACCGGGCGCGCCCAAGGTGACCGAGGAGGCCCTGAAGAAGGAGGAGGACCTGGACAAATACTTGGAGTCGCGGGTTGAGGGTAAGTCACCGTAGTTTCCAAAAATGTCCTTGTATGATAATAAATTTGCCGTAGGTGGCGTTATTTTGCAAGGCACTCTTGTGTTTCTCATACGTATATGTGTGTGTGTTGTGTGTGTGTGTGTGTGTGTGTGTGTGTGTGTGTTTTTTCCCGGGGTCCAGAGCTGCTGGGACGCTTCGGGGACGAAGGGGTCCCCGACCTGGTCTCTGTACTGCGGAGCATCGCCACGGAGACCGTCCCCAACCTCCCACCTGGAGGAGGCCTGGCCAGCAAGTAAATAACGAACAGACACACACTGAGACACACACTGAGACACACACTGAGACACACACACTCTCTCCACGCTCAGGAATCTGAGACGATGAAGAAGAGGGAGGCGACTATGCTAACACTAAACCTTGTTTGTTTGCGTGTCAACAGACGGAGTGTAATCGAGGCCATGTACAACAGGCTGAACCCACACAGGGAAGAGGAAGGGGTGAGTTCATCCGTTTTGACCTCTCACCCTCTTTGACCATTCATCCTATCTCTTAGCCACACCCCCAGTGCCCCCCCCCACCACCCCCCCGACACAAAACCAGACCTTCATAAGCTGCATAAATAAGAGCTAGACTGCTTTAGCGTAGATTCAGAAGAAGGCTCCTCTAAAGTTCATTCTGACTAATGTATGTTGTGTGTGTTTGTGTGTCTGTGTGTCTGTGTGTGTATGAAGAGGCGCTAGGACGAATGAGTGTGTATCTGGTGTCGACGGCCGCTTGGGAGGTTTGTTTCGGGGCGGACGAAAAAATGGCACACACACTTTGACCCATTTCTGACATTTGTCTGCGAACTCTTTTGATTGAACGTGCCAATTCTGCTGGTTACAATCGGCAAGCTTTTCATCTCCCTTTCCGACCAATGACGTGTTTGTAGCGTTGATAAAGAATAAACAAGTGTCAACATCTGTGAGAATTCACTGCGGTTCCATGAGGCCGTCCTCTCCCTGAATACTTTGCTATTCGGCCAACGGCAGGCTCAAGGAAAGGATTGTGCTTACGATCTCTGCGAGGGCTGTTAAGAGGTTGGGTCGCTTTTTGTTTTTGTTTTTTTTTCCCCGTGTGCGTCTTTGTTTTAGTGATGATAATCTTGGGAGACAGGGTCTGTTTATCGCATAGTCATACGGGTGCAACGGTCCCTTTCTTTTTCCCCTGCGTGGTCAACATCTCTGCTCCGTGGTCACATTTTTCTTGCGAGGGGAAGATTTTAGCCACACTGGTGTCAACCCTGCTGTCGTCACAGCGGGCGGGCTTGTGTCTTCTGCTCCGGGTCCTGCTTTCACAGGACCGCCTACACGTGGTTGCTGCAGTGCTTGTTAGGTGTGTGTGTGTGTTTGTTGTGTGTGTGTGTGTGTGTGTCTTTGTGCGCATGGCTTTTGTGGCCACGTGCACAGTCTGACCGTGGCGTGTCGCCCCAGGCCTCTACGGGCCGAGGCAGTGCTGGAGAGGAGGAGTTGGAGGAAGAGGAGGAGAGTGCGGAGGGTGGAGGAAGAGGAGGAGGAGGAGGAGGAGGAGGCGGCGGTGGCGCTGGAGGAGGCACGGCGGCCCACCTGCTGGAGGCCCTGCGGCAGTTCCGCCTGCACCACCGGGGGCAGTACCGCGCCGTGCTCGAGGAGTCACTGTCCTCCTACCTCGTGCAGGGAGAAGACTCTGGCTCGGGCCCGGGGGTCCCCAAGGAGGGACAGTCTTTGGACGCGGCACGTCAGCGAGACCCGGCTGCCTCCCTCCCTCCCTCCCTCCCCTCGCCCCCGCCCTCCCCCGCCGAGCCCGACGCCGGCCCAGATGCCACCGGCCCGCCAAGCTTTCCCTCTGTCTGACCCCGCCTCACTCCCCCCCCGCCCCCCTCTCTCCGCCCGTCCTGCCGCCACCACTCCTTCCTGCTCTTGAACAACCCTGTGCCGCCCCTCCCCCCTCCCACGACAACCTCCTGACCACGGGGCACGTGTCAGGGCCACACTAGCCTCTCCTCCTGCTGCTCCTCCTGCTCCTCCTGCTCCTCCTCCTCCTCCTCTTCCTCCTGCCATCCATAGAGCGGCTGTCTCCCCTCAGGGCAGATCCACAGCCGGTCCGTCGTCCTCTGGCACGTCTTCGGGCCGGACCGCCACACCCCCCCCCCCCCCCCCCGCGCGCCACCGGGCTTTGAAGCTCCTCTAGCCCTATACCGCTTCAATATACTAACCGCCACCGCGCAAAAAACCCTGCCCAATCCTGCCTTCCTCCCCACAAACACCACCACCACCACCACAGAACAACAACAGCAGCAGCAGCAGTATCAGACCGTAGGGGCCAGGCGGTGGTGGCGGGGGGGGGAGAAAGAGACTCAGCCTTCAGTTGGCCGCTGTGCTGCTGTCAGACGTCCTCCCAAGCATGGGCTTGAATGTGCGCCTGTGTACGTCTGTGGCTGTCTGCGTGGAGAGCGGGGAGGGGGGGGGAACAGTGTGGGACCTTCTGGTAGCAAAAGCACAAAAACCAACCAAACCATGTGATTTGTATTTTCTGGTCCAGGCGACGTTGAGGGCTGTACTTTCACAGGTCATCCACTCCCCACCTCTGTAGTGTTTCCCTCGCATATAAGCATATCTCCCACATCTCTTCCTGAACCCCCCCCCCCCCCCCCCTTAGCCTTTATACGAACCATTTCCCTTTCACAATACTACAGGACATTTTAAACCAGACGGAATACCTCTTCTTAGGAGTCTTGTTAATGCTTTCTTTCTTGTTATTCGATTTTTTTTCTTTTTTTTTTAAAACAAAGGCTCACATGTTACCTGTCAGCTGGGGTCTGCTTACTAGTGTCATATAGATTGTATAATGCACTAATATTGACAACACGAAACACGGCGATGCACAAATGCTGAATCGCTGTACCAGCCGTGGCAAAAAAGCTCCTGAAGTCAGAATTTGGGTACAGACGGACTTCAGACCAGAAAATGTAAAAAAAAATAATGAAATTGTAATGTTAGGGAGGAAGGGTGTGGAGTATGGCCTCTATTAATGCCCCCTACCTGCTAGAATTGGAAATGCATACACTTGCAATTACTTCTATTCGATCTAAAGCTTCACTGTACGTGGACCAGTATACGAATAAAAGCTCTTCGTACGTTTGTCTGATTGTAAATGTTTGTGTGCTGCTGTTTTTGGGGCCAAGAGCCAGAAGAGATCAATTTCCTCCCACGTGAAAGCAAGCTAACAAATGATTTAAGATTTTTTTTGGACAAAACAAATAATTAATAAAAGAACCATTGTTTCACGTGACTGACTTTTTGTACCTCAACACTGATTTCCCTATGAAAATTTTCTTCTCGTGTTGCTGGAGCTTCATTTGTAGGGCAATCCCTGTCGCGAAAGTTCAGGGTATCCATTCCCCACGCAGTAACATTAACAAAACAAAAACCACATTCACTGGTCGTGTAAAGTACTGTCCCCGTGTAAATGCATTAAGACGTGCGGCTTGGCATCCCGTTGGTCAAGGGTCAGAGTTAATGCTCGTGTTGTGCGCGGCGGCCACCACTAGGCCGTTATTCTCCTGCCAGGTGAGCCGACTCAGGTATAGTACATGTGTTGGCAGGGGGGAAGGGGGGATTTATACAGGGGACATTTAAATGGATGTACTCCTTGGCAGGAGTGAACGAAACCCCCCCCCCCCCCTTCTCTCGTGCAGGTCTCTTTCTCTTTTCCTCTCTAACTCTTGTGAACCTCTCGGATGTAGAGAAGGGAAAGCGGAGCGCACGCCGTGAGAAACACGGTCAGTGTAAACTCAGCTGTTGTACAGAAGTGCAGTACCGCGTTTCCGGAAAAAACCTCTGAACATCTCCTCTCTTTCTCCCGCCCTTGTGCTCTTCTCTCCCCTCAGAGTGCCGGTGACCTGGAGGATCCCTGGTAGCCATGGTAACTGGTAACGACCCCCGTCCCCCCCCCCCCCCTCCCATGTCTCCTCCCAGTGATCAGTGCAGCCGTCGATTTGGAGGAGTTACCCAATGGTTTTTTTATTTTATTTTTTGGGGGGGCCATGGCTCCTCCACTTGGAGAGAAGGCGCGCAAAGTGTGCTGGGAGAGCTGGGGGCAAAACGCGTGTGTGTGTCTGGCAACGAGGATGATGATGACGACGACAACGAGGATGAAAACGACTACTACACATACACACACACACACACATACTACACACCTACACACACATGCACACACACACATGCACCGATCACCCCCCCCCCCCCCACCCTGCCCGAGGAATCTCTACAGAAATATTAAGAAATTAAGGACTGATCGTATTGGTAGACATGATTTTTTTTTTCCATTGAGGGTTGTTATTTTTTTTCAGTGTTTATCTTTGTTTTTGTTTTTTTTTGGAATGTTGACATTGATCACCTGACTTCAAAAGGATTATGAGGACCTATTGTGTTGTGCGTGTGTTTATGTGTGTGTGTGTGTGTGTACGCATGTGCGTGCGCACGTGAGTGTAACAATGTCTTGCAGAGGGGCCGAGGTGAGAAGACGTCAGACAAAAGACTGGGCAATATTTCTCCTCTCACGGCCTTGTTTAGTGTGCTCCTGGTTCAGAGTCCTGCAAACCTCTCGCCCACCCCCCCCCCCCCCCCCCCTCTCTCTCTTGGAACACACACACATATACACACACTCACACACTCATACAGGCACACTGCAGCACCCAGTAGTATTCTTACTTGGTGTCCCAAATTTTCACTTTATTCAAACTGGTGTTAAAAGGAGAGGATTGTGGAACGTTTGTGTGGGTGTGTGTCCCCCCCCCCCCCTCCTAATAAGAAAAATACGAATGTTGTCCCAAGAGTTGAGCTAATTGCTGTGCTCGTTGTTTAGAGTGGCTCAGAACCCCTCCCCTCCTAAGAGCAGGACAACTGGCCGCCACACACACACACACACACACACACACACACACACACACACACACACACACACACACACACACACACACACACACACACACACACACACACACACACACCATCAATACCATTAGCAGCTCCCTGGCCGGACAGTGGTGGTGTGGGCCTGTGCCTCTCACCTGCTCACCTGGCCTCTGTCACCCCCCCTCCCTTGCGGCAGTCCCCAGCTACCCTCCATGTCTAACACAGTTTTTAACCCCCTCCTCTGGTTCTCAGACTGCATTGGTAATGTTTGTATTTTGCCGTTGTTTGATTGCACTCACATTTGATTACAGAAAGCGTCTATATATGAAATAAAACTCCTACCAAGGGCCAGTGGTCGCAGTCTCCTTCAATTGTGTTTGCGTGCATGTGTGTGTGTGCACAGACACATCTGCTCACTGATTTTTTTTTCTTCAGAATTGCTGAGTAGTCTTCTTTTCGCAGTTTAGCATAAACCGTAAATCGACACAAAATAAAGGACTAGTGCTGAAAGAAATCTTCCAGCCCTTGCATTGGAGCTCGATTCATACGTCGCATGACGTCATTATCGTCATCCACTCATGTGGGGCCCGCGACGAGTGCGCACAGTGAATAAAGGCCACAAGATGACATCTGCCGTCACCCATATTCATATAATTCTTCCATTAAACAATATAAAATACAGTGAGATTGTGTTGAACTCCTGGGGATGTAAATGCAGTTTTCTTTTCTAAATCGCGTGCGTGCTCTTCTTCTTGATTATAATGGCGTTTGGCAAACAACATTGTCGTTCATTACCGCCCCCAGCGGGCTTGGAGGACGGTTCGGGAAACTCGCGTGTGTTGAAGGCGGACAGACGTGGACTCTGCTGTAGTATGATGTATGATTGATATGATTGATGGAACCGCGCGCGCGTCCGCGGGGCCACTACACGTCTGCAGCTAAACGCGGACGCGGAAAGTATGTCCGAGCCTTTAGTGTGCTTTTCTAATGTAATCTCTTTTTGATTGTTCTTCAGACAAAGCTATGTAATTTATAAAAGTAATCTATAGATTAACTGGCAAATACTTTTTTGAGTTGCAGCCCAGATCGAATCAAATTACATTGGCCAAATAGAAGGATTAGAACGAAAGATTTCAGCCCGCCCCAATCCTCCAGTAAAAAAGGAGCAATATACAAAGTATACAAAACACAGAAGGTCTAATCTGTCACTTTTATCTAAATTTGATCCTGATCTGTAATCATAATCATAGAGTATCTTGAAGGTGTTTCCAATCTGGAGGAGGGGGGGGGGGGGATTATAGGATTTCAGTGTGCCCAAATGCCCATGTAGATCTGTGTCTATGTACGTGCACGTGATACACACATGGAACCCTGTTGTCCCATGTGATGACATGCACCACTCTGGCAAAGTAGAGGTTTGAGTCGAAGAAATTGTTCCTTACAAATCCACAAATGTTTAATCATGTCAACGCTCCATTGGCCACTTATCAGAGCTTTTCAAATCGGTCTCCTTTTACACCTAACTTCGGATATGAAGGTTAAACTTGTTCATATACACATATTCAACATACACCGACTGGTTCTTCAGTCGGTGTCACTGAGTTGCAGCAGTGCCGTCTAACTTTTGTAAAGCGTTCAACGCGGTGGCGGGCATTAAGTGAGTCCATGAGTGTGTGTGAGGTGTAGAGGGAGCGCTGTGTTCTTATGGCTCCTGCAGAAAGGGCCAACAAAGGTGCCTGCGCTGATATCGGCTACATTCATGCAACTCTCAAGGCTGGCAAGCGCCATTCGATTTCCAACCCTCTTAAGATCTCCCATATGGGGCCTATAGGAGGATCTGCCAGTGCTGAGCTTTATGTGCATGTTGTGCTCCTTGTAGTGCTCTCTCTCTCTCTCTCTCTCTCTCTCTCTCTCTCTCTCTCTCTCTCTCTCTCTCCCTCCTCCTCCCTCTCCTCTCTCTCCTTCTCTCTCTCTCTCTCTCTCTCTCTCTCTCTCTCTCTCTCTCTCCCCTCTCTCTCCTCTCCCTCTCTCCCTCTCTCTCCTCTCTCTCTCTCTCTCATCTTC
>OLKM01000061.1:531889-534389 GCA_900291075.1 Melanogrammus aeglefinus
CAACCACACACACACACAACACACACACCACACACCACACACACACACACACACACACACACCCACACACAAACACACACCCACACTGTAATGGCTTCGACTCAGCGGCTTCTCTCTCTGGGTTTACTGGTGCGGCTCAATCAGCCAGGCAGGCTTTAATTAGTGTCTAAATGGTTAATTGCGGTGTAGTGAGTATGACTATCGGCACTTGGCTAATGACCATCATGCCTGTATGATACACACCCAACACACACACACACTAATCAAACACACACACACACACCACACACACACACACCACACACACACCACACACACACACACACAACACACACACACAACACACACAACACAACACACACAACACACACACATAACGCACACATACAAAAACACAGAGCATTGCCTTTCGGGGATATGGGAAGGACCCGATAAAGGCTATGCTCTGGAGGAATGTGCATTTGTGTCTGTGTTGCAGCTCTTCTTTTTAAAGAGACACTTGTGCAGCAGGTAGTCCTCAGCCTGAGATGGCGGCCGGTGGGTGTCCCTTGGGGGACTGGATTGGCTAGACGCCATGCCCATGTGACGCTATAGAAACGTAATCACACACAAAACACCACCTTCTCCACCCATATACGCCACACAACAGGCATCTCCAAGGTGCAACACCAACACCAGCGGGTTTGTGTGTGTGTTGTGTGTGTGTGTGGTTGTGTGTGTGTGTGTGTGTGTGTGTGTGTGTGTGTGTGTGTGTGTGTGTGTGTTTTTTCTCGTGTGAACATGTGTGGCAAAGAGACATGGATAGGAGATGTATCAAACCATCTTTGTGATACTAAGTGAATAAAGAATCCCACACAATAACCCACACTCTGCATGTGGACACACGTGCCCGTGAAGGCGTACACACACACACACACACACACACACACACACACACACACACACACACACACACACACACACACACACACACACACACACACACACACACACACACACACACACACACACACACACACACACACACACACACACACACACACACACACACACACACACACACACACACACACACACACACACACACACACACACACACACACACACACACACACACACACACACACACACACAGTGGGCATCTGTTCATTGAAATAATTGTCATTAACACTTTCGGGCCGTGACCCCCTTTCTCATGGCCAACCGGGTGTCTAGGATGGACGGTGTGTGGCAGGGATTGTGTGTGTGGAGAGAAGACTCTGGCTGGAAGGACAAGGATCAAGCTATTAGCTAGGGGGCTGTAGGAGATGGACGGGACGGCTGATTTGATTGCTGACCGCGTAGGAGCTTCAAGTATGGCTCTCGAGCTGCGATGCTTTCCAAAACAAGCTTGCTTTTTTCGTTTCTGGTGATAACAGTTAGTATAATAATAATCTCTACAATGTGTCGTATTTTATTTGAATTTGTTAAATACATCTATTTTCAATGTGCGATTAATTTGTTACTTTGACCACTTTGTTACTTTAACACACACGGCAGAGAAACAAGTGCGCGCACATTCGCAAAAGGGTGGATGGTGTTAATAGCGTAGTTCGGAGCATATGGCTAAAGTGATTATAAGCAAGTGTGTTAATGTTGATTGAATATGCTATTCTATTACTCTAATGTTAGTGGGCTGCTGATAATCCAACGCCCGTGGTTATGGATATTAGAGAAGAGGAAAGTGATTACAATGGCGCTACACCACTTAGAGAAACATACGCTTTCGGGGCCCAATAAGATTTCCAATAACACCACAGGGTACTGGGTTATTTGGCGTTACTGGTATTAACGGACAGAGATTAACGGCAGCTTAACGGCGGTAACACAGGGATTCGGTCATTTATTTGATAGCAGTTGATCCAGTTCCAGATGATGAATACATGGGCAAGATAAAAAAAAAAAAAATACAATTCATGCATTAACATAAAAGGTCTATAGTCTTACTTAGTCTTACTAAAATATACCATTATTTAAAATAATTAATTTGTTAATTTGGTCAGTTTAAAACTGAGTTTTATTTCAGACCCCCAGTTTAATTTGAGGCTTGCACCAAACTGCCAGCAAAATATAAGTTAGGCCTACACATGCATCATTGATCATCACCGTGTTCTTTACATGAATGCCTTTTTATTTTTCAAGATGTGCTTCAGATATGAGTTCACCTTCAAAAACCAATTCACCAGTTCAAAACAATAAAACACAAAACACATCAGAATTATTTATTCTTTATTTAATTTAAAATCAAGTGGAAAGGACAAGTGTGTACCAACGTCAAACCTAATCGGTCGCTCACGGGCGGGAACGGATGACTGCTGGCAAATGATTGGCAGCTCTGCCCTACATCAGACACCATGGCTGACCAATCACAGCAGAGTATCAGAGCCCTTCTCGGGCATCCAGCTCACCTAAAGAGGCGCGCTGTCAGAACGCCTCTCATACGGTGTCCGTCACCGCGCCA
>OLKM01000061.1:539389-544870 GCA_900291075.1 Melanogrammus aeglefinus
TGTGTGTGTGTGTGTGTGTGTGTAGTGTGTGTGTGTTGTGTGTGTGTGTGTGTGTGTGTGTGTGTGTGTGTGTGTGTGTGTGTGTGTGTGTGTGTGTGTGTGTGTGACCATACGGTGACTGGGTGATTGACTGACTATATTGAGTGTCTGGCGATGATATACCCACGCTCGCAGGCACCACACACACGTACATGCGCGCACATATACGCACGCACGCACTGACACACACACTCAACACACACACACACACACACACACACACACACACACACACACACACACACACACACACACACACACACACACACACACACACACACACACACACACACACACACACACACACACAGCCAACTCTTTGCCCGCGGGTGAATTCCATCCTCTCACCCCCTCCCTCGACGTCTCTTGTACACCTCTTCCATCTGCGAACACACACACACGCGCACGCACGCACGCACGCACACACCACACAAACACACACACACACACACACACACACACACACACACACACACACACACACACACACACACACACACACACACACACACACACACACACACACACACACACACACACACACACACACACTCCCCCATCCGGCGCAAGGGGCAGGCGGCGCGGCTGACGCGTTTTGCGCATTTCCTGAAGCTCTCTCGCTCACTCAGCAGCAGCATTCAGAGGGACGGGAAACAAGGGGGCGCGCGCCTATACCCACAAGAAAAAAAAGACGGGGGGGAGGAGGACAAGCGAGGATCATTTCGCTTGCTATTGAGCCTGCGAGAAAGGCTCCCTCCAAATACCGAATCGCTACGGAGAACCGCCAACACATATCTGTGTAGTGCTAGCGGCAGATCGGAGGAGATTATCCCCCAGGAGCTCAAGCCGCGGCGGCTGCAGGGAACAGAGCGCGGATCCCGGATGGCTAGGCGCGGCTCCTCGCGCTCCCTCCCACCCAGACCCGGGAGGTAGGCTACACACGCTCGGCCCGGAGATCGGGGGGAATCTCCAATGCTCCCATGATCACGTTTGGTTATCTCCGCCCTCCGCAGTCTGAGGTAAAGCAGCGGTGAACAGTGAGCCGTTATTTCCGTTGAACGGGAATCCGCGGTATTGTCTGGCGCAAAGGGCTGATTGTAAACAAACAACGTTCTGGCTCACGTCCCCAGCGTTGCGGGAAAGTTCAAGAACTGACACATTCGAGCCAGAACAAGGGTGTGTGTTTACGTTATCGCTCCGGTTTTTTTTAATAGATGTTCGAGCAGCTGTCGTGGTCTCCCGCAGAACACCGTGTCTGTGATACGCTTGTATCACGCTCACTCTCCACGGAGCCGATGGCATTTTGGGATGTAGCGGAGCGGTGCTGTTCAACCAGCCGTCTGATGCAGTGACTCCTCTCAGTGAAGCCTCTATCGGAAGGAAAGACGAGAGAGGAAAGACGTGGTTTGTAGGAAACCAAGCCAACTTACTCTCCCTGGCTCTCTCTCTCTCTGGCTCTGTCTCTGTCACACACAAACACACACACACACACACACACACACACACACACACACACACACACACACACACACACACACACACACACACACACACACACACACACACACACACACACACACACACACACACACACACACACACACACACACACGCAAGCACACACACCCTCCTCTACCCACACAGACTCAAACGCAGAGAGGACACCAGGAGTGTGTGCAGCCATGCCCGTGTTCAGTGGACTGCTCAAGGTGCGGGTGTGCGAGGCAGTAGACCTCAAACCCACCGCTTGGGCCCTGCGACATGCCGTGGGCAAGAGCGGCTCCTTCCTGCTGGACCCCTACCTGGCCCTCAACCTGGACCACAGCCGGCTGGGCCAGACGGCCACCCGGACCAAGACCAACAGCCCCGCGTGGAACCAGGAGTTCTGTAGCGAGGTGCGGGAGGGCCGCAGCCTGGAGCTGTCCGTGTTCCACGATGCGCCCATCGGCTACGACGACTTTGTGGCCAACTGCACCATCCAGCTCGAGGACCTGCTGCAGAACGGGACGCGCCACTTTGAGGACTGGGTACGTACACTGTGAGGGGTGTGTGTGTGTGTGTGTGTGAGTGTGTGTGTGTGTGTGTGTGTGTGTGTGTGTGTGTTGTGTGTGGTGTGTGTGGTGTGTGTGTGTGTGTGGGGGGGGGGGTGGGGGGGTTGTGGGGTGTGTGTGTGTGTGTGTGTGTGGTGGGGGGGGGAGGAGGAGGGGCTCACTACGTAGAGCGGGATGGCTGGCAACCGCACGGTTGCTAGTTTGAGTTTCGAGGTGTCCCTGAGCAAGACGCAGCAAGGGTGAGGTGTCTTGCTCAGGTGTGGTTGACTCCGCCGTCGGTGTGTGAATGTGTGCATGAATGGTTCAATATCAGGCAATATTGTATAGCGCTATGGATAAAAGCACTATGTAAATGCAGTCCATTTACCGTTTTCCGTACGTGGGGTGTGGGCGTGTGGGTGTCGAGGTGAACATGGCCCAAGTCAGAATGGAAACCCGGCTGCTTCAGGTGAGATAGATGCGTTGCGTGGGTGGTGTGTTTGGGTCTGAGGAAGCCCAAAGGGTTCCTTGTTTCGTCTTCGTCATCATCATCACCATCGTCGTCTTCATCGTCTGCAGCATCATAGCAGTCGTTGTCATGCCGATCGCAGTTACCTCTGGCATGGTCGTCAGGACCGGTCTGACCTTTTTGTTGGATGGTGGTATCCATTACTCATGTCTGTCATCCAGGTTCTTGGATGTAGGCAAACTGTGTGAGCCAAAGTCAGGTCTGCTTTTGGGCTTTGATTGTTAACGACAAGGATATGGTTCCAGGCTTGTATAACATTCACCGGCTCTCACTCTCGCTCTCTCTTTCACTCTCTCTCTCCCTCTTTATCTCCCTCTGACTCTCACCTCCGCCCTCTCTCCCTCTCTTTCACTCTCTCTCTCCCTCTTTATCTCCCTCTGACTCTCACCTCCGCCCTCTCCCCCCCTCCCTCTCTTTCACTCTCTCCCCCCTCTTTATATCTCTGACTCTCAACCCCACCCCCCTCTCACTCTATCTTTCTCTCTGACTCTCACCTCCCACACTCTCTTTCACCTTTCCCCTTCTCTATCTCTCTGACTCTCAGCCCCCACTGATTTACATTCTGTAAATCAGCCCCCAAAATGTCTTGACATTCACTCACACTTCCTCAAAGAGCTGTGCAACTCCAACAAGCCCCCTGTGTGTTTCCCCCGTAAGTCTGTCTGGATACTCACCGCCACCTCCTCCACCACCATCTCCACCTCCACCACCACCACCAACACCACCTCCTCCTCCTTCACCACCACCTCCTCCTCCTCCTCCTCCTCCACCATCTCCTCCTCCTCCTCCTCCTCCTCCTCCTCCTCCTCCTCCTCCTCCACCAGCACCACCACCTCCTCTCCTCCACCACCACCACCACCTCCTCCTTCCTCCTCCTTCTCCACAGGCACCACCACCTCCTCCTCCTCCACCACCTCCACCTCCTCCTCCTCCTCCTCCTCCTCCTCCTCCTCCTCTCTCCATCCTCCTCCTCCTCCTTCTCCACCAGCACCACCTCCTCCTCCACCACCTCCTCCTCCACCAGCACCACCTCCACCACCACAGATCCTCTCTGATGATAGTTGGCCACAGCATCAGGCTGCACATCCCGTCATCCCCGGTCCCCAATTCCTCACATTCCTCAACAGCTCTCTGGCACCGGCAGAGTGAAATTCCCCACCCTCCCCGCTTCCACTCTCCCACTCCACACTCCACTCTCCCCCTCCACTCTCCCCCTCCACTCTCCCTCCCTCCCACTCTCCCTCCTCCACTCTCCCCCTCCCTCCACTCTCCCCCTCCACCTCTCCCCCTCCCACTCTCCCCCTCCACTCTCCCCCTCCACTCTCTCCCTCCACTCTCCCACTCCACTCTCCCACTCTTTCCAACTTCCACAATCTGATTAGGTTTCACTGAGAGGCAAGAGTGCTGAAATCCCCCAGCAGAGTTTGGGAGGACCCTGCCAACACCCTATTTGTTTGATGGATTCATATTCAGATTTCATTCATATTCATATTCCAATTGGTCCGATGGTATCCAAAGCAGCATACAGTGTATTGAGAAATGTGTCGTGAATGATTGGGTAGAGGTGATAAGGGGTGTGTTGAGAAAGGATGCCTGCATGTTGGCCGTGGACATGCATGGGGTATCGAACGCCCGTACCCATGGGAAGACGGTAGTGACAGAGTGACTGTAAATGTAGTGGTTTGTTTCAGATGTCTTGTTTATGGTGAGGCTATGTTCAGCTCAGGCTGTCTGTTGTTAGGCCAGAGTATGTCACTACAGAATGCATTACGCTCCCTCTAAACATATGTGCATATCAACACTGGTGTTTAAGTACTAGGATATCAAAAGTGAGTAAAGTACTAAGTTATCTTAATTGAAAGTGCTCTGATCAAAATGGAACTGACCCGTGAGAAAATCACGAATAAAAGTTGTACAATTGGTCCAATTCAATTGAAGTTACATATAGGTGAGCGTCTGTAGTGGCTAGGGTGTTGGTCTTCGGCAGTCGTTCGCCCATGGACGGGGAGTGTGTGTTCATACTGCTGCTTTTGCTGCGGCCCACAGACATGCAGGCAGTTCTCATACACCATGTGGGCTGGATGTGCCCCAACTTGTCAGTGAGAACGGCAGTTATTCCCACGCATACGCAGTAACACAATCAAACGTACAGAAGTCTGTAAGGACAAGACATTAGCCGGATGAGACAAAAATCCTCCTCATTATATTATTGATGAGGCAAATACTTTGGTTACGTAGCGAATTAAAAGGGAAAGTAGACAGAAATGTGAGGACCGATACAAAAGTACCCTTACAAAGTATTTCTACGTGGCAATTATTTTTGCTTTGTTCCCATATACGCATATATAGCACTGCAATGCAGTGCAAAACTTGCTCTACATTTCATACCAAGAAGCTGTAATGGCTCTGGGCTTTAGGAAGTTGTGGTTCGAGGGGGAAGCGTTGTGTGTGACAATGCGAGGAACCACACAGTTCCATTTGTAACCTAGATACTGTCCACATGCATGGATGTGTCATGGGAGGGCCTGGACGGGGGGGGGGGGGGGGGGGGGGGAGCGCTGGTCTGTGTTTGAAAGGCATGCTGCTATGCCATGGGCCTCGCTGGCCGCTTCTTCTATCCCACAGTGGTCTGCTTTCACGTGAGCAAACACACACCGAGTCAAGAGGCCTCCCGGGACATGGATTCTGTAGGATAGGATTATACCATGAAAGGGTGAGGGTGAGGCTGAGGGTGTGTGGGATGGTAAGGTAGGAGTGTAGGGCATGATTTGCTGTGATAAGCACTGATTTCCACATACATTAGCATTCGTAGGGCTCGGGGTATCTTTAGATACATATGGATACAAATGCACGCAGGCACACACACACACACACAAACACACA
>OLKM01000061.1:566154-626154 GCA_900291075.1 Melanogrammus aeglefinus
GATTAGGGTTTTCCAGACAGAGGCGAAGTCAGGTAGTGTAGGGGCTAAGGCGATTGACTCCCAATCTAGATGGAATGTTCTTGGTTAGATTCCCTCGTGTCCCCACAATAGCTTTACCGACAGACCCTGGCCCCTATCCAAGCCTGAGCAAGATGTCAAACCCCTATCTACGCTCCTTGATAACCGGTCTCGGTGCCCTGTGGTTTGCTTTGGATTAAAGTGATTACTTAACTCAGGGATTACCTAGTGATAGATAACTAGATTATCTAGTGATAGCTCCATGTGGATGAGGACAGTATCAAGATAGACTGATGTGCCGATGTGCATGAAAATGTACAAGTTCAGTCGCATTCGGTTCACTTTATTACATCATTCAATTAATGTCAGCGGAAGTCAGGTCAACTCACACGTTTTTTGGATTTTTCACATGACTTGCACTTAATATAATGTATTCATTTAAATAGTTTATACGGCGCTGGTGTGAAAAAAATGTTAGACCAGCTAAATATGACATCACTTTCATTCTGTGTCTGTCTGTCTGTCTGTCTGTCTGTCTGTCTGTCTGTCTGTCTGTCTGTCTGTCTGTCTGTCTGTCTGTCTGTCTGTCTGTCTGTCTGTCTGTCTGTCTGTCTGTCTGTCTGTCTGTCTGTCTGTCTCTCTCTCTCTCTGTCTCTCTCTCTCCCCACCTCTCTCTCTCTCTCTCTCTCTCTCTCTCTCTCTCTCTCTCTCTCTCTCTCTCTCTCTCTCTCTCTCTCTCCCACCTCGCTCTCTCTCTCTCTCTCTCTCTCTCTCTCTCTCTCTCTCTCTCTCTCTCTCTCTCTCTCTCTCTCTCTCTCTCTCTCTCTCTCTCTCTCTCTCTCTCTCTCTCTCCCCCCCCTCCCTCCCCTCCTCCTCTCTCTCTCTCTCTCTCTCTCTCTCTCTCTCTCTCTCTCTCTCTCTCTCTCTCTCTCTCTCTCTCTCTCTCTCCCTCCCCCCTCTCTCTCTCTCTCTCTCTCTCTCTCTCTCTCTCTCTCTCTCTCTCCTCTCCCCCCCCCCCTCTCTCTCTCAGCTGCCTCCAGGACAGGAGCCCCCCCAGTCCCCCCCGGAGCTGTCCCAAACAGGGGAGGACAGCTTCAGCCTGCCAGCCGTCCCTACCTCCCCATCGCAGCAGGGTAACACACACACACACACACACACACACACACACACACACACACACACACACACACACACACACACACACACACACACACACACACACACACACACACACACACACACACACACACACTGCAAATGCATGTTCTCTCATTAATGTTGGACGTCAAGTGATGGTTTTCTCTGGCACTTGGCAGGTATTTTCAGAGGCTGCTAATTGCCATCTGGACCCGCACAGACGATCTCGCTGCTGCGATTCTCACGTCACCCAAAGACTCTATTCTGGGCCACTGTTTGTTTTTATTCATTACGTGTTTTCCTGGCCGTTCAGACCTGACGGAGCTGGAGCGTCTCAACAAGGCGCTGTCCCTGGATCAGCCGGGCGTAGGCGACACCACCTCCCAGTCCTCCTCCTCCTACTCCTCCTCCTCTTCCTCGTCCGCGGGCGGCCGGGAGAACGGACAGGGCCAGAGGAGGACCCTCAAGGACTTCAGCTTCATCAAGGTCCTGGGCAAGGGCAGCTTCGGCAAGGTACGCTCGGCGAGAGACATAGAGAGAGAGAGAGAGAGAGAGAGAGAGAGAGAGAGAGAGAGAGAGAGAGAGAGAGAGAGAGAGAGAGAGAGAGAGAGAGAGAGAGAGAGAGAGAGAGAGAGTTACAGAGAGAGAGAGAGCGCTATATGGAGGGCTATAGAAAGATGAGCCAGATAACCGAGAACAGGGAGGAAATCTATAATGCTTTACAGTGCCATGGGGATACAGAGTTTTGCGGCAACACCAGGTACAGTCTTAGTTCTTTAACTCAGTTACCGCAGACAAAGTGCATTATTGCATACGGTAGGCTGGAATCCATGGGGTATTTTTGACCCTTACCCAAGTTATTGTTAGCGTATGTATTTCAGCATTTCAATGGAACAGATTCACAGAGGGCTTTGAACGAAACCTTGTAGAGTTTCAGGGACGGGTTACATCTTTAAACTATTTATACAATTCCCATCATCTATCCATTCGTGATACATTGTCTTCTATCATTGATCCACCCATCCACCCGTCAATCATCCATCAACTATCCCTCCATTTCCCATCCCCTATCCCTCCACCCAACCTCCTTTCCTTGCATCCTTTCATTCCTATCCATCGTAACACACACACACACACAATATCAGCCTTGATTCCAGTGTTAATGTTATGCCCCCCCCGGCCCCCCGTCCCCCTCCTCCAGGTGATGCTGGCCGAGCTGAAGGGCACAGAGGAGGTGTTTGCGGTGAAGGTGCTGAAGAAGGACGTGATCTTGCAGGACGACGACGTGGACTGCACCCTGACGGAGAAGCGCATCCTGGCCCTGGCCCGCAAGCACCCCTACCTCACCCAGCTGTACTGCTGCTTCCAGACACGGGTCAGCACCCCAGGGTGTAGGGAGGGGGGGGAGCGGACTGGAGGGTGTGATCGGTGTGTGTGTGTGTGTGTGTGTGTGGGATTGGGATGGGGGGGGGGGGTTGATGTGTGTGTTTGATGTGTGTGTTGGGACTGGAGTGTGTGTGTTGGGTGTTTGTTGGTGTGTATGTGTGTGTGTTTGTGCGGGGATTAGAGTGTATGTTCGGTGTGTGTGTGTGTGTGTGTGTATGTTCGGTGTGTGTTTGTGTTTGTTTTTTGTGTGTTGTGTGTTGGGTCTGGAGTGTGTGTTCTCACTCTCTCACTCTCTCTCTCTCTCTGTCTCTCTGTCTCTCTGTCTCTCTCTCTCTCTCTCGCTCTCTGTCTCTCTGTCTCTCTCTCTCTCTCTCTCTCTCTCTCTCTCTCTCTCTCTCTCTCTCTGTCTCTCTCTCTCTCTCTCTCTCTCTCTCTCTCTCTCTCTCTCTCTCTCTCTCTCTCTCTCTCTCTCTCTCTCTCTCTCTCTCTCTCTCTCTCTCTCTCTCTCTCTCTCTCTCTCTCTCTCTCTCTCTCTCTCTCTCTCTCTCTCTCTCTCTGTCTCTCTCTCTCTCTCTCTCTCTCTCTCTCTCTCTCTCTCTCTCTCTCTCTCTCTCTCGCCCTCTCTCTCTCCCCCTCTGTCTGTGTCTCTCGCCCCCTCAGGACCGGTTGTTCTTCGTGATGGAGTATGTGAACGGCGGGGACCTTATGTTCCAGATCCAGCGCTCCAGAAAGTTTGACGAGCCGCGCTCGCGCTTCTACGCCGCCGAGGTCACCTCCGCCCTCATGTTCCTGCACCGCAACGGGGTCATCTACAGGTGACCTTTGACCCTTTGGACCGGATGTCTTGAAATCAGACCCAAGAAATGTATCCTTGCCCCTTTCTTTAGCGTACTTCTTTCTCTCTCTCTTCTTCTTCTTACGGCCTTTATTTATGTCTGCCTATTTTTCTTTTCTTTTCTCTCAACAATCCATCTTCATTTGATGTTATCTTGAATGTAATATTATTTTGTCCAGTATTCACAGCTTCATATATATGCTGACTGGCACAGACCATAATCTTCACATCCTCAGGGTTCAGAGTTAAAAAAAACCTCTCACCTGACCTCACGATCCTTTCAGTACATAACCCTGGGGAGAGCTGTAAAGGGTCTCTCTCTCTCTCTCTCTCTCTCTCTCTCTCTCTCTCTCTCTCTCTCTCTCTCTCTCTCTCTCTCTCTCTCTCTCTCTCTCTCTCTCTCTCTCTCTCTCTCTCTCTCTCTCTCTCTCTCTCTCTCTCTCTCTCTCTCTGTAAAAATTGACAACTCTGATATGAAAACATAGACAACAATTATGCATTGTTAAGCAAAGCTGGAGAAATCGTCTAATCAACTGGAATGACGTGCGTTTTAGAGGCTTAATATTACCAAAAAGTTGAAGTTGTCACCAACGTCAGTGTACAATAAAGTTGTGTTAGTAAACCTTGAATGCTCTGGCCCCTCCTCAGGGACCTGAAGCTGGACAACATCCTGCTGGACGCCGAGGGCCACTGTAAGCTGGCCGACTTCGGCATGTGCAAGGAGGGCATCCTGAACGGGGTCACCACCACCACCTTCTGCGGCACCCCCGACTACATCGCCCCCGAGGTAAGGTCCTCCACCTGCGCTTTGGTTCAAAGAGACATACAAGCTAGGCTAATGACAACATCGAAAAGCAACTGAACAGATTGCAGAGTGCTACGGTAGTTTTTTGGTATTATGCAAACAGTTACAGGAGTTACCACTCATCAAAGTGCTTCCAACATTATACAACAAATTCCCTCCATTTCTAAAGTGACAGCTGAGCAGAGTGTGTGTGTGTGTGTGTGTGTGTGTGTGTGTGTGTGTGTGTGTGTGTGTGTGTGTGTGTGTGTGTGTGTGTGTGTGTGTGTGTGTGTGTGTGTGTGTGTGTGTGTGCTAGACTAGTCCTGAATAAATCGAAAATCAGCAAAAGTGCACAAGTCACCTTTGACCTGCCTAGCAAACTGGTTTTGGGGATTTCCGCTGCATAACATAACATAACAAGGCTTTAAAAACACGGGTTACACAGCCTGCTCTGGCCCAGGGCGGCGGTTATGTGGTGGTGTGTAACCTCCCCCCCCCCCCCCCCCATGTGGTGACCCCAGATCCTCCAGGAGCTGGAGTACGGTGCGTCGGTGGACTGGTGGGCGCTGGGGGTCCTGATGTACGAGATGATGGCGGGCCAGCCGCCGTTTGAGGCCGACAACGAGGACGACCTGTTTGAGTCCATCCTCCACGACGACGTGCTCTACCCCGTCTGGCTCAGCAAAGAGGCTGTGTCCATCCTCAGAGCGGTACGGGACCAACGTCCGCTCGCTGTTCGCCGTCTTGTTGTCGCGGTCCTGTTTGTGTTTTGTTCGTGTCTTTATCAGGATTTGTTTAATTCCTTCTTGTCCATGTCCTGTTTACCTGTTCCCGTCCTATTAACTTCCTGTTTACCTCTTGTCCATTTCCAGATTACTTCCTGTTCCCTTCCTATTTGGTTCCCTTTCACTTCTTGTCCGAGTCCTTTTCACTTCCTGTTCTCCTCCTATTTTCTTCCTGTTTACTTCTTGTCCGTGTACTGTTACCTTCCCATTCACTTCCCGTTCCCTTCCTGGTTCCGATCTGTTTCCTTCCTCTTATCTCCCTTGTGTCCTTCTGATCTCTGCCAGTTCCATTCAACCTGATCTCTTCCCCAAAGAAAGCTATTATCGATCATAAGAGAAACAAGGCACGTTTAAAAACATCAACAGATTGGTGCAGAGGAAAATGTGGTGACTATGTTCTTTGATGAAATGGCCCAAACCAAAGGATGAATCAGAATGAATCAAAATGAATCAGAGACAGGCAGAAAACAGTCAGCAGTGGGAGTAACATCCAGACAGAGTGGATAACAGCCTGGCTGGGCATTAACCCGGTTCACCCACTCCGCTGCACCCTCCCCTCTGCCTCTCTCAGCCATCGGACGCAGAGTGGAGGGTTATTAATTCCTCACAGCTCTTTTTAGAGCCGATAAATGCTTTTTCATTCAACCTTCACTCACGGCGTTAGTCACCGGCACCCTCCATGAACGTGTGTTTCTGCCTGTCTGACTAAGTCCTCCATTGTGTGGGTCTCTGTGTGTCTCAAATGAGCCCGGTTTGAACAACAAGTATCATGGCACGCTGTGGTCATCAAGGGGGCCACCTCTTTTTCAAGGGTTATTTAAATCAGCTGACCCCTATTTATATTCCAGTTTGAGATATTTACGGACGGGTTATAGTTAGATTCAATCCAGTTGGCTCCACGTAGTCCCCCCGATTCCTTCTCTCCGAATGTGAGAGTTGTGTGAGCTTTCAATTACAGAAAGCTTTATTTGGACAAACTAGCAAACAAGACTACAATTCTAAATATATCTTTTTTGTTTGTATCTGTGTCTGTGTGTTTGTATCTGTGGTGTGGTGTGGTGTGTGTGTGTGTGTGTGTGTGCGTGTGTGTGTGCGTGCGTGTGTGTGTGTGTGTGTGCGTGTAGTTCATGACTAAGAACCCGGCCAAGCGGCTGGGCTGTGTTGTGAGCCAAGGCTGTGAGGAGGCCATCAAGACCCACGCGTTCTTCAGGGAGATTGACTGGGTGCTGCTGGAGCAGAGGAAGGTCAAGCCCCCCTTCAAACCACGCATCGTAAGTCACACACACACACACACACACACACACACACACACACACACACACACACACACACACACACACACACACACACACACACACACACACGCGCACATGCGCACACACGCACACACACACACAGGCTTGCCTTGATGCTGGCAAAGTGCTACTAAAGCTTCCACCCGAGTTGGCCGTGACGGGTCTTGAACCCGGGTCCTCTTTATATCCGCCAGCGCTAGTGACGTAGCCCACTCGGCTGTTGGAAAAGCAGGCTTGGCCTAGAGTCAAGCGGGCCACATTTATCTTCTTGCGTGGTGTTTCTCTTCTGTGAAACTTGAGCTCATTGCGACCACGTGACGCACACAACCACGCACTTGTTGTGTGCGTCACGCACTTGCGTGTATGTTGGTGTGCATGTGACGTTAGTGCTAACATGCTTTTCCTACAGCTGAATGAGCTACGTCACCGGCGCCGGTGGATGTAAAGAGGACCCAGGTTCAAGACCTGTTGGGGCCAAGTCGGGTGGAAGCTTTAGAAGCACTATGGAAGGCCGAGAGGATCAAAATGACTTTATTACAGACGTGCTGTATATAACGTTGCTGTAGAGTTGAGGAGAAGTGACCTAAAAGGCAGCGCTTTGGCGCGTTTTACAGTGTCATAGTAGCATAAAATGCGGCATTATGAAAGTTTAAACGCTGTATTTTACGTGGATTTTTAATGAATACATGTCTACAATGAGTGACCTTTGACCTTTTAAAGCAAGCACACTGACCTTTTTCTCTATCTGTCTCTGTCTCTCTGTTTGTCTTTCGATCTCTCTGTCTCTCTCTCTGTCGGTCTGTCTCTCTCTCTCTCTCTCTCTCTCTCTCTCTCTCTCTCTCTCTCTCTCTCTCTCTCTCTCTCTCTCTCTCTCTCTCTCTCTCTCTCTCTCTCTCTCTCTCTCTCTCTCTCTCTCTCTCTCTCTCTCTCTCTCTGTCTCTCTCTCTCTCTCTCTCTCTCTCTCTCTCTCTCTCTCTCTCTCTCTCTCTCTCTCTCTCTCTCTCTCTCTCTCTCTCTCTCTCTCTCTCTCTCTCTCTCTCTTTGTCTGTCTTTCTTTCCATCTGCAGAAGACCAAGCGCGACGTGAACAACTTTGACCAGGACTTCACGAAAGAGGACCCGGTGCTGACGCCCACTGATGAGGTCATCGTGCGGCAGATCAACCAGGAGGAGTTCAAGGACTTCTCTTACTGCGCGCCTGACCCCGAGACACAGACTTAGCCGGGACACACACACACACACACACACACACACACACACACACACACACACACACACACACACACACACACACACACACACACACACACACACACACACACACACACACACACACACACACACACACACACACACACACACACACACACACACACACACACACACTTTCTCACAATTGTGCACTCAATCCTTTACTTTTCAAACTAGTTGTTAATTTTTCGATTTTATTTACAGCTGTGTGTGGTTCTTGTTGCCTGGCTTTATTATAAATCTATGAATATGCACACTTGCACACGCTAGCAAACCAACACACAACACACATTTATATATAACATTCAAGCACACTGATCCACATGCACAAAGGCCCGATATGCACACTTTCGCTCACCGTTAATTAAAACGTTCAACATGCACACACACACAGTCACTCTGCTTCTCTGCCTGACAACTGCAGTGGCATGGATTGTCCACTAGGGGTCGCGTTGGCAGAGGCTTGTACATAGCCAGTGTTGAGTGGCTGTATCGTGTTTGGTATCGTCTGCTAGTGAAACCAGGGGAGTGATGACGCATGGACAAACTCCCTATCTGTGTTCTACTGTTGTTATTGTGGACCAGTCCGGCCCTCTGAAACATACCATTTGTGCAATATTATGTGTTTTGTTAGAATCTTATTTTTTTGTCCTTCTGGATTTGTATTATTATTTTCTGCCTCAAATTGTGTTCTGTTACACTGTGGTATGATTGAGTCTGTAGCTTGTCTGTGTCGGTTGTTGATTTAGGATTTGGGATTTTATTGCTTATTGTTATTTATTTATTTTGCTTTGCTGTTTTCTAATAACTTTCCATCGGGTCTCCTCTGGTCGCTTGTGTGTTCTCCGCCGTTGACTGATTCTGTACAGCTTCCTATGGTAGCACAGATGAAGTGGCTCATCACTGCCCACACACACACACACACGCACATGCACAGACGCGCGCACACACACACACACACACACACACACACACACACACACACACACACACACACACACACACACACACACACACACACACAGACACACACACACACACACACAGACACACAGACAGACACACACACAGTCACGTACACACACACAGACACACACACATGCGCGCGCAGCCGCGCGCGCACAGCACGCACACACACACACACACACACACACACACACACACACACACACACACACACACACACACACACACACACACACACACACACACACACACACACACACACACACACAAACTGTATTGTATTATCGTATTCCTTTGATTTACTCTGTCCTCTGTGTAGTGTGTGAGCTGAAGATACAGGCTATTGAACTAATTAGGCTACACAGAGCCAAACTTTGTAGTCCGTCCAGCGCGGAGCCCGGCCACAAGTTTCACAAGTTTCACAAGTTGCTAAATGCACTCATTTCTGTAGAGGATTAGCACTGTAGCTTATTCATCCTCATTGATGTGAGACCCTCGTCCTCATCATAGCTGCCGTCAGTATTCTCTGCTCCTATTGGTGCAGTGTTAAGGCTGCCCCCTTTTTTAAATCGCCATTTTACTTAGCCAAAATGACTTGTCTACTTGAGGCTTTTTTTCCCCGACAATACTTTCATGCTTTCAGTCTGTAATTTCTCTTTTATAATTATAATTATTATTACTATTGTCATATTAATATTATTATTATTATTATATTATTACAAATTGTACGTGGAGGAACTGTTTGTGTACAATATTATAACTACTACTATAGGTCTGTTACAGCCGAGTTACAGGACATGTGGACAACCACCAGCTGAATTACCTCTCATTACACATACACACATGCACACACACAATCACACACCACTTTCCTCCCCAGTTTCTCTTTCAACCGAAAACACACATCCCCCCCTCCCACACAAACACACACACACACACACACACACACACACACACACACACACACACACACACACACACACACACACACACACACACACACACACACACACACACACATGCGCACACACCCAAAGAGGACTTGTGTGTGTGTGTGTGTGTGTGTTTGTGTGTACTGTACAGTGTTCTCAATGTGAACTGGTTTCTCAGTGTGCAGTAGTTGGTGTGTAGTGAAGCTTTGTGCCCTTTGGGGTATTAGGGCCCTCTCCCTGGTGGTCACATTATCTTACTCTGTGCCAAAATGTAGTGCAACAGGCAGGCCCGCCCTGCCTGCTCCGATTCCAAGACAAAAATAAAGAAAAATGTTAATAAAAACAGTGAGCTGTCACATCAGCGACCCTATTTGTTGGTGTCTTCCGCTTTCTGATGGTATTGTTGGTGTGTTGGCTTTGGTGTGCAGCCCGATGAGTCAGGGTATGATTAGACTCTGGTGTTGACACCTATTGTAGTGTTGGCTACAAGAGGGACGGTAGTGTGTGTGTGTGTGTGTGTGTGTGTGTGTGTGTGTGTGTGTGTGTGTGTGTGTGTGTGTGTGTGTGTGTGTGTGTGTGTGTGTGTGTGTGTGTGTGTGTGTGTGTGCGCGCGTGCGTGCGTGCGTGCGTGCGTGCGTGGTGTGTGTGTGTGTGTGTGTGTGTGTGTGTGAGAAAGTGGGATGGGACCTTCCACCTGAAGTTGAACTATCAATTTCCTAATTGTAATACAGCCGTGGATGTATGGGGGGGGGGGGCGGGAGGAGTGCAGAAGTGAAGCACATTCACACATTTGGAGGCTCGTGGTGAGGCCATCTGCACTACTGGGACCCACCGTGTTGCGACATTCACATCCCCTTTAGGGCTCCCCCGGGTGATTTGGCGAGACGCAGAGATTGATGTGACGGGCTGTGAGGCTGCTAATTGCAGCACAGCAGAAGCTTCCGCTGTGAATTCCGCCATCAAAAACAACCTTTATCACAACCAACGGCAGTATAAATCTTTTGCTTGCTTCTTTTGTCGTTTTTTTTAAGACAATATGAAAGCTGACAGAGAAAGGAGAAGGTAAGAACCACGTGTCCTAATTGGAAGCCGACATTATAGCCCTATATGTGATATTTCGTTAATTGTTTTCGTTATTATTATATAAATTGTATAATATTTAGGATTTGAGTTGAGGCTCAGAGTGATTTAATAATTTACTTTTCCGTGTGCAGTGGGGAGATAGAACAAGGTCAAGTAGCAAGTGGATTTGTAGTTGCGATTTCACTTAGCTAAATTATTAGTAGGTACAATTATTTATTACCTTAAAATACGGCCCGTTGTTCGTAATCCTATTCATGATTAGAAACATGTAGCCATACAGAAATGTGTAGTTATTACAAATTAAACAAGTATATTTCAAACCGGTATGATTATGTTTGTAAAATAAACTACGAAGAACATTTATAATAAACTATATTCAATAATTTAGTCATTGTTAGAACGTTCCAATTTTAAAGTAGGAGGGACAAGTTTTACGGTCCTCCTTCCTCCAGGGCGATCAGCCGCGAGGCAGCGCGGAGCCGAAGGAAAAAAGAGGCTGACGTGTTCACAGCCCTATCGCATCTCCTGCCGCTGTCGCCCGAATTGGTGGCTCACCTGGACAAGCCATCGGTTCTGCGTCTGACCATCAGCTACATGCACACCAGCACGTTGCTCACAGGTAGGCTGCATCAGGAAAGAAAGAGGCAGAATACAACAATTCTTCATAATAAAGCGAAATAGATTTCAATGTTTCCACTATCTGCGTCTCAGAGAAATGAAGCCGATGCCTTGTAGTCAGTGGTGTAGTGGTCCCTGGAGAAGTGGGTATGCTCTAAATGTTTGCACTTTATTTACGCAGCCCAGAAAAGCGCCGTTTTAGAGACATGTGAAACTACTCTATTTAGTTTACCCAAAAATCCGTCAGTAGTAGCCTATCAGTATTAGCCTACTAAACCAATACTGGCCCACGGACTGAGAGACAACTAGGCCTATTTTGAGTGAACTATTCCTTATTCCTGGAATGACACCCGCTATTCTCTCACTTGGCAAGTCAGTAATTTATTTTGTAAACTGTCTCTTTTAACAGCTGATTTTCAACACATAGCATGGGCCAAACATGACTTCATCAGGAGCAGTTTGTAGGTATTACTGGTCACACAGGCAGCCAGCATGAATGCAAAATATAGATGAGGCAAACGTGGTGTTTCAGTAATTTTTGGAATATTTATTTAAATAAAATACTTCAGATCTGAATTGGACAATGCATCCTTGTTCATATTTCCCCTTATTAAAAAAAACGCACATCATTCTCTTCCACATCAATCATCTCGATATATATAGGCCTAATATCAATATATATAAATATCATATGATGATTGAACATCATCATTCAAATTATTCAACAATCTCATCAGTAAAGGCAGCGAGTATTAGCCAATAAGAGGCAGAGTACCGTGGGTCACGGCTTCACCATCCGCGTTCACACCAAAACGCGACATTTGTCGCCCGTTCGCGTTGTCGCCGAAGTTTTGTCGCGTTTTAGTCATGAAGTTCAAAACATATCTTTTAAAAACGAAATAAACCCCATCAAAAATAACCTTATTATACCTTTAACATGCTAGGCCTATATAAAATAGTGTAATTATAAAAATTTCAATTATTTAAATTGTTTATCTGATGTTGACTTCTGTGAGGATTTGCGTTCCATGTGTGTGTTTGTGTGTGTGTGGGCGCTTGTGTGAGTGTTGTTGAGTGTGCATTTGTGTGTGTGTGTGAGTGTGACTTGTGTGTGCGGCTGAGTGTGGCTGAGTGTGGCTGATTGTGCATTATGTTTGTGTGTGTGTGTTAGTGTTGTTGAGTGTGCAATTGTGTGTGTGTGTGTGTGTCTGGTGTGCATGTGTGCCTGGTGTCCTGGTGTTAACGCATAAGATATCAGTGTTATGAGCAGATCGTAGCTTTTTGAGCCCCTTCTACAATGACTAACAGGGGACAGCAGAATCTATATCCAATAGATTACATTTCAACATCCTTTAACCGACTCCATCACTGTACTGATCCCTGGTTCAGACTATACTGCCGGTAGCTGTACGTCTTGGAGGGACCCGGGGAGTTACAGATGCTTGGTGTCCTTGGGGGAGTCGGAGGAGGGTCTGAAGAAGAGCAGAGAGGCCAAGCTGAGGAGCTGGGGGCTGACCGAGGGGGAGGCTGAGCTTTACCTGGGGGTCTCTGAGGGCTTTCTGCTGGTGGTCTCCACCAAGGGAGACATGGTGTTTCTGTCTGATAATGTGTCCAAGCACCTCGGCCTGACTCAGGTGCACTGCGCACGCACGCACGCACGCACGCACGCACGCACGCACGCACGCACGCACGCACGCACGCACGCACGCACGCACGCACGCAGCACACGCACACACACACAGCACACACAGCACACGCACAGCACGCACGCACACACACACACACCACACACACACACACACACACACACACACACACACACACACACACACACACACACACACACACACACACACACACACACACACACACACACACACACACACACACACACACACAGTGTGTGTCAATGCTTGCAATCAATGCCTGCAGCTATGGATGCACACACAAACATGCAAACACATTAGAAAGCATTCATTTTTTTCTATCAGGTGGACCTCATTGTACGATTTAAATATCCACAGGTCAACCGTGACATAGAATCACACCCCTACATTCAGCAACACTTCCTGCCATGGTTTCGCTGAGGGTTGAGGTTTTCTGTGTGGAATGTTTTTTGGCACACAGGTGGATCTGATTGGACACAGCTTGTATGACTTTTCCCATCCTTGTGACCACAAAGAAATTGGAAATAACCTCCGCATATCAGGTGTGTGGGTGTGTCAGTGTGTGTGTGTGTGTGTGTGTGTGTGTGTGTGTGTGTGTGTGTGTGTGTGTGTGTGTGTGTGTGTGTGTGTGTGTGTGTGTGTGTGTGTGTGTGTGTGTGTGTGTGTGTGTGTGTCTGTGTTAGGTAACAATGTGTTAGTTTCGTAAACACACCAAACAGTTTAAGTTAATAATTATTGTCTTCTTGGAAAGCCATCAGTTAACGGAAATGTTGCGTTCACTCCTAGATTTCTCAATTTTGTTAGTTTCTGTTATTTTGTTAGTTTTAATCAATTATAATAACCTTGGTGTGTGGGCTATTGCGGATGTGTGGTATTTGCAATACCGATCATTGCACAACAAACTAACAATTACACATTCAACAAAGAATACAGATCTCCAAAGGAGGGAATGCCACATGTCTTTCTGTGTTCTTCTGCCTGCCACTTTTAACTCTGCGGTTGTTTCAGGGGACTGCTGTTGGGCTGTCGAGAGAGACTTTGTCATGAGGATGAAGAGCACTTTGACACACAGGGGAAGAACTACCAACATCAAGTCTGCATCTTGGAAGGTTAGTTAAAAGGGGGTTATCTATTTATTTAGTGAAAATGATTAGAAGATAAGCTCATAGTTGTGTTTATTTTTCAGCAATTTGTGTTCACTATATTATTACTAGTATTTTCTACGTTTGTGTGTTGGAAACTTGTATTTTGTTACTGGCTGCAATAGGCATGGCGTGTTTTGGTTTTGGTTTCCCCCCCCTGTGGAAGTGGTTTTTTATAGAGCCCATAACTACGGTGGTGCCTTGGTGAAAAGGGTCTATTGCAGTGGTTCCCAACCTTTTTTGGGCTGTGACCCCATTTTGACATCAAAAATGTCAAAATGAGACTTTTTTTTTTCTAGAATTATTTTTTGAACACGTTTGTTATACTATGAACAAATACAGAGTAGCCAGGATAAGTGCACAAATTGACAATTTTCCAAAGATGTTCGGTAGCCTATATATGCAAGGAGGCACATTTTCTGCTGGTAACCTCTCGACAACCACCGTGCCTCTGTGTGAAATAGTACGTTTTCAAATTCAGAGCCCCTGTCGACGCACAGTGTTGCAAACAGACGTGCGCGCAGAGGATTTGGCTTGATGTAATTTACTATGGTTACGACATGGTGCAGTATGTCTGCGGTGGGCACAATTTAGTTAATTTTTGGGTATCTTCCTCCCCGCACATCGTTTCCACCATTTCGATGGCAGCTGGCAATATTAAAATCTCAGCAATGCTATGTGGCTTCATATTCCTAGCAATGAGATAGCTCACCTCAAGAGATGCTTTCAGGGCCCGTTCACTAGCAGTCACAGCCTTTTTGAAATACACTCGCTGTTTGTTCAGGTCGGCAAATTTATTTTCAAAAAAGCTCTTGGTTTGCCGACATGCTCTTTTTCATACTCTCGGCAGACAGGACCTTACTACATAGAAGACTTTTCGGCTTCTCCTCGTAGCATTCCATCACACTTGTAAATCCATACTGAATGAAACTTTGATCGTATGTTCTCTTTGGTGTCTGTGCCACAGTTCCTCTTGGAACTGCCTTTGGAGAGACAGGGCCAGGCGTGTGATATTTCCATTTTGTTTTAGGCCTATACACTCTGACTGCAAGTTTGTGTTTACATTTTACAGGTTTGAGCTGGAACTCAAGTAATGTAACTGTGCAGTCACGTGATCGCGGCACTCAAAGATGCACCAGCTCAGATATTTGCTGCATTTTATTTCAACTAGATTTATATTCGAGAAAATGAAAGTATATGAGACAGTTATGTATGATTATTTGTAGTGTTTTATATAAAAAATAATTATATAATCTTTTTTTTATTTAAAAAAATAAAAATTAAATCAAATTTTTTTTTTAATCAATTACTAGACATTTCAGGCGACCCTATTTAAATTCCAGACGACCCACATGGGGTCGGGACCCCAAGGTTGAAAAACCCTGGTCTATAGCCTAATAGAATGGAGTACTAGTCAGTAACAGCAGGAGCTAGCAATTACAATTACTACCAAATAATAAATGCATCCCCGCATAGTAATCTATTGGTTAGTTGTACACTGGTGAAAGTTCTTTGCTTATATATTTTACAAATTGGCTTATGATTGCCCTTTAAAAAACAAAATAAAACTGAATTTACGAAAATGCGTTTTGAAGCTTAAATCCATGACTTGTGCATTGACAGAGTTCCTCCTCAAAGCGATGCTGTGATAAGCATTTAGCTGCACTACACTATCCTACAACAAGGTAAAAACTAGTGGGGGGCACAGATTATTTTATTTAATTGGAATTAATCTAGATTAATCTAGATTAAAATGGCAAACGGCAAAAAATCCTTTTGTTTACCTTGACAGCAGTCAATTATACTTGGAAACGGTGAATTATCAAATATAATTCACCGCCGGAAGTTGTGAAGTGCCCATGCAAATGAACGGAGCCTAAACAAACATAATTGACAGCTGAACGTTGGGAAGGCCCATGCAAGTGAATGGAGCAGTCTACAGCATTGAGATGAGCCGTGTAATAATCCATAATAATGTAAGGTTTAGAAGTTAATTCATATTTGAAAGTTGTAGAATTATAATTTATATTGGATTTAATTTGCTAGAAATATATTTACAATGTTTAGTGAGTCCATCATTTACATATTTATGTTACACAATTATTACTTACATATTTCATGTTTACATATTTAACACAGTCAGGATATTCTATTGAATCAGCCTCTCTGATTCCCTCACGTTTACCTCAGTCTAAATTCTAGCTTCTGATTGGTTAGTTCAGTCACGTGATGAGTCCGAACAAGGAAGTGTTGAGGTTGTGAGTTGAAAAGTAAAGTAAAGTACCGCGTGAGAAAGTCATCCGACCGTCTCCCTGCTGTTTATTCTCATAAAGAGTGATCCACCACCACATATCGAACCCTCACGTTACAATAATTCAATTCGAGTTTTTCTTTTTTTTTTTATACAAGTGGTGGGTACAAAATGATTCTTGACGAAAACTGGTGGGGACGCGTCCAGCGTAAGTGACGCCTATGCCCAGCTCCCAACCCAACTTTGAAAATAGATTAACGGCGATATTTTTTTTATCGCCAGATAAGTCTCGCGTTAACGCAGCCGTTAACGCCGATAACGGCCCACCACTAAACACTTTTCAATAAACATTCAAAACTGATTTTTTACTTGTGCCTGCTCCTTTCTGATTGGTCCAGGTCCTTCACTGTGAGGGCCGCATGAAGTATCATAACTTCTCCTCCGCCCCCTCCTCCACGTCCTACCTCCTCCTGAGCTGTAAGCCCCTGCTGCTCTGGCACCGGCTGGTCATCACACACACCTTCACCAGCCAGCACAGCCTGGACCTGCGTTTCACGCGCTGCGACAACAGGTGATAAGGTCAAACACAGACAAAACACTTATCCGTCTCTCTGTGTGTGTACAGACAGCGTCAAGCCGTTGTCATTGGTTAAGCAAGTTTTTCAAGAGAGATGTTTGTAGTTATATCACAATTTTATGGATACACATTTTGCATGTACTTTTATGTGCGTCTGTATTTATGTGTATTCATATATTTGTCGATATGTGTGTCTTTCCGTGTGTGCTTGTGCTGCTGTGTGTGTGTGTGTGTTGGTGTGTGTGTGTGTGTCGACATATATGTGTGTGTGTGTCTCTGCATATAAATGTGTGTATATGTTTGTATATGTGTGCGTGTGTGTATATATATGTGTGTGTGTGTGTGTGTGTGTGTGTGTGTGTGTGTGTGTGTGTGTGTCAGGGTGAAGGCCCTGTTGGGCTACAGTCCTGAGGAGTTGCAGGGCCGCTCCCTCTACCAGCTGTGTCACATGCTGGACACGAGCCGCCTCAACAGGAGCCACCGCAACCGTGAGCCCCCTCGTTAACGCTCTACGGCCTACACCTGACACGGGTCGTTGTCTGTCTCTCTCTCTCTCTCTCCTCTCTCTCTCTCTCTCTCTCTCTTCTCCTCTCTCTCTCTCTCTCTCTCTCTCTCTCTCTCTCTCTCTCTCTCTCTCTCTCTCTCTCTCTCTCTCTCTATTGCTCTATTGCTCACCATCTATCTGTAGGTCTTAATGCCGTGTTCCAATACCCGTACTTCCATGAGTATACTTAAAGGAAGTACACTTTCTGCACTATCCGTACTCACTTGAGTACACTATTTTTTCAGATGTGAGTGCTGTTCCAAATCGAGTACTCTGTGGTGCACTTACCGGAAATGACGATTGCGACAGCCGCCAGCTGCAGGCGCTGTCACTGTGGTGGGTGTGTCTGTGTGTGTCAGGGTGAAGGCCCTGTTGGGCTACAGTCCTGAGGAGTTGCAGGGCCTCTTCCCGCTACGTGCTAAGATGGCTGCCGTTGAGTACGGAGAGTGTCCTTCGATCCACACTTCACGATTAGCCTGTTTTGAGTACGACATCCGGGTCCTTGAAGTGTACTTCTTTTCGCCGGATCTGAATTGGAACGTACTGTGTACTCAAATTTTGGCTAGTAAGTACGGATAGTACGGGTATTGGAACACGGCGATGGTCTCGCATTTTGTACATTCTGGGAATTCCCCATCTCCCCTGCTGTCCTTAAGTCTAGCTTCCGGTCTCTCTCTCTCTCTCTCTCTCTCTCTCTCTCTCTCTCTCTCTCTCTCTCTCTCTCTCTCTCTCTCTCTCTCTCTCTCCTCTCACTCTCTCTCTCTCTCTCTCTCTCTCTCTCTCTCTCTCTCTCTCTCTCTCTCTCTCTCTCTCTGTGTACCTCTTGCTCTCTCTCACTCACTATCTCTCTCTCATTTCAATTCAAGGGCTTTATCGCTACGTTAACACTGCGTTAGCACATACAGCGAATTACACAACACTCTCTCTCTCCCCCCTCTCTGCAGTGCTGTCTATGAGCCAGTCGGTGAGCGGTCAGTACAGGATGCTGGTGCGGGGCGGGGGCTACGTGTGGGTGGAGAGCCACAGCGCCCTCCTCAGGCCTGCGTGCCCCAGAGTCTCCACCCAGAGCTCCACCCAGAGCTCCATCCCGCCTGCCTCTATCTTCTCCATCACCTACATCCTCAGGTAGGAGCACAACTTCATCATCCCAAACGGCACCCTGTTTAAAACAAAAGGTAAGGTTGTATGTGAAAACACCCGTGAAAAGAACAGGTGAAAAGCATTATGGGTCCGTTCATTTTGGTATGGCAGTGCACCAGTGTGGCCACAAAAATGATACAATTACAGGAACAGGGAGAACACACCGTGGACGACCGGTGAACTGCTCAGCCTTCAAAAATCAGACTGAAGGACTGTATTAGATATTTAATTCAACATTAATTGTACATGCGATTTAGTTCTGTATGTGTGCTGATATGGAAGTGTGCGCACATGTCTGTGTGTGTATGTGTACACATTTTGCATGTACTTTTATGTGCGTCTGTATTTATGTGTATTCATATATTTGTCGATATATGTGTGTCTTTCCGTGTGTGCTTGTGCTGCTGTGCGTGTGTGTGTGTTGGTGTGTGTGTGTGTGTCGACATATATGTGTGTGTGTGTCTCTGCACATAAATGTGTGTATATGTTTGTATATGTGTGCGTGTGTGTATATATATATGTGTGTGTGTGTATGTGTGTGTATATGATTGAGTGTGATATATGACCATGGTGATCTGTAGATACCTATCCAGGTGAACCTGACTCATCCACTCATGGAGGTTCATCTTCTCTCTTTTTCAAAGCTCACAGTCTCTCTGTTACATTCACACAGCATGCTTCCTGGTTGCGCACCGTAGGTTATTTTTAATCAACTGTTCAGTCAGCAGTCACCTTTGGATCAACTTCCATTCATTTTTTATGTTTAGTCTGTTTAGTTTTTATATTTTCAGTTTTAATGTCCATTATTTTGCCGATAGAGATAATACTACTACAGGTACTATACAACAGGTACAATACATTAACAATATAATACAATGCAATACAATAATAGAAAACATTTTGTAAACAACAAACAATAAATTATTACCAAAATACAGACAAATTACTTTTTGAGAAGCAATTCCTGCGGTGGGATGAGGAGCAGCCCTCCCTTCACGTCTCCATACTGAATACTTTCATTATGTTCAGTAATACGTGAGCTCCATCCCTTTACAGATAAACCAAAAATCTTCCCACTTCCCATAATACTAACCAGAAGTTTTGTAGGAAAAGCTAATGTGTTTAATGATTGTTGACAATGGTTAACCACGCCACATGGAATGAAACTGCACGAAGTATGCCGCATAATACAAGAAGTTAGTAGATATGTATGTGCATTGGACAGAATTTTACCTTGATGGTTAACATTGAAACAAACCCCTCCCATTTTTTATTAAGAACTGAGAATCAGCTCTCAGAATACCACACATGGCTGAGTTTTATAGGTCATAGACAACAGCTTGCTCGACTACGATTTTGAACCCTGACAGAGCAAAACAACAACTGACACAACCGCTTAAAATGTAGCACGCAAAAAAGGATCCTCACACAAGCATTTGTTTGGTTTCGTATTCATCTTCTGTACACATGTCAGTGTCTCTCAAGAAAGGAGAGAGGTATACATTGCATCGCCTGTGGCCAGTGATTGAACATGCTGGCGCTGTGACTGGCGTCAATAAAAAAATTAAAAATGATACAATTACAGGAACAGGGAGAACACACCGTGGACGACCGGTGAACTGCTCAGCCTTCAAAAATCAGACTGAAGGACTGTATTAGATATTTAATTCAACATTAATTGTACATGCGATTTAGTTCTGTATGTGTGCTGATATGGAAGTGTGCGCACATGTCTGTGTGTGTATGTGTGCACATGCATGTTAAATTTAATGTGTTTGTTGGGTGTCTGTGTGTGTGTGTGTGTGTGTGTTGTGTGTGTGTGTGTGTGTGTGTGTGTGTGTGTGTGTGTGTGTGTGTGTGTGTGTGTGTGTGTGTGTGTGTGTGTGTGTGTGTGTGTCACAGCGGCGTGTTGGAGCCATCTCTCTAGCTGTCATTGGACCAGTCTGACTTGAGAAATATGATCCGACCAGGTGACCTGACCAGGTGACCCGACCAGGTGACCTGACTCATCCACTCATGGAGGTTCATCTTCTCTCTTTTTCAAAGCTCACAGTCTCTCTGTTACATTCACACAGCATGCTTCCTGGTTGCGCACCGTAGGTTATTTTTAATCAACTGTTCAGTCAGCAGTCACCTTTGGATCAACTTCCATTCATTTTTTATGTTTAGTCTGTTTAGTTTTTATATTTTCAGTTTTAATGTCCATTTTTTTGCCGATAGAGATAATACTACTACAGGTACTATACTACAGGTACAATACATTAAAAATATAATACAATACAATAACAGAAAACATTTTGTAAACAACAAACAATAAATTATTACCAAAATACAGACAAATTACTTTTTGAGAAGCAATTCCTGTGGTGGGATGAGGAGCAGCCCTCCCTTCACGTCTCCATACTGAATACTTTCATTATGTTCAGTAATACGTGAGCTCCATCCCTTTACAGATAAACCAAAAATCTTCCCACTTCCCATAATACTAACCAGAAGTCATGTAGGAAAAGTTAATGTGTTTAATGATTGTTGACAATGGTTGACCACGCCACATGGAATGAAACTGCACGAAGTATGCCGCATAATACAAGAAGTTAGTTGATATGTATGTGCATTGGACAGAATTGTACCTTGATGGTTAACATTGAAACAAACCCCTCCACTTTTTTATGAAGAACTGAGAATCAGCTCTCAGAATACCACACATGGCTGAGTTTTATAGGTCATAGACAACAGCTTCCTCGACTACGATTTTGAACCCTGACTCAATGGAAACAGAGCAAAACAACAACTGCACAACCGCTTAAAATGTAGCACGCAAAAAAAGGATCCTCAAACAAGCATTTGTTTGGTTTCGTATTCATCTTCTGTATGCATGTCAGTGTCTCTCAAGAAAAGAAAAGAGGAAAGAGGTATACATTGCATCGCCTGTGGTAAAGAGGCAGTTGCGGGCTGGGGTGGAGACATCTGTAGTCTGTCGGATGACATCTATCAGTCACCCCACGACCTCTGTTTGACCTCCTCTGGTCCCAAAACTCACTTCCTGTATAGGGCTTCTCCCCCGGGTTTTCACCGAACACATCACTGGTTTGAACGCTGACACGCATATATTGGCATCCGTAAGCCCACAAACACACATTATCCGCTGAAGATGCTGATCTGACGAAAAGAGTTCGAAACAAGTCTTAACCAGTTTTTCTGAATACAAACAGAGACTCTCGTGGGAACTTTTTGAACGTTTTACCTTTCACACTCCATCCTCTCATCCGCACTAACCACTTCCCTCTGTGAAGTCTTCGTAGACACAATAGTAATCTGTTGCTCACGCTCCCTCTGTCACGCAAAGACAAAAAATTCATACGCATCAATAACCACACTGTTCTTTATGTTTATATCTCTATTTGTCATTATGGGTAATTGAGGAACACACTCAAACACATTAACACTCAAACACACACACACACACACACACACACACACACACACACACACACACACACACACACACACACACACACACACACACACACACACACACACACACACACACACACACACACACACACACACACACACACTGACTGTTGTCAATGAACAACAAACAACAAAAGGCTGGACCCTATATGCAGTATCTTTCTGATACTACTTTTTCATGAGCTTTACCAAATGGTACAAATTGTACCCTACATACACTGAAAGTTGTATTAAGTGTACCGTACAATTGATAAAACTTTCAGTTAGCATTACTTAATTTTTCTGGTATATGCAAAATCGACATTTTCTATACAAAATGTAAATTTTGGGGTTTGGTGCGGGTTTTCCCTTGAATTATGGGGCGATTTATAATGGTAAAATGGTTGTCTAAATATTAGCTGTGCTATGTTGGGAAAGGGCTGCGTACGCCATCTTGTGTTTGATCGTTGCTAGTGACCGTGTTCTTTTATTCAATGTAGTGTCGAGCCTAGCCAAGCAGGAGGCAGCGTTGCATACATTCAAAAGAAAGCGCCTTCAATAAGAATTCCTTTGAACAGGGAACATATTTTGTCAAAATTGAAAGTGTCCCTATATAATATTACAATATGTAGTATCGTAGTAGTGTTGGACACTTAATAATGAACGGTATTTAATTGCACTGTAGGGCTACAGTACTGTAGGCCTACTGCATGATACCTTTTATGAGATTTATAGATGATTATTCTTTGTTTCATTTCATAATAGATCGGGGCAAGTATTTTCATAAATCATACTAAATGCAAGCAGTAAACATGTTTGCATTTAATATTGTGAAAAACAAATCTTACACTGGTAAACAAAATACAGGTTTTTGCAGGCCTCACATTCTTGCACTGTCTCTAAAGGTAACCTTGACAACCAACACAGTCTTCACAAAACAGGAAATGCCCGGATAGCAAACTGCTGATACATTAATATATGGTATGAAGAACATATATGTGTAATACTAGGAATATTGAATGGCATTTATATAGTGCTTTTTTAAGAAACGTCAACTTCACAGAGGCAGAGAGCGTTCAAAATGCAAGGGGCAACGACGCAGAGGGATAGAAGAGGATTAAAGAAGATTGTGCCGGCAGTCAAAAAATAGAAGATAGACTTGTGTGTGCGATAAAGAGAGACAAAAACATAATCACTTGGGAGGACCAAACAATACAACATCAATTCCACCAAGCCTTTCAAAGGTGATAAGGGGGTATCCAACATGGATGTTGCAATGGGATAATTCTATTTTTCCATTCTGTTTCTCTAACTGACCTTTGTGGTTATGTGCTTTTATCTTGACACCCTTCGTTTGTTGGGAGTTAAAGGCTCCAACTGAGTCCTGGTTCTGACCCCCTTGGGAAGGGCGAAGAGCAAGGGCTCCAACTAGTGAGGCACGACTACGTCCCCCTTTATGACATCCTGGGGAGGTCATCGATAATTGACTGCCATTGGGGTAACCAATACTATAGATCTATTTGGGAGCAGCGCCATTCTCAGCATCCTGACAATGCCCAATTTTTCTAAGTTTGGATGACCCTTTATTCTTAAACATTTTAAGCAGAAACGATTGACGTGGTGCAAAATTCCACTACAATGAGGAATACCACCAGTCCTATTTCTTGTCCCTTAAAATAGCATAGCAAACCCCCTCCCCTGCACAACCCTTCAATGCATACACTTGTTGTTTACGGCAGCACCCATCCCCCGCTCCGATACCCCCTCCCTTACAGTTGGTGGGTGTTGTCAGAAACTGGCCAATGACTGGACAGCAGGCCTCCTTAGAAAGGCTGACAATGATAAATCACTGCTCTTCCCTGCCAGAGAAAAACAAGGGGAATGGGATAGGGAAGGAGAAGATCATAACGTTGGGGTGAATGTAAAAAGAAAAAAAAAATAGAGAAAATAAAAAGGGAGAGAGATTTTGATCCTCAGAGCAGTAAAGGGAATAGAACGCGAGCAAGGCAGCCAGCCAGGGTAACACTCAGAGAAACACATAAGGGAAGGAGTTAAGTGGTTTTGTCAAATGTCAACTGTTTTTATCGCCCTAATGTAATCATTGACATTTGTGCTCTTAAAACTAATGGATTACTACTGGGGGGTCGGCTGAATGATCCCTGGAAGGTTAATGGAGGAAGACACAAACATGTGAGTGAAGTGAGAGTGAGATGAGAGATGTATTCACACTCACAGCACAAGCACTATCTGGAAGATAATGCGGAATATAATAAAAACAAAGGATGGGTTTGACTGAGGTCCAAACTTGACTGACGCCCGCGCGCACGCACGCACACCCGCACGCCCGCACACCAGATCTTTATGGTAGAGTATTTCAGAATTATTGCACCATTTCTTTAAGCACATATTAGCTGCTGAGAAAGCAAAGTGGCAGTTGGCTCTCAGTTTTAAATCATCACAATCACAATACTTCCTGTCACTGAGAGAGAAAAGAAAATTGAAATAATTGTGAATAAATTATTGTTTACTAGTACAAGTACCTGATTAACACCATGACTTGGGTCTTGTTATTTGGAAAAGTTGTAATACATGTTTTTTCAAATGTAATTATCTTATTAGGTTACCTTCTAGCCTACCTTAGTATGGAATAGTATATTCTTAATTCAGTCAAAGGCTTTCAAATCTGATTTGGGGTCTTATTTGTAAGACTTTGCCATAGCCTTGGACAGATTGTCTACCATTAAACTATAAACAAAACGGTCTGTCAAGAAAAACCGAATCAAGACCACTAACCCTGCTCTTCAGCCTACACATCCTTCCACATCATTTCTAGGAAAAGCCACGCTTCTAACTGTGTTTAGTCTATGGGCTAGGCCTTCGGTGTGCTATTTCCCTCCATTAAATCAAACACATATGGAGTAATGGACAGATAAACACAGACAACATGGTCTTCAGAACAGATAGACGTGCCCCTGAAGATGTTTTTCAGTTTCTGTACGAAAATGCGACTCGCCACCAATTTCTCTTGAAGGAGGTTTGCCTGACATGTAGAATTTAAATTGGGAAACGTATGTACAGAAATCCTTTGTTCCCATGATGAAGGCTAAATGCATGTTATTACTCATCTGATAACACCATTCCATCGCACTCAAAAAGGTTTCGTTGCGCAACCCTCTATGTGTTTGTGCAAGTGTGCCTTTCATAGTGGTCTATTTGTCCTAATCTTATCTTCTGTACAGAGTCCACAGGTGTGGGCCTGCATGGGTCAGGGGCTTCACTCTTGTCCCCCGCTCTCAGTGTCTCTTCTGTAGGACAACCACATTGGGTCTTCGCCAAAATTAGGCATCAGAATCAGTACCACGTTTTTTTGTAAAGATCTAGCGCTATCTTAAAAGAAGAACAACCACGCCCCATTATTTTCTAACAAATAAGAGAGTACTGCTTCATATGTGTCTATTGAGTTAATCCCAGTCTGCAGCATCAACTTTGCTTCCTGTGAAAAGTCACGTAAAAGTTGGGCCCTTGATGTCTATGGTCCAGGATTTGCGGTAAAAAATAACGTAAATGTTCTGAATTGTACAAGGTTCGTGTCATGGAGCCGCTGATTTAACGCACCAATCGATAGAAGACCTAGAAACATTTACAGAGGCAGGGGATTGCACAGGTCATTCAATCTCCTGTTGGCGATATGCTTATACGCTCCACTCGTGATTATACTACCTTGGCCTTTGGTTTGCAGACAAGGTTGCAGAGGGCGTTGTGTGTCTCCACTCATTGGCTGATGAGTACACAGGCTGCTTTTGTAATTGCGATATATGGATGGTTGTATCAGGGACAGGCACAGACCCACGGTCACTGGCTAGTGTTCTTGCTACAGCAAGAACCTGTCACCTAGAACCAGCCTGCCTGAACTCTCTCAGCCTCTTACCCCAAGACACCTCACACAAGGTCACTTGGTCGCAGATAACTGCAAACACGCATACACGTGCACACACATGTGCACACACATGTGCACACACATGTGCACACACATGCACACACACACACACACACACACACACACACACACACACACACACACACACACACACACACACACACACACACACACACACACACACACACACACACACACACGGTTGTCAATGAATATCAAATGAAGACAGTAACCAAAGTGCAGCAAATCCAACTTGACATCAAAGTTACTGTGTCTGTATTATAATCTTGTCTGTCACAAGAAGTGTCTGTTTCACCATCTTCCAAGTAAGTCCACACTTGATCACTCATTGTAAATTATATTTTATAAATCAATTGCTAGCATCCATAAATACAGGTAATACCATAGCCATAAAATGTGTTACCACTGCTACCACTCTCTCAACCCCTGTATTTGGCGGGTCTATGATATGATCATGCTGATGCCAGCAAAGATAGGAAACCGTTAGGAGACAAAAGAAACAAAGTACATAACCTGTGCTAATGAATAGCCACAACTGCAAAGCAGACATGTCGCAAAAAAGTATGTTCCTATTTATCCTACATATTAAACATACATAACAATATAAATACTTTCCTTTACATTTGTGGTTTCTACCGTCAGCAGAAAAAAAGTATGTTCCTATTTATCCTAGATATAAAACATAAAATTAAAATACTTTCCTTTACACTTGGGGTTGCTACCTTTATCAGTGATATTGAAATAATGATTTAAATTCTCATTCTGGTGGCGAAGTGCACTCTGGTGGCTTTCGGCGGTAGCGCGCACATCTGTGACCCTCCTACACCGCGTCGTCCATCCCCACGAAGCCCACCACTGCTTGGGTCGTGCTGCCTTTTAAAGCAAGCAGACACAGCATGTCATTCTCTACTCTGCCAGAGGACGGGCCACGGTGAGGAGCTACTGTGGCATTTTACCCACCCTACCCCCAGTTGCCATCCCATAGTGTATGTTTTGTTTCGTTTTTACCCTTTTTTAGTTTACGCGTATAGCTAGTTAGCCCTCAAACATGTACAGGTATTTCGGTGAGCTCCTCACCCGCTCCGCGGGGAGTGCTCTGGCCTCGGGGTGCGTGGACTCTGCTCTGCCCGCTACCTCGTCCCTAATGCGGGTCCGCAACTATGCCAACGCCGCGGACGTGCCAGACGATCCCAATTTCTTCAGGATGGTCGAGGGCTTCTTCGACCGTGGCGCTTCAATCGTCGAAGACAAGCTGATCGAAGACCTGAAGACACGGGAAACCCCTGAGCAGAAGAGAAACCGTGTGCGGGGAATCCTGCGCATCATCAAGCCCTGTAACCACGTCCTCAGCGTGTCTTTCCCCATCAAGAGGGACAACGGCGAGTGGGAGGTGGTGGAGGGCTACCGGGCCCAGCACAGCCAGCACAGGACACCCTGCAAAGGGGGTAAGAACCGCCGGTCCATTGACAATAGCTTTAGGCGGGCAATGTTTATAAGCAGTTAGCGCTATAAACAAGCCGGGGAGTCTGGTGAACGCAGCCTTCCGACCCTTTGCCTATGTGCATTTATTCCGTTATCTATGCAAATGCCCAAACTGGTTTCCCATGCCCTCTCATGTCACCCAACATGTTTGGAAGGGTCACATTGTCGAGTGACCTTCCTCTACACCTGTAGCTGAACTACACTTCAGCTGCTTGGCTATCTGCTAAGCTATTAGCAAAATGTTGATGACCCTCCCCCCACTAATATACACACAGCCCCCCCACCCTTTATACCCTTTAATACGTTTTAGTGAAAGTCGAGTTTCTCGAATGAAATGACCTTTTGAATGTCTTCGATTTGACGGTGGCATATTTTGACCATACATTTGTATGCACCAAGGCTAATTATGATATCAATGTATCTGCCTACTGATGAATCATGCGTGGGTTTGTGGAGAGAGTGCATAATGCTGTTGTTGAAAGGGCATTATCTAGTAGGCTGGCGTTCCTGGTTGCTGCATGTGATCCACGAAAAACATGCTGCCGTCATTGCTGATTTAGCTGTTGATTCCAACTTTGGTTGACAGCTGATGCATTACATTAGAAGCATTGGACAAGCACCATGTCATCCACGATGTTGAGGTGAACTGAACGGTATTCTACATTTTGAGCAGTGTTCAATGTACTTGGAAGGGTTTTTTTATTTTACAGTTCAAGGTTCAAGGAGGGACATTATTAGAGATTGCAGCAGTGCACTCTGGGTGTTTGGAAGGGGTGGTTGTGTGTGTGGGGCAATACTATTTGTCAGCTGTTTGGGTGTGGGGGAGGGTCCTGTAATAAGACGAGGCAGGAGGGACTCTTAAGATATTCTCAGTTCGAGAAAGACGTTTGTGTCATTCATTCTGGACTTGTTTGAATGAATGACGTTAATTTGACACTGGGCTGTTGTTAATGGTTTGCCAAATGTTTCAGTTACACTTGCTCAGTTTAGTTAGACACAGGCCTATTCCAGTGAGGAATGTTTGCTGTTGGTAACATAAGCTTGATAGTATTTGCTTTTCGAAATGTCCTTGCACCGTTGATAATGTGATGTTTTGTTTATTTCAGTGCACTCTCCATAATGGACTGGTTTCTAGTTCCCAGTCTGTCGTCAACATAAGATTTGACCCGACATTTTCTAAAATCCCAAAAAGGGACTATAATAAAGGGCAGCTGGGAGGATATGTCGCTTGGTACAATACAACATTTATTGTTGAAGTGTACCTAAATACCGCCACAGCTTTCAAACACAGGTTGCCTTTATTATTTATTAAGTAGTCATGAATACCCCCCCCCCCCTACCCCTCCCCACAAGGAAAGACTCATTACTTCTTGTACAAAAAGCAGAGTGTTACAGAACAGTTCTTATTTTTCAAAGTTTAATCCTTGACGTGGATCATAGACCACATAGATCACTGTGCTTCTCCAGTGAGGAAACAAAGTGCAAAGGCTATGTATCCTCCTCTTTGTGTAACTTTTAACACGGTGTGTGTTTGTCTCCTGTTTTAAGAAGTACAGCCACTCGACAAAGTTGTGTGCATGTGTGTGGCCACACAGGCCCTCACGCCCATGGAGTAGAAGCGGAAAAAGAATGAGTGGAAAGTTTGAGTTTGGTCTCCAGTGTAATCCTCTCCTTTCAGGCCAGCTATTCTGTTGTAACCTCATGCGAACCCTTCTGGATCTCATTAGGCTACGGAGATGAAGCAGGAACGGCTATAGTTTCGTTATGACTGTGTGGTTACTTCTGCCAATTTGGGTTTTCGAGGTGTAACTGCCACTATTGTTTTGTGGAGTAATACTTAACCTTGTTCACCATTTAAGGCCCTGATATTGCCCCTTGTGTTGTATATTTTTTATGAGTGCACTTTAGTTTTGTTATGTCTGAAAACTCCCCTCAAACAACCCCTTGTTGTTCAATTCAACTCGGGACTGACCTCACTGGAAATGCAGACTCTGCTCTTTCGTATTGGTATAACTTCCTCACATCCTCTTTGGATGAACTGTCTCTTCCCCGGTCTGCTCCCTGAGACTGCTGGGTGGTTTAGTGTGTTATTAGGAAAAGCCTATCGCATACATTACACGCTACCTCCTGTAATGCTATTAAATGGCTTTGGGTTGACTCTGGTTAAACCAGTGGAGAGCGAGGATGAATGAACTGCCTGAATGGCGGCCGCCTTCAGTGGGCGGGGCTTTTCATGTGTGTACTCTTGGAGGTGTGTGTGTGTGTGTGTGTGTTTTTTGTGTTACTTGAGGCTGCACTGTTGACTTACGAGAAGGAATGGATTGTGCGGAGCTGAACGATGTCATATGTGCAGACAGATGATGTCATTAAGGCTTTCTTAGTTGCTGTCGAAACAGAAAAGAGGCGTGTCCCGATTTCTCCCCCAACCTTGGCTCCTTGGAAGTCGGCCAATCACAGAGGAGGCCCCCATATGCATTCAGTGCACATACCTTCACTTGGGGAAAACAAGTCTTTGGGTGTTTTTTTCCGTTTTCTCTGTCAAGCTGCAGTCTTCTATGCAGTGCATGCCCACAGGCTTATCTATGCAATATAACTATTGGATGGCTTCATGACATCTAGCTCACACATAATCTTATTCTGTCACTGGCTGGGTAGGAGGACTGCCCATCTGGTTCTGGATGATCGGATTTATTATAATTCAGTCAGCCACACTAAGCAATGGGCTGTCGCCAAGGTGACTGCAGCAACCGACTGCTAGCTGCCCATATTGAGAACCAATGACCCCAGGGTTGTATTTCAGGGCTTAGATCCTCCTCCGGCGACCCCCACACCGCGTGACCTTCAATGGTGGTACTAAATCAGTGACCCTTGACACGTATACATGTGGTCATGCGTACCGCACCAGAGAACGTGCACTTTGTTCCATAATCCACCCTGACTTGTAATTCAATTGTATCATTCGCCTTGTCGTCGGTTATTGATTTTGCAAGGCTGCAGTCCTCTCTCTCCTAACTGCAGCCTTTGAATGTTGAGTTAATGTTTAATGTAAATTTGCAAAACGGACTTCGGGAAGAGGGCTACTAAAGTCTTCAACCACTTGAACAATGTCTTTATAGCTAGCTTAGATACGTTTGTAATTTTTTTTTATAGTATTTCAAATATTTGCACCTGAAATTGTAAACCTTAACACTTTCTTCTCCACCACAGTGCACCTATAGTCACATGATGTGGTGATTCTAGAATCCCCTTCTCTGCCTGACCCCTGGCTGTGTCTCTGTGTCTCCCAGGTATCCGATACAGCACTGATGTGTCCGTAGACGAGGTGAAGGCCCTGGCCTCTCTCATGACCTACAAGTGCGCCGTGGTTGGTAAGAGAGGAGCGCCGATCTATTCCCAACAGAGCACTCTGCTGGAGATCCTTTCCATGGTCCCGTTATGAGTATCGACATTCGTATGACTAGAACTGTACTACCTGACTCCAGTGTGAGTTAATTCAGATTTGTATGTGTCCATTGTAAAGCCTGTCTGGTCAACATATTGATATACGATTGATGTTATTTTATAGAGAGCGTCTGGATATTGTAATGTAGCTTGCATTTTGTCTTGTCTCAAACACTTGGTGGTTTTTAATCGGCATGGTAACCCCTTCCCTCTTTCCAGATGTGCCATTCGGCGGAGCCAAAGCTGGAGTCAAGATCAACGTCAAGAATTACTCTGTAAGTCTAATCCGCCTGCACACACTCTCATGCAGAGAGTCTTTGTGTGTGTCTCTGTTGCAGAGATTCAAGTCATTGTCATAACTAGTACATGTGGTCTCGCTTCATGCACGTGGAAGCAATTGTGCGTGAGTTACAAACTGCTCAAAGAGGATTAGTGTTCGGGCAGATTGTTTGTTATTCTGCGGCACACTGGTTTGCCAACGTCCAATAGGAATCAGTGCTGTGTGGCTGGAGTCTGTGTACTCTGGCTTACTGCTTTACAGAGAGTTACAGTGCAAGCCCTAACCTCCCCTCGCACGCAGTTTCCATTTCCCTCCCACACATGCACCGTGACGAGGAACGCAGGCACTACAACTACACTGGAGTAGCTTAGTGGTGCGTATCCCTTTCCACTGTTTTGATGGAAAGGAGTGGACAAAAAGTAGGGACTGACGAAGGGAGTGTGAGCAAAGGCGACAAACGGGCTAGGGGGGTGGGGCCGTTACAGGCAAAGAGGCCTGGTTATTTTTGTCAGCTGAAGCAGATAATTGCTTCTTTATACCTCCAGAATGGCGCTTGATTTCCAAGGCCACTAGAAAAGCGAATGTTTGCCCATGGATAACCGCTTGCACATGATTAAAGAGGAGCTGCAAGCCCTTTTCGGCTCATCGTTGGTATTTCCCATTGGTTTCCTAAGTGTTCTGGTCAACAAACGGTGACTCAGACCGTTGGACTTTGAGAGGGAAAAAATGTACAAGGCGGGTTTGTTTAGACTCTCCTTCTAGCAGAAACTGAAAGAGCTGCACCAGTTGTATGCAGCTAAGAGTTTCACAAAGAACCGGCACCATGTGTTGGAGATCACCCACTAATCTGTAGACATGTTGACCACAAACGGCAGCCGTGGCACAGCCAGTAACACATGCCCCCTCTTTTTCAAAATCAAAGGAAATCCCTTTTCAACCTGACATTTTTAAAGTAATTCAGAATGAAGGGGCATTGCTCTAGGCAGGATTGTCCTTCAATCTTGGCACCGTTAATCCTGATTGTATTTTGGGGATTTATTGTAACTTGTGTGTAATTGATGATGTCTGTTCTCTTTTAGGACAACGAGCTGGAGAAGATCACAAGGAGGTTCACCATCGAGTTGGCCAAGAAGGGGTTCATCGGTGAGGTCCATGTGTTAACCTGTACTAGCTGTCACACACACACACACACACACACACACACACACACACACACACACACACACACACACACACACACACACACACACACACACACACACACACACACACACACACACACACACACACACACACACACACACCCCTGTACATGCATGCATCTCCTTATATGGGCTGTTGGCGGTCATATGTCAAACCCAAACATGTATGGCGTGATTGAATGTGTGGCTTCTATGGTGGTTGGTTCAGGTTGTCAGCCATTGCATGCGAGGGCCTTCAGTTTACAGCCTCTGTAGGCCCCACACATTGGCCACTTCTCTGACTTATTCTTAGCCTGAACGTGTGTAGCACGTGGTTTTGTCTGGCACCTCCTATTTTCAGACCGGAGACACACACACTCACACTCACACACTCTCACACACACACACACACACACACACACACACACACACACACACACACACACACACACACACACACACACACACACACACACACACACACTATGACTATGTCTCGTTCAGATTTTGGCAGTTCCAGACTTCACGGCTCATTTCACATACACTGCCTCTTCCCCCTGTTGATACTTCTGTAAGAATAATGCGCATAGCGGTTACTTTCATGGTTGTTGGTCTAAATGCCTGCCCTTGCTGTTCTCTCCAGGGCCTGGCATCGACGTCCCCGCCCCGGACATGAGCACCGGAGAGAGGGAGATGTCCTGGATCGCCGACACCTACGCTAACACCATTGCACATACCGTGAGTCGTACAGCCATTCAGACACATGCACACACACCTTATTTTTACACATGCACCGGTGCAAAGGCCGAACTCACTTATCCCCCTTTTGCTTTGTTTGTGTTTGACAAATTAGTGCTTGGCAGACACGGTTCATTGCTATGTCGCAAACTTCACCAGATTATTTCGTCAACCATGCGCTCATCAAAATTAACCGCAAACAAGCTTTTGTTTGCCTGCGGTCTGAACAATATTTGCCCACGAGCCATGTATATGTTCTAATAGTCAAGTGAGGAGAGATTGGGCAACAGGGCGTGATCCATAGGTGATCACCTGCATAGAATCTTTTGTAAAGCAGGTTTTGCAAGGGAAAAATGTCACCAAAGTAAACAACTCGTCTTCGTCACACTCAACCAACCTCACCCATCACATCCTCCCTCCTTCCTTCCCCCTTCTCACACAAGGGGCCTGCCCTGTATACATTTCCGTACCGGGAATATTCTTCTGCAAAGGGCATCCCGGGGGGGGTAGCTGTCCCAGTTCTTATGTCGTCTAATCCTCAAGTCAATGTAGGAATTGCACCATGAACCCCAGCACCACAATGCACAAGGGAAATCGTACTCCCTTCTAAGTGTGTCTGTCTCTCTCTCTCTCTCTCTCTCTCTCTCTCTCTCTCTCTCTCTCTCTCTCTCTCTCTCTCTCTCTCTCTCTCTTCTCTCTCTCTCTCTCTCTCTCTCTCTCTCTCTCTCTCTCTCTCTCTCTCTCTCTCTCTCTCTCTCTCTCTCTCTCTCTCTCTCTCTCTCTCTCTCTCTCTCTCTCTCTCTCTCTCTCTCTTCCCCCTCCCCTTCGCAGGACATCAATGCCCACGCCTGTGTGACCGGTAAGCCCATCAGCCAGGGAGGCATCCACGGGCGCATCTCAGCCACCGGTCGTGGTGTGTTCCACGGCATCGAGAACTTCATCCAGGAAGCGTCATACATGAGCATGGTTGGGCTGACCCCGGGCTTCCAGGACAAGACCTTCATTGTCCAGGTAAACGAGACACACACTCCGTCACACACACACACACACACATGCATTCACGCATTCAAATGATTGTATTATTGATGTCCACATCGATACTTGAAGATACAGGACATGGATATGAGAAGATGCAGACAAATCGAATAACAATATAATCACAATACAATACCAGTTGTATGTACAAATAAGACGCGCAGAGGGTTACCCACAAACAAATGCACGATTTCCACATTGAGCAGTTTTTAGATCGCTGCTTGCTGTTCTTCTTTGAACATACCTGTCATGATGGGGGCCCCCTCACTGCTAGCTTAGGAACATGACCCAGGCCGCCAAAGATACCATTCAGCAGCTGGTAACTATAGCCTAGCTGTGTTATGGCTGGCACCTTTTGCTCATTAATAAGACATTTGCTAAGGCTTTCCTCTAGGCTATAATCAAAGGTACAAACTACCTCTTAGAACTGAGCACACACGCAGTTTGCACGAGCACACACACAAAGATGCGCACAAGCACGTGAAGATTCACACACATGTGAAGAGCCACACTCATAATCATATGAAAGGAAAAAAATCACAGACACAGAAACTCCAGGGTAGGGCATACGGTTGTGGAGATCAGGGTGAAACACACACCCGCTCTGCAGTCTTAATGACAGACGAGCCGCAGAGAAACCTGCTGACGACCAGCACGTTTCTGTCCAATCGGAGAGGTCAGCCTTAAGGGGACACAGACATTTAAAAACGTGCCCAGCTCAAGGACACGCGCACATTGCATGTTCACGCAGACGCACACACCCATACACATTGTAACAGGACAGGAGACACTGCCTCCCACAGGGAATTCAGGGCACTGGTGTATAGATGCAGACTGGCCTCGATCTGGAGTGTGAGGGGAGTTCCACTCCACCTCTGCAGGATCTTGAGTCAGCGAGACAAGATGGCAACCTGGCAAGGACAATGACTCATCGTGTGTGTGTGTGTGTGTGTGTGTGTGTGTGTGTGTGTGTGTGTGTGTGTGTGTGTGTGTGTGTGTGTGTGTGTGTGTGTGTGTGTGTGTGTGTGTGTGTGTGTGTGAGAGAGAGGTATACAAAATGGCAGAGAACAGTTACACACGCACATGCACACAATGCAAGGCACGTGTACCAGCCCCCTTCTCCCCAGGCAGTGGTCTCCTTTTTCTGGGAAAGCGTTCTATATTTACCCCAGACCCTTACGACTGGGCGCTACAGTGTGTACGCCGTGGAGCAGTGTAACCTTCTTAAAGAACCAGATCCTTACAAACCGTCAACAAGCTTAGCTTGACTGTATCGAGGACATCTGGTATTCACTTACTCGCTAACTCACTTTCGGATAATATAGGAGATGTGAGAGGGGTTGGGTGTAGATGACGTGCAGGCCTATTGGGTGGGACAGGGTTGTGTCAGGGGGTGGAGTCAGCAAACTAGATTGGTTGCCTCACACAGCTGCTTGTGCTGTTTCATGGTGGCAAGGATCAAAGTGTGTGTGTGTGTGTGTGTGTGTGTGTGTGTGTGTGTGTGTGTGTGTGTGTGTGTGTGTGTGTGTGTGTGTGTGTGTGTGTGTGTGTGTGTGTGTGTGTGTGCGTGTGCGTGCGTGGAGATTATCTGACTTTTAGGCTGGATTTCTTTAGCGATTGAGTGAGTGTTCTGACAAACAAAGAAGACTCTTTGAGAGATGTGTGCCATCAAAATAAAACCACAGATCAACATGAAACTCCATTAGGACCAATAAAAATTCAAGTAGTTTGTAGTCCCACAGTCCCATTACTTTCACCCAGTTTGTTCTAACTCACACTCGTCCTTGGAAGGACAACTATAACCGGTGTAAGTCAGGGGTGACGTCGATGTATGAAACCCTGCGTCGCTGCACATGTAGTTTCCTAATCTGACCACACGAGGGCACTCAAAGTACATGTCTCCAGTTGATCTGACATGGTGGGCAGCCTTCTCCTCTGCTACGCTCCTCTTCCTCGCCCATTTACTCAACGGGTCAAAACTGCTAATTACCATCGGTCAATGACGTGCTGCCTCACCCCACACGGCACGGACCACGGTGATACGCTCATCAAATTGCAACACTCAAGTGACCATAACGGTGCCAATTTCACCCGACCTCGCCATCGGTCCCACAATCAATAACCCCCCCGCGACTGTTTGACCCTTGAACCCAGGGCTTCGGTAACGTGGGCCTCCACTCCATGAGGTACCTGCACCGCTTCGGGGCCAAGTGCGTGGGCGTGGGCGAGATTGACGGCTCCATCTACAACCCTGAGGGCATCGACCCCAAGCAGCTGGAGGACTACAAACTGGTAACTCACTCACACACACTCGTGATGACCCAGAATGACAGTGATGTGCAGTGTTGAATGTTGATTAACATTCCCCTAGGCTATGTGTATTGACTCATGTCTCATGTGCACCCTGTGTAGTGACATATGTACCTCAGAGCCCACACTACCTCAGAGCGTGTGTGTGCGCCGTGCGCTTGCACACACGGCTGATTTTCATACATGCCCATGATCATTTGCATGCCCAAAAAAAAAAATGTAAATGTGGTCTCGGTTTATGCTTCAGGGCAAAATGATGCACTGAGATACTGACTGTTACTTTTGTTTGTTTGTGTGTGTGTGTGTGTGTGTGTGTGTGTGTGTGTGTGTGTGTGTGTGTGTGTGTGTGTGTGTGTGTGTGTGTGTGTGTGTGTGTGTGTGTGTGTGTGTGTGTGTGTGTGTGTGTGTGTGTGTGTGTGCGTGCAGCAAAACGGCACCATCGTGGGCTTCCCTGGGGCCAAGCCGTACGAGGGCAGCATCCTGGAGGCCGACTGTCACATCCTGATCCCCGCCGCCGGCGAGAAGCAGCTGACCCGCAACAACGCCCCCAGGATCAAGGCCAAGGTAAGGGCACACACTTTGATGTAACAGGATACACACCACGTGTATCCGTTACATGTGGTGTAGACACCTTTACTGGCTCCCCTTGTTTTGGGCCAGTGAAAGGCTAGGAATGCTAGACATACAATGCTGTGTGTGTGTGTGTGTGTGTGTGTGTGTGTGTGTGTGTGTGTGTGTGTGTGTGTGTGTGTGTGTGTGTGTGTGTGTGTGTGTGTGTGTGTGTGTGTGTGTGTGTGTGTGTGTGCGCGCGTGCGCGCATTCATGGTAACTTGTCTATTGAGGCCTCTTGTTTTTTTGTGTTTTAACTTTTGGTCCTAAATAAAGTATTCCAATGTGTGTGTTTGTGTGTCCTAGATTATCGCAGAGGGGCGCCAACGGCCCCACCACCCCCGAAGCAGACAAGATCTTCCTGGAGAACAATGTCATGGTCATCCCTGTAAGGGACACAGAATCCTCATTACAAACTACATTACAACATCATTACAAAACTACACGATGAACTACAAAAAAAAAATCATTGCAAACTACACGATGAACTATATTTCATCATTACAAACTACACTATAAATTACCCCACTACACTACAAACTACATTACATCATCATTACAATCTAGCCCATGAAACTGCCATTACATCTTTACAAACTACATTTCATCTGCATTGCAAATGGCACGTTAAGCTACCTGGCATCATCGGTACCATCACCACCATGAACCCCATCATTGACCCATTGAACGTGCATGTGGCTCTGTGCATGTCTGTGTGTGTGTGTGTGTGTGTGTGTGTGCGCGCGTGCGCGCATTCATGGTAACTTGTCTATTGAGGCCTCTTGTTTTTTTGTGTTTTAACTTTTGGTCCTAAATAAAGTATTCCAATGTGTGTGTTTGTGTGTCCTAGATTATCGCAGAGGGCGCCAACGGCCCCACCACCCCCGAAGCAGACAAGATCTTCCTGGAGAACAATGTCATGGTCATCCCTGTAAGGACACAGAATCCTCATTACAACTACATTACAACATCATTACAAACTACACGATGAACTACAAAAAAAATCATTGCAAACTACACGATGAACTATATTTCATCATTACAAACTACACTATAAATTACCCACTACACTACAAACTACATTACATCATCATTACAATCTAGCCCATGAACTGCATTACATCTTTACAAACTACATTTCATCTGCATTGCAAATGGCACGTTAGCTACCTGGCATCATCGGTACCATCACCACCATGAACCCCATAATGTGCTCATCCCAGACCGGGGGCCTAGCTCTGACCTCTGGTTCACTCTGGTCGTGCAGGACATGTACCTGAACGCCGGCGGTGTGACCGTGTCGTACTTTGAGTGGCTGAAGAACCTGAACCACGTCAGCTACGGCAGACTGACCTTCAAGTACGAGAGGGACTCCAACTACCACCTGCTCAGTGAGTGTCGCGGCGCTGTCCACACACACACAGACACACAGACAAGACAGACAGACAGACAGACAGACAGACAGACAGACAGACAGACAGACAGACAGACAGACAGACAGACAGACAGACAGACAGACAGACAGACAGACAGACAGACAGACAGACAGACAGACAGACAGACAGACAGACACTGATGAGCGGATGAGCTAGTCCTCACTGTTGGAAGGTCCATTATGTTAATGTTCACTGCTGTTTGTTCTTGTTTTGTTTTTGCTTTTGTTCAAATGTACTTGTACTGTACTTCACAAGCCTAGCAGTCTTACCATGCTGTAGAAGAACTTCTATGGGGGCGGCATGTATTTCCTACTTTGTTACTTATTCATTCTCATAACTTATTTGCATGAGTGGATAATGCTTTGGAATACGTGTATTTCTGCACAGGCCAGTATACAGGTTGAAAAATAATATTTAGTAACGTGGGAAACCAATTATTCTTCTAGTTTTATTAGTACCATATCATGAAAAATATTGAACTACTATAGTTTATTTATTATAAACCTTACAAGACTCGCACTTAGCCTCGCCCTGTTGACAGTGCCATGTACCTGTTCTTCTTTTTCACTCAGGAATGGTATGAAGGTATGACACTATTTATCGGTTTCTATGAAGGGCTCTCTTGTCTAACCTGCCTTTCTGTTGCACTACTGGTTTGATGACAATTTATCTCTTACCGTAACGGTGGTGCCTCCTTGTCTGGTGTGGTTTCTAAAACTGCCTGTATCTAATGGTTGCTCTTGAACGTCACCCTCATTTATTTATTTATTTTTTTCCTTTAGGTTAAAGCACATACAATAGAAAATAAATAAAAACAAAACGGTTAGGTCACCGAAGGCAGGGCATAATAAAGCCTAAAATCTACAATCAACATGTTACGGGTTACCTCCATAGTATTCCTAAGAGGAACGTCATCCTTACTAAAGACAAATGCATATGGAGCTAAGTGCGATATTATACAGTGTGGTATATGGTTTGACAACCACTGTTTGTGCTTTTATTTGTTGATGACTATAGCTATATATAGAGTACAGCCTTTCTCACCTAGATCCAAATAAAGCCTGCGTTATGTCTGCTTTTACAGAGCAGCTTCCTGACTCAGATGTGTGACGTGTAACACAACAGTGTCAGCGTCTAGTGGGACCTATAATCTACACGTCGGGCAGCGACATTGCTTTCTAAACAAGGCACGGGGGGACTGTTGGGTTGCTTTTGCTATCGGTGCACATTAATACCACTCTTGAAACGCAAGTTGAGTTGCTGATTGGTAACGTTACGGTGGTATTTGTGCGGTCAGAAGTGCGTTGTAGGAGAAATAAAAGGGAAGCAGAGAGAGGTTTGAGGCAGAAAGGCAGTAAAGAGCTCGAGACCGGCTGATTGCTCCCACTGCCAACGAGTCTGCTCCTTCTTCAGAGAGGTTTAAATCCCCAGAGGCGTGTTGCACACATGACAAGTCCTCAGAACGTCACACCCCTAGCCTCAGTGTGCCAGATCACCCCTTGAACACAGAAATCCATTCGGCTTTGTCGCCTGGCTTAAAGGCGTAGCAAAAATGCCATCCATCCCGTGTTTGTATGTTTTCTACCGAGGGCGAGGCGAAACAACATAGCAATGTCCCCGCCTTAAAAAAAAGGCTTTGTAACAGGGGCCCATGGGTCAATGTATCGGCCCGGTTTTTGAAACTCTTATGTATTCTCGTTTTCCCTTAACCGCTCACTCTCGCTCTCTGTGACTCTGTGACTTTCTCCCTCGCTCTCTCCCTTCAGTGTCTGTGCAAGAGAGTCTGGAGAGGAAGTTTGGCAAGCAGGGAGGACCCATTCCTGTGGTTCCCACCGCTGACTTCCAGGCTAGGGTTGCTGTGAGTGACACACACACACACACACGCACACACACACACACACAAATATGCATTTAATTTTGCTCTTGCACAGCAAGATGCCTTCTGAAGACCCATTTTTATATTCACGAGGTATTGAATTATGCATACTGGTAGTAGCGCAGCGTTTGGAACTTTGTCAGCATTGGAACAGCCCGAGCATGTACATACACGCTGTTCAATTTAAATGTTTGCACACCCTTATGATAGTGACCTGGCAAAAAACCCTGTCTCATTTGCCATCCTTGACATGCCCCAGGGTTGGGCATCTTTCACATGGACCAATGGGATGTTTGAAGGGGGGAGGACAGTCCAGTATGTTAGTTAAAGGTTCCGGGTTCCAACCCTTTTTTGCCCTTTTTAGGGCATCCTTTTAGCAAGATGCCCTAAACCCTGCGCCTTCCCTTTAATGACATGTGTCTGCAAAATACAGTGTTTCAATTAAAATGCTTTGGCTAAAAAGCCCTTCACTTCGTGTTCACTGAGACCCATTTCTTTCCTCTGGTATGCAGGGTGCCTCTGAGAAAGACATCGTGCACTCCGGGCTAGCTTACACCATGGAGAGATCTTCCCGGGTAAGGACACACACACGCATCACAGTCCAAACCATTTTAGCTATTTAAAGGACGAATGCGCTAAATGACATGACGACCGTGGTCGTGGTGGGGTTCAGATAACCTGACGACAACAGGCCCGGCCCGGGCCATACTAGTCACGGGTTTTATGGAAAATGATATCTCAGGATAGGGGCGGCAGTAGCTCAGGAGGTAGAGCGGGTTGGCTGGTATCGCAAGGTTGCTAGTTCAATCCCCAGCTCCTCATAGAGTGTCGATGTGTCCCTGAGCAAGGCACCTCCCCCTAACTGTTCCCGAAGAGCTGGATGTCGGCTTGCATGGTTGACACCGACGGCGGTGTGTGAATGTGTGCATGAATGGGTGAATGTCAGGCAATATCGTGAAGCTATTTGGATAGAAGCGCTATATATATAAATGCAGTCCATTGATAATTGATCATGGTGGTGTTTTGTCATGGGTTCCTGAACGATTGTATGCTTTTGCAGCAAATCATGCGCACGGCCAGCAAGTACAACCTGGGCCTGGACCTCCGGACGGCGGCCTACGTCAACGCCATCGAGAAGGTGTTCAAGGTCTACAGCGAGGCGGGGCTTACCTTCACCTAAACGGCCAATCGCGCTCCACCTCCCGCCGACGCCCTCTTAGTCGTCGTCATCATCATCATTGCCGCCCAAACCCAAACCCAAACCATTCCCCCCCCCCCCCCCACGCGCGCCGCCTCACCGCCCTGAAGAACACATCTGAGTTTACGTGGTGGACGTCTGTCCCTCTCTCTTATCTGTCCCCCTTCGTGCCGTAACACAGAGAACCACAATTCTGTTCTGGTTTTTGAAGATCTTATTTTATATATACGAAGAAGGATAGCAAAAAAAAAAAGAAGAAGTCCAGCTGCGCTAAATGTTTCTATCGCAGCAGTCAGTTCATTCGTGGGCGTGTTCATCCCTGTTCATTTTTTTTTTTTGTATTTTGTTTGGTGCCATTCCGCCAGAGCTTAAGATGCCTTAGTTCAGAATGAATTCCCGTGGTTTATACAAAGTTGTATGTCTATATGTAACGCCAGATACAGGTTAGAGAACGTGGGTTTAAGATACTGGGCCGGAGGGGGAGTGTGTCAAATTTGGAGTTTTATTTTAAATTCTTATCAATGTTAACGTTTTTCAACGCATGCATCCCCCCCCCACTCCCCTGCTGGGTTCGCTATCATTTATGCTCTGTTCCAGTATACCCTGTTTTGTAAGACTGTAAGACAGGCAGACAGAGTGTGAGAGAAGGAGAGTGATGTTCACTGTGACAGTAGTTGTTCAAATGGTCCGCTTCCCACCGTCCACGTTCTGGCGCTACACAAATGACCTTCATGTTTTTGTCTCTTTGTTGAAAGCCAATAAAACAGAATGAAAAACACGAACGCGGTGCCTGTAGTTGATTCAGCTTCAAATTATGAAGGATTTTTATTTTCATCTCTATAACAATTCAGTGCCACCATTTGGAACACTGCAGTATGTAGATCAGAGTTCCATACTTATGGTAATTAGTAATGGGGATATATGAGTAGATTATCGGAATACAAGTTAGTCATTCAATCCTCCAGCTCCTGTATGACTTTCGCCAGTTCAGCAATATCTTTTGTCATAACTGTCAGCTTCTCCATCCCCTTCCACACCTTCTTGACTGAAAGGGACTTGAACACTCGAACACCTACAATTACAAACGCACACACACACACGCACACACACAGTTTAGATAATCCCCAAGTGAAACGAATCTTTGATGGATGTATATCAATTCACAGAAAAAAATGTTTTTTTTTTGTTTTGTTTTTAATGAATATATTATATGTCTTCTAATCCAAGTTGTTCAGAAGTCCAAAAAATGTGCATATTTGTAAAGATGAATATTTAGTATTACATATCAATATATGGGTAAATATATATTTACTTGTGTGTGTTGTATGGTATTTTAGAATTTCATTTATGTAGAGCTAATTCTACATTAATCTGCAATCTACCGCCAAACCAATCCTGGGAATAGCAGTGAAAGGCATGATGGAGACAAATGTCACCTTTGCCCTTTTCTTTAGGCTCTTCCAGTTTTGATTCTTTATCCTCTTTCGGTTTTGATTCTTTATCCTTTTTCAGTTTTGCTGCTTTAGCTGGAAAACCATAGAGAGGGAAATATCATGATATAACAACACAGAATCAGAATGATCAAACACTCCAAGTTACAGATATGCATCTCTATTAAAGATGTTTTCCAATACTCCAGTGATTGGTTCCCATATTCAAGAACCGGACATCAAGAACCGATCAGATGGTTGATATGTATGCATGATGGACATACTGGTTATATTGAAGTTAAAAACAAAACATAAAACAAAACAACGTACCATTGGCACCCATGCCTGTTGAGCTGCTGTTGTTCATGTCGGGTCAATGTTTGGGTTGTGCATGGCAGGGTGTTATATATGAGCCAGCCTCAAGAACTGAGCCGAACCCTAACTGAACAATATGGGAAATTTGCAATGACAGAAGACAATTTTCCTTCTTTAATGACGTCTATAGTATAACCAGTTCCAAACTTGTCGCTTGTTTCTCGCTCACATTCAAAACAAGTTTCAGCTATCAAATAAACTGGGAGATGACTAGTCGTTGGTTGGGTTACTTTGGACGCAACCCCGACAACTTGCTATGTCGGTAATTGTTGAGCCCTGAGGAAAATGGAACTTGTTCTCAACTTGAACCGGTTCCGGTTCCAATCTCTATTGAAATGTGAAGGAAGATAACATAGTCCCCAGCCTCCAGTTAATGACAAAATACCAGTGTATCACCCAATAATAACTATTATAGAGGCGGTGTACCCCTGCTGGTTTCTTTTACGTTTATGCTCTGTTCCAGTATACTCTGATTTGTAAGACTGTCTGTGGCTAAACAGACAGACAGACAGACAGACAGACAGAGGGTGTGAGAGAAGGGGAGTGATGTTCACTGTGACAGTAGTTGTTCAAATGGTCCGCTTCCCACCGTCCACGTTCTGGCGCTACACAAATGACCTTCATGTTTTTGTCTCTTATGAAAACCAATAAAACAGAATGAAAAACACGAACGCGTTGCCTGTGGTTGATTCAGCTTCAAATTATGAAGGATTTTTATTTGCATCTCTATAACAATTCAGTGCCACCATTTGGGACACCGCAGTATGTAGATCAGAGTTCCATACTTATGTTGCTTAGTTACAGGGGTATATGAGTATATTATCGGAATTCAAGTTAGTTATTAATTTCTTCCGCTCCTTTATGACCTCAACAATATCAACCACAACTCGTGTCATGGACGTCAACGTCGCTATCCCCTTCATCACGTCCCTGAACACTTCAGCACCTACAATTAAAAAAGCGCACACACACACACACACACACACACACACACGCACACACGCACACACGCACACACGCACACACGCACACACACACACACGCACACACGCACACACGCACACACGCACACACGCACACACGCACACACGCACACACGCACAATAACTTAACTTAGAAAGAAATAGTATAGTATCTTCAGATGGGAATTTAGCCATCACAGAACTATCCTAAATTAGGAATTTCTTAAGTTAGCTAAGGTAGGTGGCCATACACCCTGTCCTAAATTCAAAATAAATGTCAATAAGTAAAAAGAATGGCGTTAGCACTGCTTGTAGGTCTGTATGACAATGAGGATGAGGAACATCACAACAGAAACGTGATGGCTGAAAGGCTACCGAGATCGCATAATGATTTGCTAAGTTTTTCTGACCATATTTTAATTTAATTTTATCGCCTGCAAAGACATTTAATTTTGAATTTGGTGGAGGAATTACTTTAATACTTTAGTGGGATGGCTCAACAAGCCCCAGTGGTCTAATGGATAAGGCACTAGGGCCTCATTAAAGAAAAAATCCTAACTTAAAGTGTAATTCCGGCGTAAATTGAACCCAGGGTCTTTGTTTTGGCATGAAAACCCATTAAATAAGCCCTCCAGATACCTTTTCCCGTGAAAATCGAGTAGGCCTATTTGAGTTTGCCAGGCGCAATGTTAGGCGTCCATGTTATTGGCTTGAGTTCAGTTCAGGGAGGAAAGTTTTGGAATTTATAATTTATACAATATATATTTATAAATAATATATAGCAAGTGTGGACACGGAAATTAAAGGACTTGCATATGTAGGTTACAGTTACAAAATATTTGTTTGCTACAATCAAGCATGGCACGTTGTTGACAGATGACACACTGCACACTTGATTAGCGCATAGAGGACAGCTCAAGCACCGGAGAAGACGACCCTTCTACAGCTTGAAGTCAAGTGAGAGATGGTTCGTATTTGTGTTTCTCATTTGCCATCCTTGACATGCCCCAGGGTTGGGCATCGTCCAGTATGTTTGTTAAAGGTTCCGCGTTCCAACCCTTTTTTGCCCTTTTTAGGGCATCCTTTTAGCAAGATGCCCTAAACCCTGCGCCTTCCCTTTAATGACATGTGTCTGCAAAATACAGTGTTTCAATTAAAATGCTTTGGCTAAAAACCCTTCACTTCGTGTTCACTGAGACCCATTTCTTTCCTCTGGTATGCAGGGTGCCTCTGAGAAAGACATCGTGCACTCCGGGCTAGCTTACACCATGGAGAGATCTTCCCGGGTAAGGACACACACACGCATCACAGTCCAAACCATTTTAGCTATTTAAAGGACGAATGCGCTAAATGACATGACGACCGTGGTCGTGGTGGGGTTCAGATAACCTGACGACAACAGGCCCGGCCCGGGCCATACTAGTCACGGGTTTTATGGAAAATGATATCTCAGGATAGGGGCGGCAGTAGCTCAGGAGGTAGAGCGGGTTGGCTGGTAACCGCAAGGTTGCTAGTTCAATCCCCAGCTCCTCATAGAGTGTCGATGTGTCCCTGAGCAAGGCACCTCACCCTAACTGCTCCTGAAGAGCAATATCGTGAAGACATTTGGATAGAAGCGCTATATATATAAATGCAGTCCATTTATAATTGATCATGGTGGTGTTTGGTCATGGGTTCCTGAGTGATTGTATGCTTTTGCAGCAAATCATGCGCACGGCCAGCAAGTACAACCTGGGCCTGGACCTCCGGACGGCGGCCTACGTCAAACGCCATCGAGAGAGTGTTTCAAGGTCGTCTACAGCGAGGCGGGGCTATACCTTCACCTAAACGGCCACATCGCGCTCCACCTCCCGCCGCGACGCCCCTCTTAGTCGTCATCATTCATCATCATTGCCGCCCAAATCCAAACCCAAAACCATCCCCCCCCCCCCCCACGCGCCGCCTCACCGCCCTGAAGAACACATCTGAGTTTACGTGGTGGACGTCTGTCCCTCTCTCTTATCTGTCCCCCTTCGTGCCGTAACACAGAGAACCACAATTCTGTTCTGGTTTTTGAAGATCTTATTTTATATATACGAAGAAGGATAGCAAAAAAAAAGAAGAAGTCCAGCTGCGCTAAATGTTCCCATCGCAGCAGTCAGTTCATTCGTGGGCGTGTTCATCCCTGTTCGTTTTTTTTTTTTTGTATTTTGTTTGGTGCCATTCCGCCAGAGCTTAAGATGCCTTAGTTCAGAATGAATTCCCGTGGTTTATACAAAGTTGTATGTCTATATGTAACACCAGATACAGGTTAGAGAACGTGGGTTTAAGATACTGGGCCGGAGGGGGAGTGTGTCAAATTTTGAGTTTTATTTTAAATTCTTATCAATGTTAACGATTTTCAACGCATGCATCCCCCCCCCCACTCCCCTGCTGGGTTCGCTATCATTTATGCTCTGTTCCAGTGTACCCTGTTTTGTAAGACTGTAAGACAGGCAGACAGAGTGTGAGAGAAGGAGAGTGATTGTTCACTGTGACAGTAGTTGTTCAAATGGTCCGCTTCCCACCGTCCACGTTCTGGCGCTACACAAATGACCTTCATGTTTTTGTCTCTTTGTTGAAAACCAATAAAACAGAATGAAAAACACGAACACGGTGCCTGTGGTTGATTCAGCTTCAAATTATGAAGGCTTTTTATTTTCATCGCTATAACAATTCAGTGCCACCATTTGGAACACTGCAGTATGTAGATCAGAGTTCCATACTTATGTTAATTAGTTACAGGGGTATAGGAATATTAGGATTTTTTTTCTTGGCACTGATCCGATATGTCCTTTATGGCATCCCCTGCGTCCAGCGCAGCTTCTGCAATCTCTTTTGCCCTCTTTGCCGCCTTCCCTGCCCCCTTCCCTGCCCCCTTCATGAAGTCCTTGAATGAACCATCTACAAATGCACACGCACACGCACACGCACGCACACGCACACACACACACACACACACACACACACACACACACACACGCACACACACACGCACACGCGATGAAATCAGCACAGTGCCACGTGACCACGTTAATGCGCAAGCGCACCGGAATCACACGCTCACTAGTGGGGACTCTGAGGTAGGCTACATATGGCAATACTAGGGATGCACCGAAATGAAAATTCTTGGCCGAAACCGAAAACCGAAAATGAGGAAACCAAAGACGAAAACTGAAACACCGAACGAAATTATTATGCCAATTATTATCATTTAGGGTTGCTTTTTTGTTTTATAATAATATATATATATAATATATATATATAATATATATATATATCATAATATATATATATATATACATAATATATATATATATATATTATAATATATATTATATATATATATAGATACACAACAAACCTAATAGATAGAGCTACCTAATATTGCGTTGGAAAACACGCAGGGACTCTCGGTAACACTTAGCAAACACCGGTAAACAAACCCCGTGAAGCCCAACCCCCACGAGAGCTCCCCGCGCTACGGCCATCCGGAGGCATGTGCCGTGTTCCAATACCCGTACTGTCCGTACTTACTAGCCAAAATTTGAGTACACAGTACGTTCCAATTCAGATCCGGCGAAAAGAAGTATACTTCAAGGACCAGGATGCCGTACTCAAAACGGGCTAATCGTGAAGTGTGGATCGAAGGACACTCTCCGTACTCAACGGCAGCCATCTTAAGCTACGTCGTAGCGGAAGAAGGCGGCAGCCAGGCTGAGCGCTCAACTCGAAAAAAAATAGACCTAAACTTTATCATTGATATCATAATATCAATTCATGACTACGACTTTAATAACTATAATACAAAAGTAAACCCCCCACTATAAACTTACATGACAAGGTCCTAATGTGCCTGTTATTATGGGCACGTCGTGTAGACAAAAAAAAAGCATAACATGACGTGTTTAAATAAAACACCTACCCTAGCATTGTCGTGTCTCCGTCAGGAGGAGGAGGTAACGCGTCGACGACGTCGGCGCATATTCTCCACATTTGCTGCGTTAACGGACCCATTATTGCAACAACTAAAAAAGATGTTTTAAAAACACAACGGGTACTTTATTCCACACTCTCAAAGCGGGGGATGTTTTTTCGGCCGGGGGGTGACGAGCGGCGGCTGTCGCGATCGTCATTTCCGGTAAGTGCACCACAGAGTACTCGATTTGGAACAGCGCTCACATCTGAAAAATTAGTGTACTCAAGTGAGTACGGATAGTGCAGAAAGTGTACTTCCTTTAAGTATACTCATGGAAGTAAGCGATGGCTATATAATCATATTATACATATAGAACGTTATGAGAAAGACGCTGTCACCGAGAATTGGCCGCTTCCAGACGCTGTCACCGAGTGTGAGAGGAGAGTTGACAGAGAAGACGGCGGTTGACCTAGTTTCAAAGTTTATACCGTTTACACTCGGTGATAATACCCGCATGTAATTACTCGTGTTGTAGAAATGTCCACACACCGGTGGCAAACCCTAGTGCCATTGGCATGTAATGGCTATGACTGGTGTACTAACTTCATAAAAATCAAGGCATTTAAATTTTTGCAAATCATTATATGCCTACGTGGGTCTTTCTCAGAAACATTGAAAAACGTCCACACCGCAAACATATTGGCGCTTATCCAGACAAGCGTGGGCTGGCCGCGATTTTTGTTTGCGTCATCACAAATTTCTGTTTCGGCCGTGTTGTTTCGGTGATAAAAGTATTTCGGGCAGATACCGAAAATGAGCTTCTGGGCCATTTTCGGCCGAAAATTTTCGGTGGCCGAAAATTCGGTGCATCCCTAGTCAATACACATTTTTTGTTTTGAATGAATATAGGCCTATATTATAATATGTCTTCTAATCCAAGTTATTTAGAAGTCTAAACAATTTTCCTGTGCAAAGATAAATGTATATATATGGATAAATATATATATTTACTTGTGTACATTGTATTATAGAATTTAATTTATGTGCAGTTAATTCTACAATAATCTGCAATCTACCGCCAAACCAATCCTAGTCTGGGAATAGTAAGAAAAACAGTTGGAAAGGCATGATTGAGACAAACGTCACCTTTAGCCATTTCTTTATCCTCTTTCGGTTTTGCTGCTTTATCCTTTTTTGGTTTTTCTGCTGAAAAACCATAGAGAGGGAAATATGATATGACAACACAGAATCAGAATGATCAAACACTCCAAGTTGAAGATATGCATCTCTATCAAAGATGTTCTCCAATACTCTGGTGATTGGTTCTTATATTCAAGAACCGGAAATCAAGAACCGATCAGGAGGTTGATGTTTATGCATGATGGACATACCGGTTATATTGAAATAAAAAATTATAAAACAAAACAATTTACCATTGGCACCCATGCCTGTTGAGCTGCTGTTGTCGATGTCGGGCCAATGTATGGGTTGTGCATGGCAAGGTGTTTTATATGAGCCAGCCTCAAGAACTGAGCCTAACCCTAATTGAACGATGCGTGAAATGTTCAAAAAATAATTGCATTCTTTAATGACATGCAGCATGGTATAACCAGTTACAAACCCATCACTTGTCGCTAAGACACATTTCTTGGGTTTAGGCTCACACACTGGAGAGATCTGGTTACAACACACAAACACCGCACATTCAAAACAAGTTTCAGCTATCAAATAAACTGCGAGATGACTAGTCGTTGGTTGGGTTTTGATGCAACCCGACAACGCAAAGTGTTGGGAATTGTTGAGCTCTGAGGAAAATGGAACTGGTTCTCAACTTGAACCGGTTCCAGTTCCAATCTCGAGTGAAATGTGAAGGAAGATAGCATAGTCCCCAGCCTCCAGTTAATGACAAAATACCAGTGTATCACCCAATAATAACTATTATAGAGGCGGTGAAACCCTGCTGGTTTCTTTAACGTTTATGCTCTGTTCCAGTATACTCTGTTTTGTAAGACTGTCTGTGGCTAAGACAGACAGACAGACAGACAGACAGAGGGTGTGAGAGAAGGAGAGTGATGTTCACGGTGACAGTAGTTGTTCAAATGGTCCACTTCCCACCGTCCACGTTCTGGCGCTACACAAATGACCTTCATGTTTTTGTCTCTTTGTTGAAAAACAATAAAACAGAATGAAAAACACGAACGCGGTGTCTGTGGTTGATTCAGCTTCAAATTATGAAGGATTTTTATTTTCATGGCGATATCAATTCAGTACCACCATTTGGGACACGGCAGTATGTAGATCAGAGTTCCATACTTATGTTGCTTAGTTCTTGGCACTGATCCGATATGTCCTATATGGCATCCCGTGCGTCCAGCGCAGCGTCTATCATCTCTTTTGTCCTCTCTGCCGCCTTCCCTACCGCCTTCATAAAGTCCTTGAATGAACCACCTACAAACACACACACACACACACACACACACACACACACACACACACACACACACACACACACACACACACACACACACACACACACACACACACACACACACACACACACACACACACACACACACACACACACAAAAGTAACAGTTAGCCTCTCAGTGCATCCTTTTGCCCTGAAGCATAAACCGAGAACACATGTACATGTAGGCTTTTGGAGCATGCAAATGATCGAGGATATGTATGAAATCAGCACGGTGCCACGTGACCACGTTAATGCGCAAGCGCACCGGAATCACACGCTCACTAGTGGGGACTCTGAGGTACATATGTCAATACACATTTTTTGTTTTGAATGAATATATATTATTATATATATATGTCTTCTAATCCAAGTTGTTTAGAAGTCTAAACAATTTGCCTGTGTAAAGATACATTTATATATATGGTTAAATATATATATTTACTTGTGTACATTGTATTTTAGAATTTCATTTATGTGCAGTTAATTCTACATTAATCTGCAATCTACCGACAAACCAATCCTAGTCGGGGAATAGAAAAACAGTTCGAAAGGCATGATCGAGACAAACGTCACCTTTAGCTTTTTCTTTATCCTCTTTCGGTTTTGCTGTTTTATCCTTTTTCGGTTTTGCTGCTTTAGCTAGAAAACCATAGAGAGGGAAATATCATGATATAACAACACAGAATCAGAATGATCAAACACTGAAAGTTGAAGATATGCATCTCTATCAAAGATGTTCTCCAATACTCTGGTGATTGGTTCTTATATTCAAGAACCGGAAATCAAGAACCGATCAGGAGGTTGAAGTTTATGCATGATGGACATACCGGTTATATTGAAATAAAAAATTATAAAACAAAACAATTTACCATTGGCACCCATGCCTGAATGAAAAACACGAACGCGGTGCCTGTGGTTGATTCAGCTTCAAATTATGAAGGATTTTTATTTTCCTCTCTATAACAATTCAGTGCCACCATTTGGAACACTGCAGTATGTAGATCAGAGTTCCATACTTATGGTAATTAGTAATGGGGATATATGAGTAGATTATCGGAATACAAGTTAGTCATTCAATCCTCCAGCTCCTGTATGACTTTCGCCAGTTCAGCAATATCTTTTGTCATGACTGTCAGCTTCTCCATCCCCTTCCACACCTTCTTGACTGAAAGGGACTTGAACACTTGACCACCTACAATTACAAACGCACACACAGACACACACACACACACACAGTTTAGATAATCCCCAAGTGAAACGAATATTTGATGGATGTATATCAATTCACGGAATTTTTTTTGTTTTGTTTTGTTTTTGATGAATATATATGATATGTCTTCTAATCCAAGTTGTTCAGAAGTCCAAAAAAATTGCATATTTGTAAAGATGAATATTTAGTATTACATATCAATATATGGGTAAATATATATTTACTTGTGTGTGTTGTATGGTATTTTAGAATTTCATTTATGTAGAGTCAATTCTACATTATTCTGCAAATACCGCCACCAAACTAATCCTAGTCTGGGAATAGCAGTGAAAAACTGTTGGAAAGGCATGATGGAGACAAACGTCACCTTTGCCCTTTTCTTTGCCTAACTGAACAATATGGGAAATTTGCAATGACAGAAGACAATTTTCCTTCTTTAATGACGTCTATAGTATAACCAGTTCCAAACTTGTCGCTTGTTTCTCGCTCACATTCAAAACAAGGGAGATGACTAGTCGTTGGTTGGGTTACTTTGGACGCAACCCCGACAACTTGCTATGTCGGTAATTGTTGAGCTCTGAGGAAAATGGAACTTGTTCTCAACTTGAACCGGTTCCGGTTCCAATCTCTATTGAAATGTGAAGGAAGATAGCATAGCCCCCAGCCTCCAGTTAATGACAAAATACCAGTGTATCACCCAATAATAACTATTATAGAGGCGGTGTACCCCTGCTGGTTTCTTTTACGTTTATGCTCTGTTCCAGTATACTCTGATTTGTAAGACTGTCTGTGGCTAAAACAGACAGACAGACAGACAGACAGACAGAGGGTGTGAGAGAAGGAGAGTGATGTTCACTGTGACAGTAGTTGTTCAAATGGTCCGCTTCCCACCGTCCACGTTCTGGCGCTACACAAATGACCTTCATGTTTTTGTCTCTTTGTTGAAAGCCAATAAAACAGAATGAAAAACACGAACGCGTTGCCTGTGGTTGATTCAGCTTCAAATTATGAAGGATTTTTATTTTCATCTCTATAACAATTCAGTGCCACCATTTGGGACACTGCAGTATGTAGATCAGAGTTCCATACTAATGTTGCTTAGTTACAGGGGTATATGAGTATATTGTCGGAATTCAAGTTAGTTATTCATTTCTTCCGCTCTTTTATGACCTCAACAATATCAACCACAACTCGTGTCATGGACGTCAACGTCGCTATCCCCTTCATCACGTCCCTGAACACTTCAGCACCTACAATTAAAAAAGCGCAGACACACACACACACACACACACACACACACACACACACACACACACACACACACACACACACACACACACACACACACACACACACACACACACACACACACACACACACACACACACACACGCACAATAACTTAACTTAGAAAGAAATAGTATCGTATCTTCAGATGGGAATTTAGCCATCACAGAACTATCCTAAATTAGGAATTTCTTAAGTTAGCTAAGGTAGGTGGCCATACGCCCTGTCCTAAATTCAAAATAAATGTCAATAAGTAAAAAGAATGGCGTTAGCACTGCTTGTAGGTCTGTATGACAATTAGGATGAGGAACATCACAACAGAAACGTGATGGCTGAAAGGCTACCGAGATCGCATAATGATTTGCTAAGTTTTTCTGACCATATTTTAATTTCATTTTATCGCCTGCAAAGACATTTAATTTTGAATTTGGTGGAGGAATTACTTTAATACTTTAGTGGGATGGCTCAACAAGCCCCAGTGGTCTAATGGATAAGGCACTGGGGCCTCATTAAAGAAAAAATCCTAACTTAAAGTGTAATTCCGGCGAAAATTGAACCCAGGGTCTTTGTTTTGGCATGAAAACCCATTAAATAAGCCCTCCAGATACCTTTTCCCGTGAAAATCGAGTAGGCCTATTTGAGTTTGCCAGGCGCAATGTTAGGCGTCCATGTTATTGGCTTGAGTTCAGTTCAGGGAGGAAAGTTTTGGAATTTATAATTTATACAATATATATTTATAAATAATATATAGCAAGTGTGGACACGGAAATTAAAGGACTTGCATATGTAGGTTACAGTTACAAAATATTTGTTTGCTACAATCAAGCATGGCACGTTGTTGACAGATGACACACTGCACACGTGATTAGCGCATAGAGTGAAGGACAGCACAAGCACCGGAGAAGACGACCCTTCTACAGCTTGAAGTCAAGAGAGAGATGGTTCATGTTTGTGTTTTCCACAAATCTAAAAAGGGTTGGTCTGAAGTAGCCTAATTACCTGTAGGTGTGGTTTGGGCGTAACGTGCAATAAACCAATGAGAGTGCCAGCTCCCATCCCCTTGAGCCATGAGCGGATTTGAATCTGACATGTTGCTATTTTGACAGCGCGACTGCAGTCTCCGATGAGACAGAAACTTCAAATGGTTCAGTTTATGGCCAAATCTGAATCCGAACATAGCGTCTGAACAACGCGCCACTGACTTTAATTTAAAGCAGGTATTTCCTGCTTTGTGGGAGTTTCTGAAATGGCAAAATAGTACCAGGGAAGGTTTGCGCCGGAACACACCTCCTCCTTTCGCCGAGCCGCCCCTCCTTGGGGCACAAGATCATTCCCTTATTTACTGACGTGTGGCGCAGGAGGGAAAAGAACGCTCTGCGCCAGTTACAAACTAGCAACAACACATGCACCAGTGATTAAGTCAATTGCGCGATAGGGCCCTACATCTCCTTCTGTGTCGATAGTGTGGCACCTGCTAGGAAAGTGAGGTGCTTTGCAAGCAATAAACCCTGGATCACCTTAAAAGGTCTGCTAAATGAAGAAGAAGGCATTTAGGGACGGTGACAGAGAGTTGCTGAAGAGCGTAGAGAGGGAGTTGAGAGTGAGACAGAGAGAAAACAAAGAGGCATACAGGAAGAAGCTGTAGAGCAAGCTCCAGCAGAACAACATAAGGGATATGCGGCAGGGTATGAAAACCATAACCGGTTTCAAAGAGAAAGGAAATCAGGTAGAAGGCAGTCAGGAAAGGTCAACGGGCAGAACGGGTTCTTTAATAGGTTCAGCACGGGGCCTTTGGCTACCTCCACGGCCTCTGATAGCCACACAGACCCTACATCCTCGCCCCTCACAAAGCCCCCCCCCCCTCCCCACAAGTAACTGAGACATCACCTACTGCCCCCCCCAACATGTTCTGACCTCCACCAAGACCCATCACTAACCCACACTTATCTGACCTGTCTGCCTGTTCCAGCAGCCAGGTAAGAATGCAGCTTGAGAGATTAGGCCAGAAGAAGGCAGCAGATCCAGATGGCATCAGTCCCAGGGATCTGAAAGCCTGCGCAGGTCAACTATGTGGCATTCTACAGCATCTTTTCAACCTCAGCCTCAGCCAGGGGAGGGTGCCAGTGCTGTGGAAAACATCCTGCCTTGTTCCAGTCCCCAAGGAACCCTCTCCCTCTGTCCTCAATGACTACAGACCAGTTGCCCCAACACCCACAGATCATGAGGGCACTTGAGAGGCTGGTCTTGGCCCCATCTGACCAGCTATCTGGACCCATTGCAGTTTGCATACCGCCCAAGGGTGGGGGTTGAGGACGCCATCTTCTACCTACTCCACAGAGCCCTCTCTATTTTTAACACCATACAAACAGTACTGTTACGTGAGAAGCTGGAGCTGATACAGGTAGACACCACCACATTATCATGGATCATGGATTACCCGAATGACAGACCCCAGTTTGTGAGGCTGGGGAGGTCTGTTTCTGAGCCGGTCAGTCAGTGGCACGGAAGCGCCGCAGGGGACTGTGCTGGCCCCTTTCCTATTCTCACTATACACCTCAGACTTCCAGTATAACTCTCAGGCTTGTCATTTACAAAAGTTCTCAGACGATACTGCGGTAGTGGGGGGTATCAGTGGTGGAGATGAGGCAGAATACAGGCACCTGGTGGATAACTTTTGTCGCATCAAGTGGGGAAAACCACCTTGTTTTAAATGTAACCAAGACCAAGGAACTGGTAGTGGACTTCAGGAGGGCCAGGCCTGAGCTAAGCACCATCTCTATCCTTTGGGGTAAAGTGCAGATGGTGGAGGGCTATAAATACTTGGGTGTGCACATGAACAATAAACTGGACAGGACAACAAACCAACAGAGGCTGTCTACAAGAAAGGTCAGTTGGGGCAGCAGCATGAGGGCTTGTGACTCTTAAAATCTTAACAAGCTGATTAGGAGGGCTGGCTCTGTGCTGGGGACTTCTGTAGTGTTCCTGGAGGTGGTGATGGAGAGAAGGATGGTGCAAGAAATTGTTGAGTATTATGGACAATAACACGTATCCCTTGCACAATCTAGTGAGTAAACAAAGAGTGGTTTTAGTGGGAGGCTACGACAGCAAAGCTGCAGAAAGGACAGATTTAAGAATACTTTTTCACCTACTGCAATTGCACTTTATAATAACTCCCCTTTTTAGTAAGGACAGAAGAATATTCATTGAAACTTTAGCCTGAGCTGCTTATATATATATATTTTATTATTATTTTTTTTTATTAAATTTTTTTGCACCTGTTTATTGCACACCTGTTTATTTGCACACATTTTGTACTGTTATCTCTGAGTAACAGCTACTGATACTTATGCACATGGACCATCCATTCCACTTTTTCTATCCTAGGCTAGGTATTGTGGGCTCATGGTTTGGTTTAGATGATATAAGTATGTATACATGTGTTGTTTTGTGTTGTGCGCTGGCTGCTGGAACACCTACATTTCTCTGCTGAAATGAATAAAGTATATCTTATCTTATCTTATCTTATTCCAAGTTGCAGATGTGCATCTCTATTAAAGATTGACTACAGTTATTTGTTCTCATAATCAAGAACCAGACATATAGATCCGATCATCAGGAGGTTCATATGTATGTATGAGGGGCATACCAGTTATATTGAAATGAAAAACTATAAATCTAAACATCATACCATTGACACCCATGCCTGTTGAGCTGCTGTTGTCCATGTCTGGTTGATGTTTGGGTTGTGAATGGCAAGGTGTTTTATATGAGCCAGCCTCAAGACCTCCTTTTTGGACGGGGGGCCCCTCCAAAAAACACATAGACACATGGTACATGGAACCACACCCACAACACCTGCAACCACACATGCGCATTAATGTAGAAACCATACATGCACAGATGCACATTGCACACTAAGAACTTAAAATGTTATACCGATACTTTCCTCTACCGATACTACTGTCTACTACTTTATCGAAACCAAACAATCACACAGTGAATCTTAACTTCACTGTGGGATTATTGTTGTTATCAAAAGGTTCTAAACAAGTTTTAGATATCAAATAAATAACCAGCGGGATATGACTTATCGTTGGTTTGGTTTTGATGCGTTGCCGGGACTAGATAAACTCTGAGGAATATGGAACTGGTTCTCAGCCTGCACCATTTCCAGTTCCAATCTCCAGTGAATTGTGGAGGAAGATAGCATAGCCCCCAGCCTCCAATTAATGATAAAGGTACAACTCCATCGCAGTTTAATACAAAAGCAGATATGCCTGCATAAGTCTGGGCCATTAACCCGTAACTTTCTCTCCTAGCCTCCCTTAAGCCTCTGAATATAACACTGGCATTGTAGTTGAAATGGACTTTGCATTACATCTGTCATGTTCACAGGCTATTCCATCAGAAAAAACTTATTTTATATAGTTTGCGGTTAGTTTCTTAAACTTGGTACATACTATCTGACTTTTCTAATTTAGAGAATGTAAGATACCACAAACCTAACAACAGATTAAGATGCATTTGACTGTTTTGGTGGTTAAGTGTGTGGAAGGAAGCACCGTACACCAGGCCGATTACATTCCACAACAACCCACACTCAATTTTCATGAGCGGAAATCTCACCCAACCCTCGAGATCAAAATCGTGACTTTGGGCTAAATAAACATGACAGAAGATGTTCAGGCAGAACTAGCTATGCTAGCATTTGCAATTGTTTTTTGGGGAAAATAGCATACTCTACAAGCTGTTTATCCATGTCAGAAGACCGCCCCACATTTGCTTTGGCCGCCATGTCTTCTATGATTACTTAAATGGATTGTTTGTATAACGTTAGCGTGGTTCCCAACTCGGCGATCGTCTTTCCCACATGACAATCCATTTCCTGCTTCCTCTGTTGTGTAGGATATCTGAACGTAAATATTCGATATGTTTAATATTTTTTCCTCCTATCGTTAAAAAAAAGGGAGCGTGTCTATGTTCCCCGGGTCCTATGTTCCTATGTTCCCCTCTTTGTATGAGACCTGGGAACATAGGACCCTTTTTTTTAAAAATGGGTCCTATGTTCTCCTCTTTGTATGAGACTGCGACATAGGACCCTTTTTTTTTTTTAAAAAAAGGGTCCTATGCTTTTCCCAAAAAGGGTCCTATGTTCCCCGATATGTGTGACCGGGGAACATAGGACCCTTTTTCAAAAAAGGGTCCTTTGTTCCCCGAGCGGGGAACATAGGCCCAGGGAAACATAGGACCTTTTTTTTTAAAAAGGGTCCTATGTTTCCCGGTCTGTTACTTTTTCCACCATTACAGGCAAATAGGCCTATGTAGGCCTACGAGGCTGTTTGAAGCGCATATGCAAATAGTCCTGGACGAGAAAAGATTAGGTCAGGGTGGCAAACCTGCAGGTCTCGAGCTGCATGCGGGTCTTTGGCTGCTCTGTTAATTATGTCATTTTATCTTGGACCAAGGGATCCTTTCAATGAATGTTAGTTCAATCAGTAATGATAAAACTTGGATCACAACCTCATTATTTAATTTATAAACACACCCAGAGAGAGCAGGCTCCACCATGGTTCCTTTCGCTTTCAACGTGCAATAGTTGAGCTGTGTCGTGACAAAAAAATAAAGGTTAAAAGGTTAAAAACAGGTGTTTTGCAGACGCTTTGGGAAAGAGAAACGGACTTGCAGCGGGGGCATTGAACCCCGGTCTCCCGGATGTCAGTCAAGGACGTTAACCACTGCTCCAAGTGGGAAACCTTGGCTGATTTGGAAACGTAGGCTTTTTGCTCAGTGGTTAGAGTTTGTCTTCCATGCCAGGGGTGTGTTGTAGTTGATGGGGTGGCAGGTTCGAGGCTTGTGAAGCCCTATATTCCCACATTTCTAAATTTTTTTCTAATTTTGTTCCCCTCCTGAAGTCCAATACAAGACTAAGCTGACAATTAAATATATGTTTTGTAAATAAAGTGTGCCAGTGATTATTCAATATATCAGCGACTCAATAATTTCCGTTCTTTAGCCCATTAACATACATAGTTGTTGGTCGCTTTATGTTTCTTTCTAATGAAGGTAGTTAGGTTCTTATTCTGCCTTGATGTAGCCTCTTATATATATTTATATTTGTATAGCACTTATATATCTGAAACAGATATTTATACATTTCGTACCGCACTCATATCTGAAACAGATCTAATAAACCAGTGGTTCTCAACCTTTTTCGAGTAAACGCCCCCCTCACCACACCCTGGCAACGGCACTCCCGCACCTCCCGCCGTGCCCTGTGAATAAATGGATGGCCCAATAACTGCGGCCGCCGTGACAGCGGCCCAGACAATGCAGGCACCGCCGCCTGGGAACCACAAAACAGTCTTTTCCTGGAGACTACGCTCAGAGCAGCTGGAACTGAACAACAGCAAGAGGAAGGAGGAAACGGGCTATCGCCCATGTTTGATTGGGTTGTGTTGGTTATTGAACTGTTAACCCGCGAACTTGGGTTATGTTTATTAGCGTTTCTATAGAGATCATGACGATAGCTGATGTAACGGGAGTCCGGGCGTGTGCAGGGTTACAAACCAATAAATGAAAAAAGGGTATTTATTTCAGGTAGCCTAGTTTTTCACCCAAAAAATTGAAAACCATGAAAGTTTAAAATTCCCCCCAGAAAATGAAAAGAAAATCACGTTCCCAGCGCCCCCCTAAGTTGTGCGAACGCCCCCCAGGGGGCGGTACCGCCCCCATTGAGAAGCCAAAAAGTTAACTGCAAGGTAACCAGAAGGTAGCTGCTGTAAAAATTTAAGTATTGGGCTGCTTGAGCTAATGTAGGCCATGCGCAACGGTAGGCCTTCTGGCCATGCTGAGAGTCTACCGTAAAGATTGATAAATTGCGGGGAGCATAGGGTCCTATGTTCCCCCGCAACAGTGGGGAACA
>OLKM01000061.1:631154-664273 GCA_900291075.1 Melanogrammus aeglefinus
AAAAAATCAAATGTGACTCTCTGGGATAGCTGTTTGAGTTATCCAATGTCTTTTGGCAACCCTGGATAAGACCAAATATGAGAGAGGTACAGATAAATGCTAGCCAAAAAAGACACGCCCTTCAGACAGATGCAGGCAAATTAGCGGAACTGACTGATATGTTTGCTGCACGAAGCAAAGGTTGCTTTGTGCATTGACCCCAAATGGTGTCAATGTTTTTTTCTCTTTGTTGAAAACCAATAAAACAGAATAAAAAACATGAGGCAGTGCTTGTTGTTATTTATTTTATTTTCATGACAACAAAAATTTTGGACCACCATTTGGCATACAGCAGCATGTTGATCTCCAAGTCAAAGTTCCAGGCTTGTGGTTTTTCTCAATATATATATATATTCTATTATGTAGAAGAAAGAGTCCAGGAGTTTACAAGCCAAACTTTTTCGCTAAGCCACCAATGCCGCCGGCGCCTTCGGCCTCTGGCGCTGCCTCTCCGCCTCCCAACCCGGAGGCCAGTCCAGACAAAAGGCTTCCTGCACCTGCAGCTGCTCCTGCACCTGAACACACACACACACACACACACCACACACACACACACACACACACACACACACACACACACACACACACACACACACACACACACACACACACACACACACACACACACACACACACACACACACACACACACACACACACACACAGAGATGTGGTCAGTGGCCTAGCAAAACATGACTATTCTATGTAAGAATACCAACAAACCAAAACAGGCTTTGTGTGTTTTCAATGAGTCTTCTAATCTAAATTTGTTAGACTTCTAAATGCATAGTAGTAATTGTTGAATAGTTCAACTTATATATATATATATATGTTTATCAAATATATTAAACAGTATATTTATATAAATATATTTATAATATATGTAGCCAAGGACGGCAGACTCTACCAGTTTGGATAAAATGATCCGTACAAACCTGCTTCCTTGCCTTCAGCCTTGCCGCCCCCCATCATGTCGGCTACTTTTTCTTTTGCCATGTCAGCTGGGAGACCACAAAGGGAAATAACCATGGCATTAGAACAAAGAATTAGAAATACTCTCCCCTGCTGAGGACAAAGTGCTTCTCTTCTGACGGTGAAGATATAGTCCAATAAGATGCTTTGTTCTGGAACCTTACATCAAGAACCGATCAGGAAGTTTGACTGCACAATGGTTAAACCGAAAATATTAAACATTCATTATCCAAAAACCCGTCAATAAAAATCAAAGATCAAAGTTTTGGTAAAAAAACAACAACTTCAACATAAAGAACAACAGCACATACCAGCCTTCTCAATGACGGTGTTGATGGCTTCGTTGGCTCCGCTCATGTTTAGTTTGAAAGGTGCTGCTGTGTGTGAAGAAAGAGTATTCTGATACAGTGTGCGCACTGAGGAAGTGTGTTATATGAGCGTCCTTAAAGCCAGCCCTACAGACCTGGGCCCCTCCCTTCCTTCCCTCTCCCACAACAAACACACACACACACACACACACACACACACACACACACACACACACACACACACAACACACACACACACACACACACACACACACACACACACACACACACACACACACACACACACACACACACACACACACACACACACACACACACACACACAAACAAACTGATCATTATCTCATTTGTTTAGAAAACAGCTTTCCCACATACTCCCGTTCACTCTTTTTTTCTCCAAATCTGCATCTCGATGCTGCTTGCTAAAGAGATTTTATGACATGTAGACTATTTAACATTTATATGCACAACACAGCACAAGAACAATACTGTTGTAGGATGTGAGAAACGGAGGTATTCACCTTAATACGGGTCAAGGCAGTTTGGCGTCATGGCGAAAACATCCGTCAACAAGACACAAAGGATAAGGGAGGACTCTGCGTGTGGGCCGCCCTTCGAAGGGGTGTTCCTCTCTTTGGTATGTGTGTTCCTGTACGTGTTTTGAAGTGTGTGCCCCACCCAGGCGTGGCACCTAGCGTCACTCTGGCCGCCTCTGTCTCCCTATTGGTAGAAATCTGACGGGACATGTAGCGTGAGACTAGTGAAATGTGACCTGGCAGGTAAATGAAAGATAATTGCACACAAAACAATCGTGTGTGTGCGTGCGTGCGTGCGTGCGTGCGTGCGTGCGTGCGTGCGTGCGTGTGTGTGTGTGTGTGTGTGTGTGTGTGTGTGTGTGTGTGTGTGTGTGTGTGTGTGTGTGTGTGTGTGTGTGTGTGTGTGGATAGACGGCATATTATTTGATACTGAGAAACAAGGCAATAAATATGTGCCACCTTGTCAAAACGTGAATCCTGTTGCAGAATGTATGCACTGGGTTTTGCTTGTGTTAACATAAAATACATTTCTAGAGACACTTCTTAAAGCTGCTTCTTTTTTTAATTTTTCCCAGAGTCCTTTTGATTTATCGGGGAATAATTAGGCCCAGATTATTTTGATTAACACTAAGTGTTAGATTAGATTAGATTAGATTAGAAAACTTTATTGATCCCCAAGGGGAAACTGCTTTGCCACGCAATAAAAAACACAGACATCCACATAACAAACAATACAAACATTTCCATGCCATTGCACAAAACTTATCAACATGATTGGATACTTCATACAACAGAGTAGGCTGCTCAAAGCAAGTGATTTAAATTGATATTAATATAGGCAAGGATAAATAAATAAGTATAAGAAAATATACACCTCCAAAAGATTAAAAACAACAACAGCAACAGTAGACAGCCGCTATTTGTGGTTAAAATATCTGACTGCTGCAGGAACAAAGGAGCGTCTGAGTCGTTCAGTAGAACACCGAGGCATCACTAAACGCTTACTGAAGGAGCTTTTAAGATCCCTAAATATATTGTGGAGTGGGTGGTTATCATAGAGGAGGACTGTTTTCAATTTGGTCCTTGTTCTCTTCTCCACTATTACCTCAAGCTAATCTGGGTTAAAACCAATCACTGAGCCAGCCCTCTTGATTATTTTATTAATCCTGTTCTTGTCGTCAATACTGCCTCCCCAGCACAGGACAGCATAAAATAAGACACTGGCCAGGATGCCCTGGTAGCAGATGCCTAGCAGCCTTGGGCTAATGTCAAAGGATCTAAGTTTCCTTAGAAAGAAAAGCCTGGACTGAGCCTTCTTTACAAGGACCCCAGTGTTTTCCTTCCAGTTGAGCTTATTGTCCAAATGGACACCAAGATATTTGTAGGACTCCACAATTTCTATTTTCTGATTATTAATTGTCACTGGGACAGACTCCTCTTTTTTCTTTCTAAAATCGATAATTAGCTCTTTTGTTTTACCCACATTCAGCTGTAAAAAATTTGTATCGCACCATTTGGCAAAAGAGTGTGCCTCTTTTATATAGGCCACGTCATTGCCATGGTTAAGCAGACCCACAAGTGCAGTGTCGTCTGAAAACTTTTGTATTAGACAGGATGGCTGACTATGCCTGCAATCAGCTGCATATAGCGAAAATAAAAAAGGAGATAAAACTGTCCCCTGTGGAGCTCCTGTATTGGTTAAAATGATGTCTGAGGCTTTATCAAGCCTGACATACTGGGGACGGGCTAAAAGATCATCTAAAAGCCGGGCAATGGTTTTGTTATGCAGTTTAAAATTACTTAATTTATCGGCTAAAATGTGTGGCTGTGTGGCTGAATCATTAGTCGACAATTACTACAAATGAAATGGGTTTGTGAGATCCCTGGATGGGGACTTCTACTATGCCGGTCCGCTCGACATAGCATACATAGTGTGTCTTTTGTTGTGTTTTTTTCTAACAAAAAATAGCCTGGGCCCTGTTCAGAGAGCCTCTAATAGTTCAAACACTTAAGGACCGTCTTACCGTCTTCTTCTCAAACACAAACCTGTTTAAACCTGTCCAAATGGATCCATAAATAAAGCCACAATGCAACATTCAGATTTCGACAAACCATTTTTATTTGACTGATACTGTTTAAAAAAATCAGCGAGTCCGCTTTGATGCCAACTTAAACATAGTGTGTGATAATTGTCCAGTGTCTGCTGATTTGTGTTTGTGTATGTCACTGGTGTGTTTTTCATACACTCTGTTTATGTTTACAATATGTGGCTATGTGAATTAGTGTCAGTGTGTATGTGTGTGTGATGTGTGCGTGAATATCAGATTGCTTGATAAGGCAACATGCAGTCATCAGTTTTGATTGGCTTCAAAGTAAAAACAGACAGATCTGCTCATGACACATAGTACACACACGCGCACACACACAAACACACACACACACACACAGCACGCACACACACGCACACACACATGCGCGCACGCGTGTTTTGCTGGTACGATCTGCTTTTCCTATGTTAAAACACACAAATAGAGTACATACGGATACACAAACACAAACACAGATGCAGGGCAGACAAAAGCTTGCCACAAGCCCAAGGGAAGTGGCGGGGGCCAGTCATTGAGTGACAGGGTAAAGCTATCATCTGAGTGGCTGTGGAAGCTGATGGGCGGGACTAACAGAAGAGTTACTATGGGAACTCTAAATGGTGAACTACAAACCAAAACTACATCCTCCATGACTCGATGCAGGGTCACCTGACTCTACAGATTTTGGTGGCTCAACCCCTGGCTGACTGAATTCCATATTGCTTGTTTGTCTCACTCTCTACAGCATGCAAACCTCACAACGTCTAAAAGCAACAGCTAGCCCACGGCATATCAAAACCAACACAACACATTTTGCCTCCTTGAACTTTAAAATTCAAATCAACCCACCAGTGCAACCAAGGATTAAACCCAGTCTGAGAGACCAGACAAAACCTCGGCCAAAGAAATATGAATCCAACTCAAACCATCCCGTGACTAAACCTAGTCTTAGTCTAGACCTTAATTGATATACAGAACAGAATTTCCAGTATTGCTTCAGCTCTTGAGCTTGCTCAAAGCAGACTCGTGGTACAGGTTTGCCATTGTTTTGTCCTAGCAGCACCTCTGGTTATTTCAATAAGAACTGGAGGAAAAGTAGAGGAAACTTGTGTTGCTCTCTGCTGGTTGCTATGCATACATATTCAAGATCAAACACACACATACGCACACACACTTAGCCAAACAAAGCCAACTACAACAGTGAACGCGCTACGCGGCTACAAAACACAACGAAGCCATTCTCGGGGGAATCTGTTCATGCATTCTACTGTAGTTAGCGAGCGATCGCACACGTTGGAGGGAGGGATAATCTTTAGCCTTTATTGCACGATGCCCCACAAAGAAACACACACTGGCAGCATTTTTCGGGATCCTCTACCTCCGCCCCGTAAGCATGCACGCACGCTGACATGCTCACACGCACACGCATGCACACACAGGACTCACGCAAACGGTTACCACAAACACCATCCCATGAGCTATCTTTGTCTCAATGTTTTTTACACACGTATAACTATTATCACGATTGTATTCACATGCTCTCTTCAGCTAACACTGAGGCTGCCCGTCCCTCTCACCTGCCCATCGGTGCGGTACCCTTGTATGTTGTACAGAACATGTATGAGCCTACAATGGCCCTCTCTCTGTCTTTCTGTGGTATGTGCCCATGTGTGATTACGCTATGGGGGAACCGTGTGTGTGCCTTGGTGAATGCGCGGGCATGTGTGCAAGTGTCTGTGTGTGTGTGTCTGTGTGTGTGTGTGCGCGCCACATTGTGCATGTGTGTGTGTGTGTGTGTGTGTGAGCAGGTCTTGCCCCCAGAAAGGGCAGCAGATATGCAGTGACAACAACACTTAGGGGATAACATCATGACAACACCAACACAAGGTGGGGGCGTGGAACAGAAGCTTTGGCGGGAGGGAGGGAGGGAGGGAGGGAGGGGAGGGGGGGAGGAGGGGGGGATGCCAAACTACCAGGACAGTGAGGAGGTGGTCTGGAGGGAGTGGGCATTAGGGTTAAGGGCAGCAGGGACAGAAAGGCGCGGCGTCTGGAAGAGTCTGTTTTTGTCGTTTTGGTTCCATAAAGTCACAAAAAAATATGTTGAACATCTTCTAGGAAGAGCGTAGGCAGGGATGGGGGGGGGGGTGTCGGGCGTTGGGGCTTTCAGAGAGGACACTGCCGGACGTCCCAGTAACAGTTAATACCCCTGTGAGGAGGGAGGGAATGCAGAGAGAAGGAAAGATCAACACAGGTCTGGGGTAGGATCATAAGAGCATATACTGTCAATGTAATACAACAGTACATCTAGTGAACACTGTGAATAACATGTACGACAAAAGGATGTTTGTTCTCTTGAAGCACGTGTACTTTTAAAAGTATACACTGAATAAACTGTCATTGTACAGTTACTACTGAATAAACTGGTTTCAAGTTCACTCCAAAAAAAGAGTGAGAGCCATTACCTCTCCGCCCTGGCCGCTCTGCTCCATGCCTCCATACTCTCCCTGGGGGAGAGATGAGAGTAGAGAGAGAGAGAGAGAGAGAGAGAGAGAGAGAGAGAGAGAGAGAGAGAGAGAGAGAGAGAGAGAGAGAGAGAGAGAGAGAGAGAGAGAGAGAGAGAGAGAGAGAGAGAGAGAGAGAGAGAGAGAGAGAGAGAGAGAGAGAGAAAGAGAGAGGATGAAAGAGCAAGAATAGATTCAGAGAGAGAGATAGGGAAAGAAGCAAAGAGAGAGACAGTGAGATAAAAGCCCATAGTTGACTGGTGCCATAAGGTTAGGGTGGGGCATCAAGCATCAAGCAATCAAGCCCCAGGTCCAACTGAAATTAAAAAAACCTCTTCAAAACGCACGCACGTGCACACTCGCGCACACACGCAGCCACGACACGCACACACCACACACGCACACACGCACACCACACACACACACACACACACACACACAACACACACACACACACACACACACACACACACACACACACACACACACACACACACACACACACACACACACACACACACACACACACACACACACACACACACACACACACACACAAACACACACATAGTATGACCCCAGAACTGTGAGAAGAGCACCATGCAAAATCTCCACAGCAACCGGAGAGAGGGTTAAGCATACTGGTGTTGTTTGGGGTGGAGTTAGTTGTTAGTTGCCTGAGGGTTTCCCAAGATCTATCAGCAAACTATGCACAACTATGAAAAGCTTTCTAGGCGTTAGCATGTTACCAAGTCTACAAACCAAGTATGTATGTTGCATGCCATGGGTGGATCTCTGTTTTTAAACAAAGGTTCTTAACTTATTCAAATTCAAAAAGTGAGTCAGCGAGCACCTGAGGGGCGAACCCACAGCAGCATCCAAACTTAAAGGGGTAGTTCGGAATTTCAGACATAGGGCCTGATTCCCAAGTGAGCCTTGGTGTTCTTTATCATTGGAGACCGTTTTCAACACATTTCATTCAGTCCTTCTAGTTGCAGAGTTTGCTCGTGCTAGGCTAGCGCATGGCAACGGGCAATACTAGCCTGCTAATAAAACAGTCTTACCCACTCCACAGTACACCCGAGGTAAATCAACTATAATGCCAGACGGTCGATGTAAATGTCTATGTTGATAGAATAATGTTAGAAATAAAACCAACCTTACATTGCATTGGATTTTGAAGGACTTGCAGACTGATACCTAGGTTAAATTCCGCTGCTGCTGAGAAAGAAGTCCCTTTAAATGCAATGATTCATGCGATGCGAGGTTAGTGTTATTTCTAACATTATTCTATCAACACAGATATTTACATCTATAGTCTAGGGGTATAATTTATTTACCGCGGGTGTACTGTGGAGTGGGTAAGACTGTTTAATTATCAGGCTAGCATTACCCGTTGCCATGCGCTAGCCTAGCACGAGCGAACTCAGCAACTAGAAGGACTGAATGAAATGTGTTGAAAACTGTCTCCACTGATAAAGAACACCAAGGCTAACTTGGGTATTAGGCCCTATGTCCGAAATTCCGAACTACCCCTTTAAGGGATTCAAATTGCAAGACGTGTGCTACACATGCAACATAACCTTATGAGGTCTTTGTTAAAGAATGAATGCCTTTGAAATCGATAGTGTAGTATAGGCCAACATTCAGAATACAACTGTTCTGCAGTATTTATCATTATTAAATTGGTTTTATGTTTGATGTTTCTTTCCATGTTGATGCTCACGCATGTTTTGCTACAGATAGGTAGTAGCATGCAGGACCCTTTGACCTATGACCTATAACCAGTGTGCGAAATAAGGGGGGGTCCGGGGGGGGGGGCTCGACCCCCCTGATATACCAATGAGACCCCCTGAAAGCCTCAAAAGCAACGTTTTAGGGGGGTCTCAAATTTTGTCCAAAAAAATATATAGCCTATATATTTTATCGTCATTCATGGTCACTTTAAAAGTTTTTAAGGTAACCATGTCCAGTATTCAGAATTCAAAACATTTGTTCACAAATGTTATTTTTTTGCCAAGCGGAGAGCTCTATGTGCGTATGCAAATTAGCCATGTTCGCCAAACAGAAGAAAGACGTAATGTTGAAAAGTCATACTAAAAACGGCTAGCAAGCGAAAGCTAAACCATAGTGTATCACTCACACACTTTGGGTCTATTCTAGCTCAAGGTAAGAGGCTATCTTTTAAATCTTTGCAGTGACTGCATGCATGTGGTGATAGAACTGGGACATATAGGGTGCACTTTGCATTAGATGAGTGTGGTGTGCGAATGTGTGCGTGCATGCCCCTTTCCGGCTTCAGCATACTGCATGGTTATGAAAGCGTTGTGGTTGGTTGTGGTCTTAGTGATGCAGCCTAGCCTTCCAAGTTGAAGTAGGCCTAATTGATAACTTGCGTGCGAGAGAGAGAGAGAGAGCGTGAGAGAGAGAGAGAGAGAGAGAGAGAGAGAGAGAGAGAGAGAGAGAGAGAGAGAGAGAGAGAGAGAGAGAGAGAGAGAGAGAGAGAGAGAGAGAGAGAGAGAGAGAGAGAGAGAAAAAGCGAGAGCGAGAGGGCACCTGCCGTGGACGATGTTTGGCTTGTTGTGTAAAATGTTGCCAGCATTGTGTATGTGTTCGATAATGTATCTGTCTGATCGTATTTGCTGTACATGAATGGTTAAATAATGTCACACAATCGGTCATATTTGCAGGCTTTCATTCGCAAGTGCACTAATTGCGTGCCAGTCTCCGATACGTGGCATTTATTCAGTTGTTGATTGCTCTTCAAGTTCTAACTGCCATATTGGTGCCAATTATTGTTGTGTTTGCATTGTAATGCACAACTTTGCCTCTCCTTGTTATAAAACAGAGTGCATCCTAACAACTTAAGCCGATGCAGCCTCGGTCAGTACTGACATAGGAGGCTGCATTGGCTAAAGTGTTTCTTTACAATAGGCTACTATAGCATATCGGATTATCAACAATTGTTGTGTGCGTGTGTGTGTTGTCATGTAGGCTATTGAATGATTGCTTGCATCCATGAAATATAGTAATGTTATAGGCCTACTGCATATTGAGATAATTTAGATCGGTATTGCGCAACAATCGGGGGATGGGGACCCCCGAATATTGACGGGTATTTCGCACACTGCCTATAACCCAAGTGCAATGCTGTAAAATAGGCACCTCGTATACTGGTTCCTCCTGTACAAGGGCAACAGAATGTAGTCAAGAACATAAATAAAATAAAAGCAAAGATAACAAAACGAAAACAAGGAGACATTAATAAACAACAACACAGACATAAAAACAAACAACCACATTACCAAAAAACTAAAAGAACACACAGTACACACATTTTGAACCATGAAAAGTAGTTATTCACAATGACACGTTAGATATTTCATAAATGTGTAATTAGATATGAGACGTAACGTTTTTGTAAAGCTTTTACAATAAGGGTAGTCTGACATTGTCAGATCAATTAGTCTAAAACCTCCTAGTCCATTTCAGATTTCCAACAGGCATTATCAACGGGCGTCTGATCAACCTGTGACGCATCAGTGACAGCCACCTTCATTGTTTTTTTAATGTCTGAATGGCGCACCCTTTAGGGCACTCCTGTGTACAGTCATCCTAACAAACCCGCCCCATATTAGACAGCTTTGGGGGTCCGACGGGGCCAGGTCTCCTAGAGATCTGTCTGAACACGAGGGGGACCCAACGGATATGCCAGAGCAAATACTATAAAAAAAGAGCTTGAAGATTCATCTGGTTCCAAGTGTACGATAAGGGTACATTAACCATTAACTAACATTAGTAAATGCAGTAAATGGCGTAACCTCACAGTTAACTAACAGTTAACTATTGGTCTAGTAATAATCTACTCATGGAGTTCCTGTTTACTAATGGTGTTCAGGTTAACTTGAATGTTAACTAAGGTATTCATGAATAGCCCTACATTATTTAATTGGGTTAATCGACACCCAAATACTAACCATAACCCACTAACACTTAACCTAACCCCTTCACTAATACTATTTAATAATGCTTATTACCCTCTTAACTAATATAAATAAATGGTTAATGAATGTAGGCCTACAACAATTAAATTGAGAACCAATTTATGAAAAATAATTTTGTAAATTTGTAATGTCTGGAGACTTTCCAATCCGATTATTGTTGGTGGTGCCACACCAATGAAACAATACTTATTAAAATATCAATAGAACTTAAGCAACTTTTATATACACATCAACTAATTGTGTCATTGTGATTTCACGTTAGCATTGTTTATGCTAACGTGTGTCAGTAAATGTCTCCATCTGCTGGAATTAGGAGGATCTTGCGGTTAGACAATTATCTTTCGTTAAAATAAAACCTTATTAATTTTTTCACAAACAATTATTTCCAGTTGAATCAAGTTCTGTTTTTAATATTGACGAACATTGATGGGTTATTTTTGACGTTTTAACGTTTTTTGGGCCTGCTACATCATCCAGCTAATAAAGCTTTAATGAAGCACCAAAACCCAAGGTGTCAGTGTTCTAGCCTCAGATACATGATTTCAATCTCCTATTATAATAACCCTTTAAAATTAAATTAAACTATTGAACTGCATACACTAACGTAACTATAACTGGCTTTCCCAGAGCCAACAAACACTTCAGACATAAGGACCACAGAGACCGGTGAGATGGTGGTCGCTATGGCGACTGACCTGATTGACCATGCCAGTAGAGGCGGCGACGTTCTCGACTCCTTCCACGTTGGCCTGTGACACGTCGTTGGCCCCGGCAACGACCCCCTCTCCTACGATGTTCGCCTGGTCAGTAGTTCTGTTGGCCACTGGGAGAAGCAGGAAGAGGGGTTATGGCCAGACACGCATATACAGTATGTGCTTAACACACACACACACACAAACACACACACATGCTCAGACACACACAGGAACCTGCTGGAAATCAGCTTTACACTGAGTCAGGCCAGATTTAAATTGTAACTTTGTTACCTTTCCTGTATAATGTACATAAAATAATAAATAGTAAATAAAATAAAATAAAAAACACACATACACACACACCACATGCAAGCAGACACAAACACACACACACACACGCACATACACACACACACACACACACACACACACACACACACACACACACACACACACACACACACACACACACACACACACACACACACACACACACACACACACACACACACACACACACACACACACACAACACAAACACACTTACCTGTGTTTACTCCGGACACGACTCCCTCCTTTGTCTTGTTACCTGAGGAAGAGGAAGACGACCAGGATGAATACATTGACAATGTCTCTGAACAGGGCGAGTGGGATGATTGGTTTGTTTCATTCATGCTGGCATATCCATCAATAAACAGCATAAATATTAACTTGAAAGCCCCTCCCCACACTAAGCTATTAATATTATGATCCAAAGCAGATTCAAATCTGGTTACATAAGGTTTGGTGGGGAATGAGGGATGAGAGGGATGGATGGGTGAGGGACAATGAGGTAGAGGGAAACATGGATAGACAGAGGATGAGAGAGCGAGATAGAGAGAGGGAAACGGAGCACTAGAGAGGTAGGTGGATCGTAAATAGAGAGAGGAGATATTTTAAGCAGAACTTTATATACATTCAGAGTATTCCGAATTTTACTTTTGATATATTTTTTATTCATTATTAATCTTTTAGATATGTGTATATATTTAGCATTTTACTTATATATTTGACTCAATTAAATTTAGTTTCACCTAATATAATTATATATTTGTTTCCCACACGAATAAAGCTGTTTGAAGAATAATTGAATTGAATTGAGAGAGATAGAGGGAGGTAGATGGATTGATACAGAGAGAGAGTAGGATGGAAACAGGGGGATAGAGGGAGGCGACAGAGACATCTCTCTTCCTCACTTGCCCGCAGGATAATCCTTACACACTACAGCTGCTGTAACTGACGACAGCCTCTCTCCCCCTCTCCCCCTCTCTCCCTATGCCTCTCTCTCTCTCTCTCTCTCTCTCTCTCTCTCTCTCTCTCTCTCTCTCTCTCTCTCTCTCTCTCTCTCTCTCTCTCTCTCTCTCTCTCTCTCTCTCTCTCTCTCTCTCTCTCTCTCTCTCTCTCTCTCTCTCTCTCTCTCCCTCTCCCCCTCTCTCCCTATGCCTCTTCCTCTCTCTCTCTACCTATCCTATCCCTCTCTCTCCCCCTCTCTCCCTATGCCTCTTCCTCTCTCTCTCTCTACCTATCCCTCTCTCTCTATCCCTCTCTCTTCCTCTCTCTCTCCCTCTCGCCTTCTCTCTCTCCCCATCCCTCTCTCCCTCTCTCTCTCCTCTTCCCCCTATCTCTCTCTCCCTCTCTCTTCCTCTCCCTCTCGCTCCCGTCCTCTCTCTCCTGTCCTCCCTCCTCTTCAGCCTCTCTCTCTTCCTCTGCCCCCCTCTCTCTCTCTCTCCTGTCCCCCCTCCTCTTCTCCCTCTCACCCTCTCTCGCTCTCCCTCTCTCCCTATCTCTCCTCTCCCCCCCTCCTCTTCTCCCTCTCACCCTCTCTCGCTCTCCCTCTCTCCCTATCCCTCTATCTCCCTCTCTATTCCTTGCCCTCTCTCTCTCTCCTGTCCTCCCTCCTCTCCCCCCTCTCTCTGCACGCTCCTCGTAGTTCTTCTGCCACGTGACTGGCTACTGCGGTTGAGCTTCACGCTCACCCGTTCTCCCATCTAGTCTCTCCCTTCAGCACGCACACACGCACACACACACACACTCACCTGCACGCGTGCATGCACACGGAACCACACCCACAACACCTGCATCCACACAGGCGCTCGCACATGGAACCGCACACACACACACACACACACACACACACACACACACACACACACACACACACACACACACACACACACACACACACACACACACACACACACACACACACACACACACACACACACACACACACACACACACACACACACACACACACACACAGATGTACCCATGCACACACATTGGGATCCGTTGATGAAATGCACTCAATCTCTCCCACCCACTCACACACACACACGCAGACTCACACTCAGGCAGACTCACACTCACGCACACACAGGGATGACGCAGCGTCTTGTCCCTGTCTGAGTATCTGTTACTCTTTGTGTTCAACATGCATCTGCTATTTCTACATTGTAATTTAAATATATCTATATATATTGAACTGATAAAATTAGATATCATCTGGATATCTTCAGGATGAATGTTTGAAAGGGTGCCCACGAGAAGCGCTGGTCGTGTTCTTTGACTGCCAAACGGGCAGTAGACCGGTTTTTCTTTTTGAATGTATAAATAAATAATTTGTCCTACTTTCAGGTCTCCTGACCTGTGAAATGGATGTTACGGATAATGGAGCACACCCATGTCCACGCACGAGCGCACAATCCCGTGCACACACACACATGCACCCATGTGTGTTCCACCCGATGTTCCGTTTCTAGTCGTTCTCCAGGCGTGTGGTCGTGACCGATGACTAATCCATCCCTCCCATTGATTGAAACCCTTTTTAGGGGAGTCCGTCCCTGATTGATGCTTTTGCTTTTTGTCGCCCCGGTGTGTAATTTATTCTGTTCTCTTCTTCTGGTCCGGTCTTGCACGACAAAACACAAGGCTGAACACTGTGTTCACTGCCGTTTATGACATAATACTCCCCTCCCCTCCCCCCTCTCTCTCCCTCTCTGCTCTCCCTCTCTGCCTGACTCTCCATCTTTCTCTCTTTATGTTTCTTTCTCTTCATCTTTTGCACTCTGCTTCCTCACTCTTGTTTCTGTCTTCACCGTCTTTTCAGCTGTATTCCTCATCCTTACCATCTCTTTTCTTTTTTCATTTTCATTTCTCCTTCAGTGCCTCCATCTTTATTTTATAGAGCGACGTAATATCAGCGGGCTGTTGGTCGACGGAGCTGGTTGGTCATCAAGCGTGTCACACACACACACACACATACACACACACACACACACACACACACACACACACACACATACACACATACACTCACACGCGAATACCTATACATGTACACGCACACACGATGACATGCAGGGAATTGTAGGGATGGGGTTGTAGATTGCTGCAGTGCTTAACGGTTCCATAGCATAGGCTGTTCCCCTCACCCCACACACAGGGACACGACGACACTCACACACACATTGTGGCCAGTGGCTGTCCCTACCCATCAGCAGAGCTGGTTTAGTATGAGAGTGACACCTGACCACTGAGCTGACACATAGTGGCCACACCACACCACTTCTCTCTCTCTCTCACTCTCTCTCTCTCTCTCTCTCTCTCTCTCTCTCTCTCTCTCTCTCTCTCTCTCTCTCTCTCTCTCTCTCTCTCTCTCTCTCTCTCTCTCTCTCTCTCTCTCTCTCTCTCTCTCTCTCTCTCTCTCCCTCTCTCTCCCTCCCTCTCATCTTTCTCTTGCCCTATCTTCTATCCCTCTCGTCTAACCACTGGCTGGCTGCCGGCCTAGCATCCTGGGTAACCTTGAAATGTGACGCACTCTGTACGCCACACACCAACGGTCAGGGCCTTGATGGTGAAGAGGCGCCTGGCTGGACAACCCCCCCCCCCCCCCCGCCCGCCCTGCCCCACCCCATGCAGCACACACACGCACTCCTAATGAGTGGCCGGGTCTACCCCACCCCACCCCTGTCTCCTCCAGTCCTCCATCTTCCCCAACCGCCATTTTGTGTGGCAAAATTAAAAATGAATGCCAAGAGCGAATGCCAACCCCCCTGCCATCTATCTATACATACACACACCCACACACACACACACACAGACACACACACACACACACACTCACAGACATACACACACACACACACACACACACACAACACACACACACACGCACACACACACACACACACACACACACACACACACACACACACACACACACACACACACACGAACACATACACACACACACACACACACACACACACACACACACACACACACACACACACACACACACACACACACACACACACACACACACACACACAACACACACACACACACACACACACACACACACACACACACACACACACACACACACACACACACAGATAGATTCATAATTTCCTGAACAGATACCAGGACCCAGGATCAGGCTTGCTATGGCGGTGTCAAGTCTCCATCTTTCCATCTCTCATTTCAATCAGTCAATCAATCACTCTCTCTCTACTCCCCACTCCCCCACCCACCCCCATGCCACCCACCCACCCGCTGATTGCACCAGCCCTGCAGTGCTGCCACCCCTCCCTCTTCTCCATCAAGAATCGATGACCAACACACACATCCTCTCTCCTACGCTCGTATCTTCCTGATAGACTACTGGGACCTCACCTACCCCCCCCCCCCACTCAGCTCTCGACAAAATGTCTCGACTTACAAGCCCTGAGTTTCCGTCTGCCTCGGAGGCGTCCCCTCCACAGACTACGCAGGCATTATGTGCTGCTGGTGTGCTGGTGGAGCAGGTGGAGGTACATACCGACATACATCACCCCTTCTTTGGTCTTGGCTGCTGCCTCCTCCACACCCGCCTTGGTCTTCTCCGCGGCGGCCACTACACCTTCCTTGGCCATGGAGAACCCCTTCATGAATACATCCATCTTTTTTACGTAGACGAAGCTATTTGGCTCCCCTGCTCCGGCAAACAAAAACGGGCCTGACTGGTCGGCGAGGATGCTGTTTGCCTGGTGCTCGGAGGGAGAGCTGGAGAGAGCGGAAGAGAGCTTGCGGTGGTATCTGCGAGGGAGCGAGAGCGAGAGAGGAGAGTGGGGTGTGTGTGCGCGTGTGTAAGAGAGACTCTGTGTGAATGTGCGCAAATACGTGTGTGTAAGGCTCCTCCTCCCTGCAACGGTGACCGAAAAGACTGCACGACAGGACGAGAGGGCGAGCAGACTGAGGGAGAGAGAGAGAGACAGAGGGAGGGAGTGCGTGAAAGAGGGATGGAGGGATAAAGAGAGATAGAGCTAACGGAAGGAAGGGGGGTTGCCGTGTAGTGCTGCGATGGAGCGGAGGAGAGGCTGAAAGACGGTGTCGAAGGGATGCTGCAGCATTTTTAAGTCATGCTGCAGACTATGACACCCCCACCAGCTCGAGCTCCCGCCCCCCTCGCGCTCCCGTGATTGCTCCATTCCAGTGAAACCGGCGGAATTTTTGCATATTAGATTAGCGCACTTTATCTGTCTTATTTGCACGCAGACCTAGATGCTATTTACAGAACATCCCACGATTATACACTGTTCCTGTCCTTTGAGAATGACATTGGCTAAAATGCTTTGCATAAATCCTCCCCTTAAGATTGGTAAACATGCGATTGGTATTGTAATAATGTATGCACAGGCATGTCGTTTAGTGTGACAACGTGCCGCCAGAAAAATCGTTTATGTCTCTTTTCCCTTTCCGTCGAAAGGAAAAAAGGGGACAGACGACGCCATCAACAGCCATATTCCAGCGTTCGAGATGGAGAAAGTGCCCCGTCATCGTAGCCAGAGTGAGTCACATCGCGACTCTTCCCCCCCCCCCCCCCCCCCCCCCCCCCCCCCCCCCCCCCACCCCGCTCCTCCCCCCCCCCTATCCCCCTATCCCCCCGTCCTCCCCTCTTTCTGCAAACTCAGCAGCAGACTCCTGTATGGAGCCGCGCTAAATCACATCTTTCATTACCATCAAATCCGGTTATATTTAGATTAAATTTAGACACGGAGGAGTTCAGACGTTTCACCGATATCTCCAGACAACCCAATATGCATTTCGAATCATATGCTAGGTACGAAACCAATGCAATAAAAGCTGAGGTTTATTGTACAAAAAACGAGAATCATTTGGGCGTTAGAATAACCGTTCACCGAGGTGTTGAGGCGCGTTCCAGCGGACTGTTGTTGCAGATTCTTAACTGGAGCGAGGTTGCCCCCTAGTGGTGTCTGCAGATATGGTCCCACGATGACACAGCACAATTATTGTACTGTACTCAATTAATAGTGGTTTTCTTGCAAATTTGCATCCATATATTTTGTACATTAGATTGGACTGACTAGATTGGACATAAGGTACTCAATCGTAGGACATTGTGATAACTTAAAATTGTATTCCATGGATGAATTTGGTCCATGATTACATAAATGGTAGGCCTACGAATGTAAGGCTCTTAAAAAACATGTATGAATCATATAATGATTGTGTGACTTATAAGTAATGACATTTGCTTTGTACAACCTGTTATTTTAAAACATTTGTATTCTGTGCTTATTAAGGCGTTGGAGCAAGGTCATGCTTTTGGTGATTCAACCCATTATTAAATAGCTTAATTGGATTTAAGCAAATGTATATATTTCCAATATTTATTATATATTGTACATGAAGAATAGGATTCATTTTCATCCAAATATTCTGAGTGTTTGGATTCTATAATTGTATCATGTTTATTTGAGACAATTTGGATTCAATCCAAGTCATAATTTTGAGTACATTTTTTAGGTACACAGCTACTAGCTGATGGGAGTTAAGGTATGAAAGTTTAAGACTGTTAAGCCAAAGCTTTCTTCCGGCATATGTTGTTTAGTTCATCGTTACTTAGAAATAAACACACACACACACACACACACACACACACACACACACACACACACACACACACACACACACACACACACACACACACACACACACACACACACACACACACACACACACACACACACACACACACACACACACACACACACACACACACACACACACACACACACACACACACGTCGATTAATCAGACCCATATAGTTCAGAGAAAAAATTTATTCACATTGATGTCAGTACATGTTGTTGGTATTTTCAAATACCTTTTTTGCACACATGGTGAAGTTAGCTTTATTTCAGTTCTTTTTCTTTCAGTATAGGCTCTTCAGTAGATAAATCACGCAGCCAACATGTTGGTGCGTGTGTTTCGTACATGGCAGTACATAAAGGGTGCACAAATAACTTTTTCTTACAATTTCACTTTTTGTACAGTTTTCTTTCCAAAAAAAACCACAGCCAGACAAACCCCCCCAAAAAATAATAAAATAAAGAAAAAACAAAAGAAAGAAAATAGATGAGTAACTAAAGCTTTGTTGTGTCTTAGCAGTAGGAAGTTCGGACAGATGGGGGTCATCAGTTTTCGGACAGATCTCTTTCAAAAACAGGGCCAGACAGAAACAAAAGAAAATAAAGAAAAGAACAGAAAATAATCACAAAAAGCTCGGTCAGGTCTTAGCACTATCGATAGCCACAACGGACAGGTACAGGTAATACTGAGTTTTATTAACAGATGAACAACGACAAAAACACTCACGCTAACCGTTAATAATCTTGCATTCTACTAGTCTAACAGAGCTACCATGCTTAACTCTCATTCCTCAGCAGGAGTGGCCTATACCCCTGTTTCGTTTCCTTCTCTATCCCGTCGTTTCCACCCCATATTTTCTTCTTTCCCCTGATTCGTCTCTCCGTCCTTCTGGTATCCAGGTGCGTTTTTTACTTCTGCGTTCCTTGTCCCACGGAGGTCTCCATCTTAATGGATGTTGAGGATCTGTGCGGACAGTCCATTGTGCCAGTTCTTCAGCTTGGCGAAGCGGGGCCCCTTGACCTCGTGCTCGAACTTCTCTCTGATTGGTGGGTTCGGGGGGAGCAAGTTAATAGGACGATAGCCAGTTTTGAGGAACACATTTTTGCATTATGTTGTTGACACTCATTGACATATTAGCAGGAGTAGTTGAACACATGATGTAGGTTATTTTATTATTGGGAATGTAGGCCAAATGCTGGACTCTTAGGATAACTGGACCTGAAACTGGTCTTTACATATCCTACCTCGACCTCAGCAGGGCCTCTTCATCTGGGTCTTGCACTATAGAGAGAGAGAGAGAGAGAGAGAGAGAGAGAGAGAGAGAGAGAGAGAGAGAGAGAGAGAGAGAGAGAGAGAGAGAGAGAGAGAGAGAGAGAGAGAGAGAGAGAGAGAGAGAGAGAGAGAGAGAGAGAGAGAGAGAGAGAGAGAGAGAGAGGACGAGAGAGACAGAGAAAGAGAGAAGGAGAGAGAGAGAGACAGGAGAGAGAGAGAGAGAGAGAGAGAGAGAGAGAGAGAGAGAGAGAGAGAGAGAGAGAGAGAGAGAGAGAGAGAGAGAGAGAGAGAGAGAGAGAGAGAGAGAGAGAGAGAGAGAGAGGGAGAGAGAGAGAGCGAGAGCGAGAGAGAGAGAGGGAGAGAGACAGAGAGAGAGAGAGGAAGAGAGGAAGAGAGAGAGAGAGAGAGACACCAGTGAGCAACAGTGAAATCTGCTCAGCAACTCGAAAACACTTAGGAATGAAGGAGGAAATAAAGGAACGCAGGGAGGAAGGACGAATGGAGGCAGGCGAGGAATGGAAGGTAAGGAAGGAGAGAGCGAGAGGGTAACCGGTGAAAAGGTGGAGCGGGGGAACGGAGAAAGAGAGTTATAGGTATAAGGAATGAAGGACGGGTAAAGATGAATGAAAGAAAAAAATACAAATGAATAAATGCATCTAGGAAGGGGGCAGGGTAAGAAAGCGAAGAGACGGTTGGGAGAAGATAAACGAGAGAAAGTGAAGAGGTTGATGTATGGAGCTTACTGTACTCGGTGCCTGTGATGTGGGCCAGCATCCGGAAGCTCTTGGACTGTAGGTTGGTGGCGCCGTGGGCCCAATCAGCCATGTCCTCGCTGCGGGCGTTTGGCCTGATGACGGCCTGGTACACTGGGGAGGCACAGTCGATCACTGGGTCTTTGACCGGCAGCGCTCCTCTGAAGGACCGACACAAAGCGCTCTTAGACACACTGTCCTAGCGATGTGGTTTGTGGGATGTCTGTTTACAATTTTGGTTGTGGCACAAATTGCACATGCATGTTTGTATGTTTGAATAAAGACGAAGTAAAACAAAAATAGCATCTATTTCATTATAGTTAGTTTTACAATTAAGATTTTTCTTTTTGTGTATGTAGCACCCTCTACTGGTCAGGAATAGCACATACCAATACAGTAACAGGGTGTCTGCCTACTAATAGTTGTTGGTGGTTATTAGTATAATAAGATGTAGTTGGTAGTTAGACTTTGAACGATGGAGGGATACTCAGAACATTTGCATGCCATTAAATCCCATGGTGTTTTGTTTTTTTATCACCGTCCGATGAAAAGGGGATGAGAGAGAAAGACAGACAGTGAGTATGAGAGGAGACTGTTTAAAGGTGTCTTTTGGACACATACAATGACGTTGCTGTTATGTATCTATGTGACTAAAAAGCCTCACATAAATACATACTAGTGAGCTGCAAAGATCCACCTGTGGACACATCGCTTTAAATTTGGCAGACAGATAACCCCAAAAAAACCACAGCGTTTGGACAAGACAACCAGACTGGCGCTAAAGCAGGGGACACACGGGGCCCATATATGAACCAGGGACGATCCATATACAGTATGATGAGGCGAGCATGGGTTGCACTGGAGGGCAGCTGTGCTGATGGCTGTATACTCACGACAAAGGGGAGCCCGCCTCCTCGCTGAGGTCACATGATCAAACCAGGAAGTAATGGATGGTAAGGGATTGGTGGTGGAGGAGGTGGTGGTGGTGGTGGAGGAGGTGGTGGTGGTGGTGGTGGTGGAGGACGGCAGTACAGGAGATTGGATTGGTTTGTTGTTTTGTGGCGGATGGGCGATCGGGGGGCGGGGGGGCAGCGGGGGTGGGGGGGGGAATGAACAGAGGCAATGGAGTGTAAAAAGGCACAGACAAACAAGGAAAAGCGGCACCTAAATACTATATAGGCAGTAGGCACCCATGTTCTCAAACACTAATCCAGAGAGGTCTGACCTCAGCACTCTTATGGGCCTTAAGCACCCAGTGGTGGCCGGTTAGCTGCGCGGTGCGGAACTGAATGCGGAATCACGCATTCGGTAACCCCCTCCAAACCAAGCTAGCATTTAGATCCCCATGATGGCCGCTAGGTGAATACCAGCCCATAAGAGCTAGCATGAGCCACAGGGATGGGAGATGGGGGTGTTGGGGGCTTGAGGGTGCAGCAGGGGGGGGGGGTATTTGCGTGAAGGGGGAGGTTTGTGCTCGTACTTACCCCTCATGTCCCTTGGCCTGCGACTGGCCAGCGATGGCATCCATGATGGCGTCCTGGGAGTACATGCTGATGGGTGTGTTGTACTGGGCGTGAACTATGGTGGCCTTCCCCCCGGGACCCCGCACCTCGATGGGCTTGTGGGTGGACAAGGCTGAGTCTTTCAGTGCTATGGGGTTGAAGCTGGGAGTATACTCCACACTGTCAGTGTCACAGCAGGGTGGACGCGGCGGAGGACGGAGGGTGGGTTGAAGGTTCGAAGGTCGTGCAAGGAAGTGAGGACGCACGGGAGTGAGCGGGGTTAAGGACAGGAGGAAGGCGGAGAGAGAGACAGGAGAAGAGATTGGACACTGAGTTGATGGGATGTTTTTTAGTGCAGGAGTGATGTGAAGTACACAGGACTGACAGACAGGTAGTGCTGTTCTACCGATCAACCGTTGGACTGCGGCGCATTAACTGTGTGTACGCGTTACCCCACTGGTTCTGTTCTAAAGGCAGTGACAGCTTCAGGATTTCATCCGATTATATTTAGAGGACTATCTCTGTTTGGTAATTAAATATGTTTAACTTTCAACCCTAACCTTTAGAATGAAAATGAATGAAACAGCTGACTTTAGAAGTTTACATGCACAGTATGCATATACCTATTCATATAGATATACAAATGCATATGCATATACATCTTAGAAAAAAAACCACATTGAGATACATATAGATATACATACAAATGGGATGAATGAATATGAACATAAAGATGACCAATTCAATCTCCATGCTCAAAAGTCAAAAAAGTACTTTCACACAAATCCTAGTATGATGCACTGACGCACGCACACAACCACACACTACAAACCCTACAAACACTGCAAAGGCCACGGAAATGCAGTTAATGATTTTTCTCAGAAGGTCCACTGCCGTGTTCATTGATGGATGACGTGGCAGCACGCAGAAGCTCATCAATGCCACTGTTCCATGGCCCATGCATTAATCATATGCATACCAGTAATTGCATTAATTTCCACGGAAAACCAAGTAGGAAAAAACACAGTTTATGCATGGTATAGCCATGGCATCCTCGCTCTGCTGCCTTGCACTCACACACACATACACACAGACACTCACATACAAAGATAAGCCTATACAGTCACACACGCATTCACACGCGCACAAAGGCACATATCTTTCTGACAACGTCAACAACCTTATCACAAGTGGCGTGCCGTCACGGCCGGCAGCCGTTGAAGTTGCCACTCACGCGCGCACACACACATGCACACACACACACACACACACACACACACACACACACACACACACACACACACACACACACACACACACACACACACACCACACACAACACACACACACACACACACACACACACACACACTCATTCAAACACAACCACACTCTACAAGTCAAAGAGACCGGTCCGTTCCATCACATCACCCTGGTGTCCCACGTCATGAGCACCAGCCCATGCAGAGGTCATGCACAGTAAATGCAACCCAAACAACTATTGGTACTGACTTTGCTGCTGTGTTTAAAATGACCTGTAAAACGACCAGACACAGAGAGACACAGAACAACGAGCAGAGAAAGAGGAGAGAAGAGAACGATCAGAGTGATAAGAGGATACAATGATAGAGACAGAAAGGGAGAACCCGAAATAAAGAGATTTGAATAAAGTCTCATGGATTCACTTGGACGTGTGCGTATGCGTTGGGCTTGGGGCTACAGTGAGACCATGTAATACAGTCTAAAGGTCAGATAGCGATCCGGGTTTCAGCCTGGCTACCCACTGCTCCTCCAGGGATGACTGACAAGAGCAGAAATACCTGTCACATTTCATGCACTCAATCACACACACACACTCACACACAAACACACACACACACATGCACGTGCTCACGCACACACACATAGAGGTGGACGCAAATATCCTCATAGTCACAAACACAGACACGCACAGTCATCCCGTCAACAGCCCACACAAACACACAAACACGCACACACATCTGCGCACATGCACTATAGATAAAGTGGAGTGCACTTGGAGTGCGGCAGTGTGCACGTGGGATGCCCAAGTGGTTTATATATGGCCGCTCTATCCCGGCGCTCGAGAGGGGACATCCATGGGATTTGGTGCGATGGCTTGTAACCGGAGTGGAACATTCCATGACGGTGGGCAACAGCTGCTACTGTATGTGTGTGTGTGTGTGTGTGTGTGTGTGTGTGTGTGTGTGTGTGTGTGTGTGTGTGTGTGTGTGTGTGTGTGTGTGTGTGTGTGTGTGTGTGTGTGTGTGTGTGTGTGTGTGTGTGTGTTTGTGTGCGTTTGTTCATGTGAGTGTGTGTGTTTGTGCACAAGTGTGGGTGTGTTGGTCTTCTGTGCCCCAAGTCCCCCCTTTCCTGGGCGGCGGTTGTGTTAAGGTAGCATCAAGACTCCTCTTTCATCATCGTCCCGCGCCATCATCACATTCATCGGCATGGAGACGCCGAGAGAGCGCACGTTTGGTGACACGTGTCCCCCAGCCTGACCTGTGGCGCACGCGCGGGGGGGGGGGGGGGGGGGGGGGGCGCATCCTGCCCTCCAGAGGGGAAAGCCATTAGTGAAGATAGATACGCGGATATGATACCTTATGGCGTCAGCAGGACAGACATGACCTCGGCCCCCCCCCCCCCGATTTCAACCCTATGGTTATACGGAACCATAGGTTCCCTATAGTTCTATAGGGAACCTACTCTATAGGGAGCCTATGCAACCGGTTCTATGGAACCATATGGTAGTACCGTATGGAGGAAACCGATTTAAGTTGGGATTTTCAAGAGGAAGAAGAAAGGTCGTTGACACCGGTTGATTTGCGGCCGTGTTCGGCATTCTTAAACCTCTCCCAGTCACCCCAGGTGGTCTCACATTTTGGTTTTGGGCTGAAGACAGAGGCCTGCCTGTTTTTGATCTTGTGGTAATCAATAAGTGTCGGTGGAGAATAGGCAGGGGGGGGGGGTTGATTGTTTATAAATGACCCCTGTCCTGATTCTCGACTTCCCCTGTTTCCCGTTGGCCGGTCCAGAGCATGTAGACCACTGTACCCTGGGAGGATGTCGTAATGTTCTGAGTATTTTGGTATCCCCATGGTGTTAACATGAATCCACAAAGGGTCAAAGGGGTGAATTCTGAAAACCCTTGTGAACACACCTCATGCTTGTTCTATTATTACCAAAATACTAAAGTAGACGGTGATTGTTGTTACGGTATTAGCTTGTGCCCTGGTTTAATTCTGTGCTTGTCAGATTCCTTTTACCCGTTCAATGTTAAACCATCTGTGTGGTCACCTACCCTGGTAGACACAGTTGGCCGGCGGCCGCCGGCTCAGCCTCTCCTAGCTTGCACTGCATCAAGGCCATCTCCCTGAGATTGTGGGCGGAGTAAAGTCCGATGGGGCAATTATACTGCCCTCTTTGCCCGGGAGGAGAGGCTGCACTCGATGCTAGTGAGGCAGTCGACTTAGCCGTAGCTATGAAAGGTTGAAATGGACCTGGCTCTTTCTCCGGGGATTGAAAGAGAATCCTTTTGGTGGGACTTTTGGCAAGGCAGCTTCCAGAGGACTCTGAGTCCTCCATCTTCACATCCTCTCCCATCTCCTTTTTAGAATGAGATGGGCGACATGAGAAAGAAGCCGAGCACAGGCTGGGATTCCTGGTTATCTGAACAGCCCATGGGGGTTGTTCAGATAACTAATGGACGGAGACTCTCAACACGCAAAACTCGAAATAAAAAAGGTCACATGTGCGGGGAGGAAACAATTGGTGTCTCTCACACTATTTGGTCTCTTCTGTGCCATGTTTATTTTGTGTGTGTGTGTGTGTGTGTGTGTGTGTGTGTGTGTGTGTGTGTGTGTGTGTGTGTGTGTGTGTGTGTGTGTGTGTGTGTGTGTGTGTGTGTGTGTGTGTGTGTGTGTGTGTGTGTGCGTGCGTGTAGTGTAGTGTACCTTCTGGTGGGGGATGATTGGCATTGGTGACTCCATTCTGGGAGTGGCTGTAGAAAGTAGAGCTGGGCGTCTTGACCTGGAGAAAGAAGGGTTAGCTTATTGAATGCATCTGCCTTCTACTGGGTACCGTCTCCGAATACACCAGCTGCTCTATGAACTTTCATCACAACAAACAACCAATTACTGACTGAAAAGATTTAGAGTCGCCACAAAGACAGCTCATCTTTTTTCCTCAAACCCATGCAGTGTGAGTTGTGAGCTGTAGATGTAGATGATGATGTGATGCGTTGGGTGTGTTGTAGTACTTCTGCATGGTGAGTGCCAGCTTGCTGCTGGCGGACTTGATCTTGTTCTGGGCCTCCAGGTGAGTCATGCCTTCGGTGCTGTGGCCGTCGATGGCCGAGATGATGTCACCCTGTGACAGGCTGCCACCTGCTGCCTTGCTACTGGGGGTTATCTGCAAGAGAGTGGGGGGGGGGTCAAGACAGGGGGTCAAACAAGGAGACCCACTGACTGACACCGATCTAAATCGGCGTCAACAAGCTTGGAGAGAAGGGGAAAACAAACACACACAGAGAAACACATGGATACACACAACAGGCGCCAACATACACACACAAAGACATAAAAACAAAAAAGGTATAAATGTGAACGTTTATACATAACCTAAGCAGGAGTTTACACAGGCACACAGACACAGACAGACATACACAGACAAACACACAATCACACTTGTTAATTTCCCAAAAGGCAAAAAGGCTTTAAACGGATCCCAAGAAGAGTGGAAAATGTCCTTAAAAAAAGTAATTCTGCATCTCTAGTCCCTAGGCTTGGAAGAAGTGATTGAATACAAGCTTTGATACGATGTAGAACCTCTTGTTCAGTCTGCTGTTTGAGCCCGACTCGCTGGTCTTCAGGGCAGGAGAACTCAGCTGATGTATGACGTGCTCTTACTGTGCAGTACATTTGTTTCATTACAGCCAATGTCTCTCACACACTCACTCACACACTCACAAGGCAAAGCCCATATCTAATCGGCACGTCAGTGAACCAACGGATGAAACAAGGAGTAATCAGGCCAGAGGGCAACAACACCTGAAGGGACCAGGATAACATCCATCACGAGAGACTCTTAATGGAACACAGTATCAGAGGTGTCTGCACTGCCCGTGTGTGCGTGTGCATTTGGACGACCAGTACATAAACACTCGAATGATAAATGAAATGTATTTTATTTCTATGCCTTCATTACCACTGCCTCGTGGTTTTTTAAAGTGCCGCAAACAGATTACTTTTCCTGAAAGTAATCGGTAAGCCCCTGAAAGCTCCCGACAGAAGCAGCACGTAAAGTAAAGTCGAATCCATTAATACGATGCTAATGGTTATATCAGGGTGCGTATTATGCTAGCAACTGTGCAGCGTTGCAGGTTTGGTCTGATGGATGGACTTGTCCCCACTGGGGGATCCATGGACAATGGCAGGAGTCCAGCACAAACTATTGACCTGGAACAGAACCAGTCTCAGAGATGGGCTCTCGGGATAAGCTATCAGATTCATCTGGACTTGAATCACACAGCCGGGGTTGGGAGTGTGGTCGATGTTGGAATCTTTTTCTCCCTTCTTTGCTGTGTTTGCTGATTCTGCTTATCTGCAATCAATTTATGTGTCCTCGTCAGGATTGTTTTTTTTTTATTTAATTCACTCTATGGTGGATATCGTCTTGATAGCCAAAGATAAAGTGAAAATTTGATAAGTTGCTAAAACAAAAAGCTAGAAGTGAGAACAGAGGGCTTAACAATGTACTTTTTTTTCAACTCCTTCATAGCCCTAAGGAGCCTCGGCACATAGCAACCTTCCTGTCCGTTTCAAGCTCAGCTTATGGCCTTTTGTGAGCAGCTATTTGTCTTGAAACAGAATGGAAACAAAAGGAAAGCTGAAAAACTAGTATGAACAAAACGTTTTGGACCAGCTCCATCTGAGCGAGGGGAGAAAGCACTTTTGGTGAACCGCGTACCAGCGAGCGGTACATCTGTCTTCGCTTACAGACGACTCATTAAAAAAAGGTTAAAAATAGAGCCGTAATCAAGATGCCTGTTACTTCAATGTTGTTTGACCCCTCTTGCCTCCCTCCATCATCGTCAGACCGCCGGCAACACCGACGGTAACACCGACGGTGCAACCCCACGCTCCCCGACCCCACGTCAACCACCCCACTCCTTCTGCCCCCCACAGGCACCTGTTGGCTGTCAGTCATCGCAACGACGACTTCCCTCGGACTCTGGACTACTGTCTGCTGATTTTCCTCTAAACAGACTCTCTCTCTCTCTCTCTCTCTCTCTCTCTCTCTCTCTCTCTCTCTCTCTCTCTTCTCTCTCTCTCTCTCTCTCTCTCTCTCTCTCTCTCTCTCTCTCTCTCTCTCTCTGATGTCTCTCCTTGTTTCACCAGGTTTAAACCGGTGTATGGCGCAGTGTCTGTGAGGTATCATCCATCCTCTTAACCCTGAACCCGTGCAGCCCTGCTGTGTGGCTCCTGTACACTGGCATGTTGGTTTAGCCCTGTCAAGATGGAGCCTTATTCGGTCCACGGTTTCTTTTTCTCATTATTCCTGTCAAGTGGATGTAAGTAATCCCCAGTAGAAGCGCATTTTGGTATGAAAGTAAGCGTGTATCAGGGAAGCTGTCCAATCACATGCTGGAGACCTTAGTGAGAGAGAAAGGGAGGGGGTTAATGTGTTAATGTGTGCAAACATTTTACTGGAGTGTAAATGCAAGAAATACAACCACACTAAGACATGGTCACCGACATTCACATTTTGAAATGTTGTTCTAAGGGTGACATGAGGCTTCCCCGAATGTATTTTATTGATTATATTACTGTTATCATGGTACAGTCAACATCTATTCCTAGATGACAAAAAGCAACATCTTTATTAATACTGTATGGCTTTTTCTTTTCTCACTGCCTCTGAATAGAGATCCAACAAAACAAGTAAGATGCAATAAGTAAAAAGAGAGGACATTTTACATCAGTTGAGTTGCCATTGGACCAAGCCAAGACCAAAGGCCAAAAAGGTTCAAAGGCTGAGGTGTACCAGAGAACCAGAGCTGACAAAGAATCTCTACAATCTGAGGCATCCACTGCATTGCTTCATCTCCTTTCCTCCCCTTTCCTTTAATTAGTACTCTGACAAAATAGGCCGGGATTTGACACCGCGAGGCACCACTGCGCTACGTCATTTGGAATGGTTTGATGGTGTCCGGTTGACACCAGAGGAAGACCTCATTCCTCATAACAAAGATCCAATTTAGACATGGATGGAGAGAATGAGCTGGATAACTAACCCCCACGTCCCAGAGGCATAAACAAACCAATGTTAGGAGTTTCTTTATCGGTAACGGCCACCGTTATCGATAAAGCGAGCGCACACGCGCGCATACACGAGTGCATGCCTGCGCATGCACTCGCGTATGCGCGCGTGTGTGCTCGCTCGTACACTCACACACACACACACACACACACACACACACACACACACACACACACACACACACACACACACACACACACACACACACACACACACACACACACACACACACACACACACACACACACACAAACACACACACACTTGGACAGTTTGTCACTCATAATCCGGTACAGTTGGACAGTGTAAGACGAAGAGGAATGGATGGCATGTGAATCGATACTGTGAGACAGAAGTAGACCCTCCAGATCCACCTGGGTGTTCTATGTATCCATCAGGACAGGACATCTAGGCCTGCCCAATAACAACCGTTCATCTTTCTTTCCTTCCCTCCAGCAATTTCAATCCAATTTTTCACATTGTTTGGGCAACCATCCATTCCCCTACCCATCATTTCATTCTTTCATCTTTCGATCATTTCTCCATGGATCTACACACTTTTCATCCTCCATCCTCCAACCATTCAAATCCATCTACCATCCATCCCTACGTCCACCCATCCATCCATCCATCCATCCAACCATCATCCAACCTACCTACTGTCCATCCATCCATCCATCCATCCATCCATCCATCCATCCATCCATCCATCCATCCATCCATCCATCCATCCATCCATCCATCCATCCATCCATCCATCCATCCATCCATCCATCCATCCATCCATCCATCCATCCATCCATCCATCCATCCATCCATCCATCCATCCATCTCCAGCCAACTACAGGACATATACTGCGAAACAACCAAAGACTTCAAATCGAGTGAACAGATGGGAAAACCAGATTGACGACGACAACGCGATAGAAATAAAGCTCACTTAAAGTAACACAACCCCACCCTTCACCACCACCCCCCACCCCCCCCCCCCCCCCCCTCTCTGTCCCTTTCCTTCTCAACTCTTTCTATTTCAAGGAAACGCTGGAAATACATTGGCGGCCCATAGCCAAGCCATGGATAGAAGGGAGAGAGAGTGGTGGAGAGAGAGCGAGAGAGAGTGAGAGAGAGGAGAGAGAGGGTGGAGAGAGACAGGAAAGAGCGATACATATATGCAGTATATAGTGGATAGATAGATAGATGTATAGATAGATAAGTGATAGATCACAGGTAAATATAAAGATCCATCAATACATATAATATAGTACGTATACTGCAGGTGGGGTGTACTACAGCTGCTGTCTACTCCACCCCCCGGAAGATGGCGGCGTTACATAATTGCTGGTGAGCCATTGTGCAAAACACACACACCAATCCCACAGACATATATGATATCTGCCTATAGCGTTCAACAAAGGCTCAAACACATCAGAATACAAACATAAAATGTGTTAACCGTACACATAGAGATAAAGTAATATGTAAAGAATGTCCACATATCCACTAAGTAAGTAGTGGATTAAAATAACGTTTTTACATTGTGTCCATGAGCGGGTCAAAGGAGCCCCCAGACACGGCTTGTTGTTTGTTTGTGTCTGCCCAACACCCAGCAGACACAAACAAACAGCAAGCATAGTCCTCAAGCTAGTTCACACCGACCACTGTTCACCCTTCCCTCCCTGAGCACTCCGTGGGCCAGTCTGGCTTTGGGTGCGTTTGTCGCGTGGTCGGACGGAGCCTTACCCTGGAGATGGTGAGGGGCATGTTGAAGTCCTTCCCCCCCTGCAGCCTGAAGCCCCATGGCGCGGGGCCGTTCAGAGTCACCGTGTATGAGGCCATCTTCACGCAAAACAGGCGGCCTTCAAATGTCAACGCTCCTGCTACGGCTCTGTGTCTTCCCTGGTTCCCTCGGTCCTCCTGTATGTCTCTCTCTCTCTCTCTCTCTCTCTCTCTCTCTCTCTCTCTCTCTCTCTCTCTCTCTCTCTCTCTCTCTCTCTCTCTCTCTCTCTCTCTCTCTCTCTCTCTCTCTCTCTCTCTCTCTCTCTCTCTCTCTCTCTCCTTCTGTTATTCTCTACCCGGGGATTGTCGGTTGGGTCGGTTGGTGAACTTTTCTGGGCAATCCGACGGGCTTTGCTCAACCTTCTTCTCCTCACAACCGGACAGCTCAGACACACGTCGGTAGGTTGGCCGTGTGTGTGGATAGAGTGCGGGAGAGTCGGGCAGAAGGGGAGGGTCAGGTGTTGTTAAGGTCCTGTAAATCAACACACACACACACACAACACACACACACATCACACACACACACACACACACACACACACACACACACACACACACACACACACACACACACACACACACACACACACACACACACACACACACACAAATATGCAGGCACACGTACACACAAACACATACACAGACACACACACACACAGATACAGACATGTCAACCCCCCTCTCCTGCGCCCGCATACACGCGCACGTAGACACTCACACAGCACTCACACATACCAGGACGTACCCCCCATACACACAGGCAAATAGACATAGAAATTAATAATCAGATATATACACATATTTACACATAATTGTTCATTGTCGAAATAAGGCAAAAGTAGGAAAATGAACACAAAACACAAACAGACAGACAGACAGACAGACAGACAGACAGACAGACAGACAGACAGACAGACAGACAGACAGACAGACAGACAGACAGACAGACAGACAGACAGACAGACAGACAGACAGACAGACAGACAGACAGACAGGTAGCTGCACCGAATGAATCAACGATTCACACACCAGCCAGTGTTTCTTTCTGACAAGAACCCCCTAAAAAACAGAATAACAAATTACAAATATTACTAAGTAGCTAATGGAGAGACCATTGGACTTCTTGCCGGCACAGCGTTGAGGACGAGGGGCCTGGGACAGTCCAGGAATAGACGGGGCCAGCGTTGGGACACGAGGCCCGGGACCTAATAAGGCCTGCAACATGAAGCCCCCAGAATGCCTCAGTGACGATTCACAGCGCCAATATAGACCCCTCTTACTGCAACACATTCTCTCTCTCTCTCTCTCTCTCTCTCTCTCTCTCTCTCTCTCTCTCTCTCTCTCTCTCTCTCTCTCTCTCCTCTCTCTCTCTCTCTCTCTCTCTCTCTCTCTCTCTCCTTCTCTCCCTCCCTCCCTCCCTCCTCTCTCTCTTCTCTCTCTCTCTCCTCTCTCTCTCTCTCTCTCTCTCTCTCTCTCTCTCTCTCTCTCTCTCTCTCTCTCCCTCCCTCTCCCTCTCCCTCCCTCTCTATTTACAGTTGGTTTGGGGCTCAGTAGCAGTGTAACAGGTCAGGGCGGCGTCTCCATCATCAAAATGGAATAGTTTTCATTTCGCTTCTCCTTACCTTCTGTCATTATCACTCTCCCTTGCTCTCTCCTTCTCTCGCTCACTTGTCCTCTCTCTCTCTTTCCTGCGGAATATTTTGTGGCACAACACATTGCTTAATGCAGTGACCTCCTATATCCCCTGAACAACACACAAACACACACATGCACATGAACACAAAAAGACAGAAACACACACGCACACACACACACCAAACAAACTGTGAGATAACTGAGCTGCCGATAGTGCATATGTCTGTCTCACCGGTCCCAATTTCCTTTCGTTATCCGGCAGCTGTTATGCGTTTTTAGATGAGACACTTTACTGCTCTGTGGGAATACAAATATATGTAATAGAATTTTTTTTTAATTTGCCTGACATAATCTTTGCCTTCACCTATGCATCGGATATTCTAATAATTCAGGATTTGGTGGTGCCACGTATAACTGCTTTCAAGGGACATAGAAGGAAAGCAGTGTTTTCTAATGCAGTACTGCGAGTCTTTTTATCAATCAGTTGTTCTTTGTGAAACACTGGCAGATCAGGTGACAGCCAGACACACACATGCACACGCGCACACAAAGTCACACGCACATACACACACACAAAGACACACACACACACACACACACACACACACACACACACACACACACACACACACACACACACACCACACACACCATGCACACACACGCATACCACCACACACACACCCCTTATTGCATACC
>OLKM01000062.1:21109-26109 GCA_900291075.1 Melanogrammus aeglefinus
AATATAATGTTATAGCCGCGAGTTTCTGCAGTCAGGTTTGGGGTAACAATGAAGTCTTATATTCAAATCCCATGCTTCCAATCAGGCATGACGTACGCGCGCAGGCACACGCACACACAACAATCCTCTTTTCATTTATTGTAAAAACGATGGGAATGGGAATGTCGATAATTGGGCTCCCTTGCCTTCGTGACGTCATTGTTGGACACAAATGGCCAGGGCTAACTGCTAGCCTACCGTTTGGCTGTCTTCAATTCAAGCTGTTGGTAGCTTGAGCATGTAAAGTTTGTTTTCAAGTGTGCAAAGTGTAAGCTCTGCCCATATATCTCGGGCGGGCTATATGCTATCTGGGTAAAAAATCCACAATGTCAAGCAATACATAAGACTTGATCTGCATGCAAATGTGACCATTTTAAGCCTGTCAACACACAAAAGGAAACAACAATTTTTTTATTAAAATGATCTCACGTAAATATAATGGCAGAGAAAAACAAACCGCTATTCTTTTGACTTTGCACCTTTCATTACACTGGTGGAAGGTGGTAAAGCGATATAAATAATTTCAAAGAATGGTTTGTGTGTGTGTGGGTGGGTGTGTGTGTGTGTGTGTGTGTGTGTGTGTGTGTGTGTCCTATGATTTAGGAAGTCAAGGATTTCTTGTCCATGGCCATGTCGGAGCAGAAGCAAAAGAATGTTGTGAATCCACTTGGACCAAAGTAGACTAGAGTCTGATAGGAAATTTTATATATAGAAGCAGCCTGACCTGGAGCATGTACTCCGGATCATGCTACAAATATGAAGCACTTTGGGGCCTAAAGCTAGGGGACGTAATTTGGCGCACCCGGCCAGGGTAAGCTAGATTTTTAAAGTATCGACTGGTATTACCCCTCCCCTCCCTTCAGGCCTCCCACTGCAGCCACTTTCCCACAACTCGTAACTTTCTTGCTAGCTTTAGCAAAGGTCTTCCTAGCCTGGTGGAAGGTCATGTGCAATGAGTGCCAGAGTGACTGCATGTAGCCTGGTGGTTAGGTAGATAGATCGGACGGCCATCCAATCATTTCAATCGGGGCAAATTCGGATGACAAGGCTGATTAACAGGCCTGCGACAGCCGCAGAAATGTTTTTGGTGGGAGCTGTCGGGATGTAAATGGAATAGAACAAATCTGTCCAATAAATGTTTCTAAAATAGATAGCCTAGCTTTGTCTACCCTAGCTCTTCACATGTATGGACATGACATCGGCAAAATGTTTAGTTTTGTTAAGAGATACTCATAAGCCCCTCATGTCCTCTCTCAGGTCCTCTGTGCTTCTGCTGGCCCCCCTTCTGGCTGAGGCGGAGCCAGCCCCCCACTGTGTCCCCCGGTCGGCAGGACTTAAGGAGACCGATGGCCTTCTCACACAATTCCAGTGGATGGCGGAGCACGCGCCCGGCTTCAGGGTGCCGGGCGCGCACATCCACATACTGTCCTCCCCCAGTCAGTTCTACCAAGCCATCAAGGTGAGGAGGGGCTTGGGCTGAAACAAAGCAGCTGTTATTGCCGTCGTCTCCGTAGTTCTTCCCTTCTCTCGACCTGTTTTGTTGGTGCTGCCCCTTAGATCGGTTTCTGATTGTGTGTCAGGAAAAAAACTTGAGTTGTTTCCCTATTGTTGATTCCTTCTTACTGGAATCTTGGGAGGAAGATTAAAATTAGATTTCTGTCACATGCGGTTAATAATAGTCGTGTCTCTTCCTCTCGGTCTCTCCTTTTATCGCCCTGTTTAACACACACACAAATGTCTCCACGCTGTGCCGGGTACTGTTTTTGTAAAGGAAAATGTGATTAGGGATTAGTACTTTTTGTACTCTTTGTTCCCACAACAACATGCCTTGCTGCATGTCTGCCGTCAGAGTTGCAGAGTTATCTCAAGTCAGTCTAGTCTGTACCTGAGAGGACGCGATTATAATTGAAAGCCGGAATGCCAACGTGCAAGTTGCGCTGACATATTTATCGATGTACTGATCTAAATCTATTATTTCAGTCGCGGATCCAAACAGCCAAACGGCGCGTGGTGATGGCCTCGCTGTACCTGGGCACGGGCCAACTGGAGCAGGAGCTGGTGGGTCGGAGCGCAAATTCTGGTGGAAGTTTGTCCCTTCTGTGGCCTCGGCCCAGGGCCTTACCCCGCTCTGCTGTCCCCGTCTGCAGGTGGACTGTGTGGAGGAGGCCCTGGCGCGCTCGCAGCAGCCGGGCGACGGGCCTGCACTGCAGGTCTCCATCCTGCTCGACTACATGCGAGGATCGCGAGGTTCGGCTCCTCGCCGCGCGGGCGCGCGCGCACACACACACACACACACACACACACACACACACACACACACACACACACACCACACACACACACACACACACACACACACACACACACACACACACACACACACACACACACACACACACACACACACACACACACACACGTGTGCACTCTGGCAATAACTTAAGTATTTTATATTTTAAGCAGAGAAATGCCTAGTTTTGCCTACGCAAACCTTTCACCGCACAACCTGTCATGAGTATGTGACAAATGAAAAACAAAACTGCTAATCTGTGGCCGTCCGTCCTTCTTGTGCCTCCGTCCAGGCCGGCAGAATTCCCGCACCATGCTGCTGCCGCTGCTGCAGCGCTACGCGTCCCAGATGCGGGTGTCCCTGTACCACACTCCCGACCTGCGGGGCCTGCTGCGCCTGCTGATGCCCCAGCGCTTCAACGAGACCATCGGCGTGCAGCACATCAAGGTGTACCTGTTCGACGACAGCGTCATCATCAGCGGGTGGGCCTCACTCACTCACTCACTCACTCACTGCTAATGCCATGAAAACACAGCACTATCACACCATGAGGGCACTGAATGCTGGGACGAGGTGTTTCCTCTCCCACTCCCTCTCCAGCCGCTCTTTTATACCCGTTTCTCTTTTTAATAACTTTTTTCGTTTTCTACCGACTCTGTAACCCTGAACCCCTTCACCTCCCAGGGCCAACCTGAGCGACTCGTACTTCACCAACCGCCAGGACCGCTACGTCCTGCTGGAGAACTGCCGGGAGGTGGCGGACTTCTTCGCCTCACTGGTGGGGGCCGTGGGGGACGTCTCGCTGCAGCTGCACCCGGACGACTCCGTGTCCATGCTGGAGGGCAGGGTGCACCCGTATAACGGTGTGTGTGTGTGTGTGTGTGTGTGTGTGTGTGTGTGTGTGTGTGTGTGTGTGATGCTGGGTGTCCCGTACAACGGTGTGTGTGTGTGTGTGTGTGTGTGTGTGTGTGTGTGTGTGTGTGTGTGTGTGTGTGTGCGCATGCGCGCGTGCGCAGGGGGTAACACCATGTGACGGAGTTGGGTCTATAGATCCATCATCTAGAAATATTTAGACAGGACATGTAATTAGATTTCTACAGACAGAGTGAACGTGTGTGATTGTTATTGCGCTTGCCCGTACCTGGGGAAAGAAATGAAGGAGGAAATGAGTGACAGGCCGCACGGTGTGCGTGCGTGCGTGCACGCGACCGCTGTGCAGTCGGCCAGGATGAATGACATCATGTCTGCTGCAGGCCTGGACCGCAGCTGAAACGGACACCAGGAACAGCGTGGCTGTTGATGTCACAACGTTGCTGGTAGACGATCTGGAGTGGGAACTCTGTATGCACAAACACCAACCTCCCCCCCCCCCCCCCCCCCCCCCCCCCCCCCCCCATTCGCAGACTCTCTCCTCTCTCCTCTCTCTCCACACACACACACACACACACACACACACACACACACACACACACACACACACACACACACACACACACACACACACACACACACACACACACACACACACACACACACACACACACACACACACACACACACACACATTAGTCATTCAGAAACGAGCACTGACTCCGAGCGGAGCAGAGGAGCAGCTTGCAGTAAAACAGCCCATACAGGAATAAAACGGAGATTGCATTTGCACTCCCCTCTGCTCCCTTCCCATATCTCTCCTCTGTGAGTCATGCCTTTAAAACGGCTCCAGGCAATCTTGAATGAAAATTCTGGTGTGGGGCGAACAACACACACACACACACACACACACACTCAGAGAGACTCGCGCAGACGAACACTCACTCAGTCAGTCATCCGACCGTGGCCCATCTGGATCCTGCTATGCCTGTGCATGTTCACAGCTAGTAAAACGTACCAGCTGGTTGCGTATGTGCTTTGCATGAGTGTGGCCGCTTCGTGCCGCACGCCCTTCATCTGACCTCTCCATGTGACCTCTCCATCGGACCTCTCCCAGGCAACCGAACAGAGTTCTCGGCGTCGGCCAGGGAGCACATCATGGGGGTGGTGAACACGGCACGCCTGAGGCAGCACCTGACCCACCACTGGCAGGAGGAGGAGGAGGAGGAGCAGGCTGAGAGGAAAAAGGAGCAGCAGGAGGATGAGGAGGAGGAGGATGATAGGGACACATGGGTGTTCCCCCTGGTCCAGATGAAGCCCCTGGGGATCAACATGGACGAGCAGGTCACCCAGGTGAGCTGGCAGGGGAGGCAAAGGCCAGGTGGGCGGGTTATAGGTGGGGGGGGGGGTGGGTGAGTCGGGTTTGCGTCTTTAAAAAATTCCCTGATTTCCGAGCCAGAAGGTCATAGCCAGTGTGGAACACGCACTCACTCACCCCCACGCTCTGACGGTTCCTCCAATTAATCAACGCCCTTTTACAAACCACAAAAGAAGTTTTTATTTATTTTTTTTCCTCCCACACGTAACAAGTGGAGTCTTGAGGGTCCTTGTCCAACCCACCTAGCCTCTGACGGGGGGCCGCCACATTCCCCTCTCTCTCTCTGTGAGCCTTAAACCACGCCCCTCCTCTCCAGCGTCTGCTGACCGAGGGCGGCGCCGACGCCACGGTGTTCCTGACCTCGGGCTACTTCAACCTGACCCGCGCCTACATGAGGCTGGTGCTGGGCGCCGCCGCCGACTA
>OLKM01000062.1:31109-146109 GCA_900291075.1 Melanogrammus aeglefinus
AGTAATTCAACTTAAAAGGCCAAACTAATACATTATGTAGACTCATTACATGCAAAGTGAGATATTCCAAGCCTTTATTTGTTATAATTTTGAAGATTATTGCTTACAATTTATGAAAACCCCAAATTCAAAATCTCAGAAAATTTGAATATTTTCAAAAGGTTCCATGTTGTAGGCTCAAAGTGTCACATTCTAATCAGCAAATTAATCCAAAACACCTGAAAAGAGTTATTGAGCCTTTAACTGGTCTCTCAGCCTGCTTCAGTAGGATTCACAGTCATGGGGAAGACTGCTGACCTGACAGTTGTTCAGAAAACCATCATTGACACCCTTCACAAGGAGGGAAAGCCTCAGGAGGTAATTGCAAAATAAGTTGTATGTTCGCAAAGTGCTGTATCAAAGCACATTAATAGAAAGTTAAGTGGAAGGGCAAAGTGTGGAAGAAAAAGGTGCACAAGCAGCAGGGGTGACAGCAGCCTGGTGAGGATTGTGCGCAAAAGGCCTGAGGCTGGGGTGAGCGCATCAAGAGCCACCACACATAGGCCTTTCACAACAAAAAGAACCAAGAGCCAGTTCCGGGCTGGTGCTTGGGCCAGTTCAAAACTGGTTCCAGCCTTATCCCAGGTATGAACCAGTTGGTTTCACACCGGCCAGAGACAGCCATGGAGCCGGCGAGAGCAACGTCATGACGTCACTGCAAACGTCTGCATACGTCTTCGCTTTCCCAGCAACCCTCGCGCCTTGCCGGAATTGTACAATAAGAAGAACCCGTGCGCCAGTTTCAAACACAACAATTTCGTCTTCACGTCAATCCGTGTATGGTTCGTTCTTTGAATATTCCGATTTAAAACAAAATCAGAAAAAATTTGGTTTTGAAACTGAAGAAGGGCAACAGGAATAAACAAATAAACAGCATTTTTCTGTTTTTTAAATCAAAACGGGAAAAACTGAACAATCCAGTTGCCTGTTTTGTTTGCGTGATATTTAGATAAAACCGCAATGAATGCCGGGAAAAGGGCACGTGGTTGAAAAAAAAAAAATACATATAAAGACGTTTCAAACGTTCCATCGAGTCTCTCGCATTCTACAATGGCTAGCTTTATTGTTTTCCCTGGGAGCCGGCAACTTAGTCTGCGAGTGGACGATCTGAAGCTAAATCGTAAACTAGATTTCTTCTTCGAAGGTTGTGCGCCACACAGAACCGTTATGGGACCCAGACACCCCATTGGTCTGGGGTGTCTGGGACCCATAACTCGGAAGCTATTGAGCAAAAAGCCGTTTTCCATAGGAAATGAATGGGATTCTTAAATATTAAAATAAAACAGGATGTGCAGAATATGAACTTTTAGTGAGGTGTGTCTTGTTAGTATCCCAAAGTAGGACAGGTCTACATTGGTCTGGGGTGTCTGAGTGACCAGTGGCTTTCAAAATAAATCATTTTTCAAAATAGAAGACATATCAAACGTCAGATGCATATTAAATATTATTTACTTTTTTTTGACCAGCTGTCTGTGACCCATCCAGAACGGGTCTGCGACCCACCAGTTGAGAACCACTGTTTTAGAGCACTTCATGCTTTCTTCAGCGGACCATCTTTATGGGGATGCTGACTTCATTTTCTAGCTGGACTTGGCACCTGCCCACACTGCCAAAACTAAGAAAACCTGGTTCAATGACCATGGGATTACTGTCCTTGATTGGCCAGCAAACTCGCCTGACCTGAACCCCATAGAGAATCTATGGGGCATTGCCAAGAGAAAGATGAAAGACATAAGACTGAACAATGCCAAAGAGCTGAAGGCCGCTATTGAAGCATCCTGGTCATCCATAACACCTCAGCAGTGCCACAGGCTGATAGCATCCATGCCACGCCGCATTAAGGCAGTAATTCATGCAAAAGGGGCCCAAATGGATGCATGATTATACTTTTCATAGGGCCAACATTTCTTTATCTAAAATCCTTTTTTTATTGATTTCATGTAATATTCAATATTTTTGAGATTTTGAATTTTGGGTTTTCATAAGCTGTAAACTATAATCTTCAAAATTATAACAAATAAAGGCATTGGAATATCTCACTTTGCATGTAATGAGCGTACTTAATGTATCAGTATGACCTTTTTAAGTTGATTTGCTGAAATAAATGAACTTTACCTTGGTGAAGTTAGTTTGATGTTCGATATTCAACAGATATTCGCTATTACATTCATTTCCTATGGAAAACGGCTTTTTGCTCAATAGCTTCCGAGTTATGGGACCCAGAGGCCCCAGACCAATGCAGACCTGTCCTACCATGTGGTACTAACAACACTCACCTCACTAAAAATATATATTTTGCACCTCCTATTTTATTTAAATATTTTAAGATTGCCACCCACGTGGTTTGGAGCCATGTAAGGAGCAGAGGGGGCTGACGAACACCATAGCAACTATGAGAGTTACGTGACGTGGACGCAGGCCCATTTAAAAGAAAAGGCCAAAAAACCTGTTTTTTGGCCATGTCACATGTTTAAAGCCGTTATTGTATTTAATAAATTAATTAAAATATATATTATAAATATACAATTATTTTGTTATACTATAAGTAGACCATAGCTTTTATTGAAATATCGTTATAACAAGATCTGTATTCGACCATTGACCATCAACTCGGAAATTCTATGAATTAAATTCATTTTGACGTATGGCGATGGACCGTATGGCACTATATCCCTATACTCCCATCTTGATTTAATAGACCATTCTCGTTCCTTCGAGGAAGTCTGGTGGTTCCCTATATAATAAATAAATATATTTGTTTATTACACAGCTCTTCTCAATGTTGTGGAACGCTCACTAAAATGTTTACATAAGCACTTTTAATGGCGTAACTAAAATATCTATTCATCAAAAAGCCGTTTTCCTTAGGAAATTAATGGGATTCTTAAAATATTAAAATAAAACAGGATGTGCAAAATATGAATTTTTAGTAAGGTGTGTCTTGTTAGTACCCCAAAGTAGGACAGGTCTACATTGGTCTGGGGTGTCTGGGTCCCATACCTTGGACGCTATTGAGCAAAAAGCAATTTCCCATTGAAATGAATGGGATTCTTAAAATATTTAAATAAAATAGGAGGTGCAAAATATGAATTTTTAGTGAGGTTTTGTGTTGTTAGTACCACATAGTAGGACAGGTCTACATTGGTCTGGGGTGTCTGGGTCCAATACCTCAGAAGCTATTGAGCAAAAAGCAATTCCCAACGTCTTACGTGTAAACAGGAAGTTAATCCGCACACAGTGGGCCTGCATTCAAGTGAGGAATCACAGTAATTTGTGTGCAGGATGAATCTCATTCCAAACGTTTCGTGAAACTTTGCGTAGACAACTTTGTACCGTGTTTTTTTAGCGATCATGGCGTTCAAGCTAACCAATGGTTTTTATCGCAAACTACGGTAAATTTCATTCTCTCTCACTCACACCTGAAAACAAGATTACATTTGTTGGCGGGAAACCGGATATGCATTAGCCTACATACAATGTTGTTTTAGAGATCTAGGCCCCGTTTACACTAGGATGCTTGCGGGTAAAAACGACAAAAAAAATTAGATCTGCTCACGTCGCGTACGCGTTTACGTCACATACATGTGCCAGTACAAGGAAATAAAGAAACTTGTCCGATTATTTCCATGCGTCGGACCCTATACGGATAGTATCAGTGCAGTGAAATTTCGTCTGACCAGACGAAATTTTTCTTGTTACCGGCGGTAGCCATGTTTTGTTTTTCGCAGCGTAGGTAAGAGAAGAAGTAAGATTCTACGCATGCACTCAGACATGGCGGGGTTGTGTGATAGTGTATCACAGCACCACCTAGCCACCTGGCATGCATACCCAATCGAATTCCACACTTTTGCGTCACCGTATGCACGCAGATTTCCTCCCGAAAACGCTCGTCTAAACGCAGAATAAAAAGTGAAGACGCGACGCCACTTTTGTGTCTTCTGTTCAGACCGTCATCGTTTAAACGTAGCCCTAGTGATGCACAAACAAAGCAAGCATAATCAATGCGAAGAAATGCATTTATTGTCAGATATTTCTGTGAAGCATGAATAATTTATATCTTAATATCGTTACCATTTTATCAGAAGTAACTTTTCCCCAAATAAATATATTCTATACCTATACGAATATATTCGTTAACTAACAATTGTGTAACCATATGCTTCTAGGGAGAAAAATAAAGAATTAAGTCCAAATAGAATACATTTATTGTATGCTTTCAGTCATCTCACCACAAAAATAAGTAAACTGATGCTAGCTAGCTCCTGTGATGTAGGCTAATCATCCGTAAAAATAGCTGTAACAGGCAGAAGTCACGGTAGGATATTGGCTCTAAACATTGGATGTAACCATTTACATTACACACAAATGTTGCACCAAAGCACTATCTATTGCAATATCATACACATTTACTCTAGCACAATTACAGAGATAGCCTACTATTTCTTATGGCTACCGTGATTATGAGAATGCTGCATCCAGGCAGTTACAATTTTTGATTGAGATTGCAAAGCTTAGTAACATAAGGCACTTTTCAATAGGTAATCTGGAAAATGTACATACATAGCAGTTGTGTTGGTCCTTATATAGGACCTAATGTATTTAATTTATCAGTGTTACATTCTACCTCAGAGTTCAACTAAATAATTGAGCATCTCTTCAGTGTTTGCTTGAAATGATTACCTTTTCAGTGGTTGTTTTCCTTTAAAAGAAAAACCACCACTTTGTGCCAGCTACATTGAAATAACATGAATTTAGCTATTATCTCCAATAATAACTCATCACTAACAGGACTAATCACTTGGTAGTCAGCTGAAAAAGAATACAATATTGTCTTTGAACCTCGTTGTGCTTGAAACTAGATTCATTTACACACAATTGTGTACGATTGTCAGACAGATCATATAGATCCATCTTCTAAAACTTGTTGCCCAATTAGATTCTGCTGAGGTATTACTGAAACCATGGCAGCCCAAACACCTGCTATTTCGTCCAGCTCATCTTAGGCAAATCCTCTTTTCTCATTGGTCATCAAAAGTTGAGCTGTAATTTTACCACCACTATACCACAACATATTTCCATATCGTGGTGGAATATGGAAATTATAGTTTTTTTTAATAGAGCGAGAGTGTAATGACTCATTGAAAAGGATGAGCACCTTTTGTGTGTAAGGTCCAAAGCAGCATTGGTGTACATAGCGTAGTACAATCAATGTTTCTCACCATATCTTGAAACCATGTTCACACCATCACTAGATTTAGCCGTTTAAGGAAAATTTCCCATATGGTCTATTCATAAATGCATTCATATATGCCGTGCATACCTTGACGTTTGGTACATTAAGAAGGCTTCAGTACTTTACTGTACCTATAAAAGAATGGCCATGGGATGACAATAGTACCACCATGTCTTCCTAAACAGCAAGACCAGCCTTTAAAAGTGCTGCTGACCAAATCAACAGGTGGACCTTGTGACATAAGGTGTTCAGCACCAAAGGATTACTCGCACAATCTTCCTATGCAATCATTAACCAATTCATTATTTGCATTTAAAGCCAATCCAGACCCTAAAAATAAAAAACTTAAAAAGGTAATGTTGATGAAAAGCAGGTTCTTTCAATGGGTCTGTAGAACTACAATGATACAGTTGCACTATTGAAGTGACTATTACTGGGCATGGTTTGCTGATTGGTGCGGTCAATAAAGTCAGATGTATTGTTTGGTAAGTCGTTACACTCTTTGGCCTATTTCAATACAGGTCCTATCCGATACGGCCAGTAAACAAGAAAGTATTCACAAAGGGCAGAAACTTGGCAGCTGTATTTACTGTGCACTGTGGTCTTCAGATTGGGTTTTGGCGCCATCTCTTGGCACACTGCTGTATTGACACTGAGTGGATCCGTCCTGGTCTGTCACAGCCAGTGGCTGTCCCTTAGGTGCCAACTTCTTGTCCCTTTGGCCCAGCACGTAAAACGACACCATGAGGTACAGGCCAGATGAAGTAACAACAAAACTGCAGACCAAAAACATATGGAAGTACTGCCCAGTTCTGTCCACCAGGATTCCTGCAAAGATAAATAAATGCACACATGTTATGAATATCCAGAATGAGCACCAGCAAACAATGAGTCTGTTTTACACCACATTTTACATGCGAATTTTTGCATAATTTATTAAAAAGAATGGTACTAGTAATGAATGAAAGACTCATTTTTAAAACTCATTCATGTCATTATTGTGGATGGCTGGTGTATTAAGGACTTTATAAGCCCTGACGACCCAGGCACAAGACATGCGACACTTGACACCAGCAATGGCAGTGAAACTAGATCAGGCCCATGCCTGCCCTTTTCCTAGTCTGACTTCAGCGTTATGCTTAGCCTTCAACTCCACCAGTGGCTGCAAATCTCTACCAAGAGATTCTGCAATAATTAAGCTTATTCAACCATTAAAAAATATAACAAAGGCTGTGTTGTTGCTGGAGAGGAAGAGCCTGGAGGAAAGAGGGTTGTAAATTCTATTCCTGTAAATGTTCAGTGAACCCGGCACACAAAGACTTAGTTACATGAGGCAAAGCAGACCTCAGCGTAGAGACCAGTGTCATAGCGACAAGCACATTGGCAGATGGCTCCCGGCTTTATCTGATCACATGACCGTCACAAATGGCATCCAAGCAGCACAAAACCCTCTCCTCGTTAGCCATAGAAAACGGTTGTGTTACAAAGTACACAAGCTGAAACTGAGCATGAAGACATTAGCAATCTCATATCTCCAATCGTCACGAGGGAAGCATCCCTGTCGTCGGGCAGGCGAAAGCCCCGCCTCAGAAAAAAAATAAAAACAAATAAAAAGACCCCCTTTTGCGTCGACCTACCTGCGAGTGGGGGTCCGATGAGCAGCGTGACGCTCTCCATGACGGCGAGCAGGCCCAGGGCCGACGGGAAGGCGCTCATGTCCACCGTCTGCATGAGCACGGTGAACATCAGGGACCCCACCACGCTCATGGAGAGCCCGTACACCACCACGTACACCACCAGCACGGGGAAGCCGGCGCCCAGGCAGCAGATGCTGTTGCTCAGGCCGTTGACCAGCAGCGCCGAGGAGAACACGTAGATGTGCCGCCCCTTGAACCAGGGCAGGTTGAACAGCAGGCCGATGGGCGGCCGCACGATGATGTTGATGATGCCCAGGATGGAGAGCAGCAGCGCCGCCTCGCTCCGCTCCATGCCGTTGTCCGTGGCGTAGGGAACCAGGTACACCAGCGGCACCACGAAGCCCAGCATCATCCAGGTGATGCCGATGGAGTACACGCGGTAGTGCAGGTTCTTCAGGAAGAGGTCAAAGGCCATGTGTTTGCGCAGGGAGGCGCCCAGGCTGGCGCACAGGGCCCTCCCCCTCGACTTGCTCTGCCGGGCCCCCCCCCCGCTACCGCCACCGTCGCCGTCGCCGTCGGGCTGTTTCAGGGGCATGAGGGGCTGTCCGCGAGGCCTCCGGGGTCCCAGGGGCCTCATCAGCGCTCCGCACACGCAGCAGTTTAACAGCAGCGCCCCCAGCACCAGGAAGCTCCCCCGCCAGCCCAGCTCGGTGTTGAGGTAGTGGCCCAGGATGGGAAGGGTGCACAGGCCCAGGGCCGTCCCCGTGGACGACATGGCGTTGGCAAACGTGCGCCGGCGTACAAAGTAGTGGCCCAGGATGGTCACGGCCGCCTGGAAGCTGAAGCAGAAGCCCAGTCCTGTTGTAGAGAGAAAGCGTTGGGCAAACTGTGTTGTAAAAAAACGGTGTTGTAATGGTAAACAACCACAGGTCTGTTGAAAGCAAAGGTTTCCACATCCCTAAATGCCTCATCTAGGTAGTCATCTTTTAGCCCCGACATGGTAGACCACCGAGGCTAAGCTAAGGACCAGAGGAGCAAGCCGATTGTACGTTATGTTCTACAGAACACACACACACACACACACACACACACACACACACACACACACACACACACACACACACACACACACACACACACACACACACACACACACACACACACACACACACACACACACACCAATGTGGCATCCACTGTGGTCCTGAAAGCAAGAGCAAACCAAACGTTTCATCACAACAGACGTATACCCGTGTGATAGCGGTTTGCCTTGTGGAAAGCAGTTGGGATCCACACGGATCATACCAACTACCCAAACATAGCCTAGCGGGATCCAAGGCCTCAGAGCAGCAGGTGACCCTCCCTCCTTTCTCACAAAGCAGGTTTACATAGTGTACATTCCTCACAAGGAGGGAGTCCACCAATTACATTTTATCACTTCCTGGTTTGAACAGTCTTAATTCACTTCCTCTAAACTCATTATTATTTCTCGACAAAGACCATGGGATACATAAATGTAATACTGGATTTTGAAAGGAATTTTCTGTTCCGGATATACCGAGTAGAGGGACCCCTGTGCAGACACCATGAAAAGGCATCCTGGGAACCTAAACGGGTTGAATTTGAATTCAGATGCCATGAAATTTCACTCTAAGATACTAACACTAACAATGGATCACATTTGACATGAGCTGCTTACATTTCAGATAACTACTGTGGAAGACCTGGAAACGAGCGGCTAAGTCCTACTTAAGCTCACATGGTCTGTTGCTAAGCTTGTGACCTGACCATGTTTCAGCAAGTCCTGGGAAACTGATTTAGGGAAGCATATCTAGGTAGTGTGGTTGTTTCTCTTGGGGTTTGTTTCTAATACAAAATAGTTATTTCGCTAACAGTCTATAATATTTGACTGTATGTTTAAAAATGTGTGTCGATTGGTTGTGGTCACAGGTGCGGTCGAACAACATTAGCCTTGGTTGCAAAATACTGGGTAGAAAGTATTAACGTTAAAAGTGACCTCATAAAGTTTCTGGATTCAAGACACATGAACAGTGGATACTTGACATTCTGGATGTAAATTCACGTCAATGTCCTCAAGAAATATGTGCTCATGATTGCGATCGTGAACCTTGCTTACCTGTTATAATCCCAGCAGTAATGTATAGCTCAGTAATGGAATTGGTAAAGGAGCTTGCGGCCATCCCGAAACCACTCAGCACTCCTCCCAGCATGACCGTTGCTCTGCAACCAAATCTTTCCACCAATGCACTGCAAAAAGGGCCTGTTGATAACATGTATTGCTCCCGGTTAAATATACAGTACAATACGAAAGGGCAAAGGTCTGGAGTGTCAGGGGTAAATATTGGTTCCACCAAATGGCTTCACCTTAGCTGAGGGACAGGGGGTTGAAGATATAAATGTTATCTAAGGTTTATGTGTGAAAGTTTATGATCTGACAAATTCAAAACATCAAGACTGATAACAAAAATGAAAACCTGAGTGAGGTTAAACACTGTGCGATATACTAACTGTGGGAAGAAAGACGACAAAAATTTTTTTATGGTTGGGCAAAGTACAACAGCTATTACATACTGTAACAGTTTATTTTAATTATTAATAAATATTATTAAATAGTCGTCTTTTTCAATTAATAATGATCCATCAGGACAAGACATTATCCTATAAATGTAATGCAAATATGTAAACTAAGGCTATGCAGGAGTGTTGATCCAACCACTCGCAGATGATTAAAGTTGACATCTATTGAGCATCATTTGATCCGACTGTTGATTCAGATACAGTACCTCCCGCGTGCAGCACCGAAGTCATGATGGAGGGCACCCATGAAGTCTGACTGTTGGTGGCCTGGAACTCCTTCTGCAAGTCTGTGTAGAAGATGCCCACACAGGAGGGGAAGGCCAGGGTCAGAGCTAAGACTAAGATGGTAGCCCCGAGCACCACCCAGCCCCAGCCGCCGTCAGGGGCAACGACAGCCCCCGGCATTGGGGCAGAACCCTGGGGTCCACAGCCAACCTTTTCAACCCCCTCCTGTGGGTCATGGTTGATGTTGCCTCCCTCCAGCTCCTGATCCTTGCCATTGGCCTGTTCAGGGACCTCGCTGGAGTCCATTTGAAGGCTGCGGTCCCTCGGCCCACTGTCTCCATTGCGCTGGGTCATTTTCCACGGAGTGGCCGGGTAAATGCTCCTGCACCACCCATGTCAACTGATGCAACCTTAAATGAGGTAGGGCACTTGAGTAATAAGTCTTGACACAATAAAGCCTTGTCATTGGGAGCTATCAAACGAACAGCTTCCTGAAACTGCACCTTTCAAAAGGCTAAAATTTTATGCTCCCTAAGATGGCAAAATTAATAAAAGAAACTCGCGCCTGAAATGTTATTGCCGAAATTATTGTGGCCTACGTGATTTTTCAGGTAAACATGAATTTACAACTACAATTTTGTAGTTGTAAAGGGACTCCAAAGTCGCAACAATGTAGTTGCTTCGACTTTGGATTGAGGGTTTTATGTATTTGGCTACAACGAAACCACGTGCAGTTACGAAAAAATGTGAATGGGACCCTTGTAGTAGGTTAAGCATTTTTTAACGAACATCTCGAAGTGGCAATCGCACTTCGATCCATTCTGTTTAATTGTAATGATCTGAATCGTAAAATGCGTCCATAACGCTTACACAATCGACTGAGCATCTTCCAAGGAAAACAAACGGTTGTTGGTCAATCAATCAATTACTGCGGCGGTCCCAGGAACCCCACCTTTCCACGTAGACGAAATCCTAATGAATGGATCGTGACAATTAAAACCCCCAATTAACTTCACTAGTAGCATGTAGTACACATCCGATGTCGGACGTGCCCTCGCCGGCAAAACGAATGCATGTCAAATCAAATGTGTAAGTGAAACTAAGATTAGCATAACCCATTCCACAACAATTGATATGGATGAACGATTGCGTAGACATCGGGCAGTTGGATGGGAACAATCTTACCTTTTATATGTTGTGTCCGATGTTGGGTCCTCCTTCCGTGCTTGTGGTCTACTACGTCTCATAAACAAGCGGCTTTAGCTCAGGCTCGGTGGGAGGAGACATAGCGCCATGGGCGAGTTGGAGGGGATAAGCAGAGCAGTCCCCCCCTCCTCCCGTACGTGAACAATGCTTCGGCGTTGATTTCAGACTGGTTGGGCTGGCTGTTGTGTGTGTGGGATGATGATTATAGTTTTGTCACAATGTATACAAATTGCTATTGTTTTATTCGATATACAGGCCTACTTGTATGTAATAGCCTACCTGTAATACAAGCACAAGCACAGAACACAGGTCAAGCACAGATTTTTGAAACGGACACCTTTTTATGATTAAAAACCAGACTGGGTTTTGTTAAAATCGTTACACTTGAAGAAACAGCATTGGTAGACAAATTCAAACATATAAAATAAATAAAAGTGGGAGGACAATTAGACAATGTTTTATCTTTCAAACAGTTCTACCCAGTCCTCATTGACAATATTCACATTTGACATCAATACTGTGGATTAATGTGACACTCAAAGTAACTTGATACATATTTTCAATACGTCTTTATTATGAGTGCACAAGGGTGTTTGTCTACAAATGCATGCAGGTGTTTACAGTTTAACCGTCAACGTGGGCTGTCAATTCAAAACGAATTCTTCCAACATTTTGGCCCGGTATTTAGATCAGAAAATGCTATTTTGGGGAAGGTGGGAAATTGCAATATAATTTAATATAGAATTGTTTATTTGGTTAATCTGTGGTCAAACCATGGTTTTAGTGTTCAATCTTCATGACCAAATAAAAAAATAACATGAAAATAGAACATGTGATTATATTGATTATGTCTAGCTGTGGACCAACGGATCCACACAAGAAACTACACCTACCATAGAGTCATGCCTTCCCTCTGCTCTGCTGCCATGCATCAAACACAGTTTGCACTAACACATGAGGTCAGACAAATTCCTGTAAACATTATAGTCTCTAAAACAATACATGCTCTCACGTTTTTTCGTTGTTTTTTTTTGCAGATTTGTTAACATTGCACATATATGTATCTAGTGCAGGTGACAATAAAAAATTGTCAAACACCTTTTTTTCCATTACAAGAAATAAAGTGTGTTATTAAAATGTCCATGGCAATCACATCACAAGGTACAACAAGGTAATAAAAAAATGGGCAAATTGGAGTTTAAAAAGTTGACAAATAAGTGCTTTTAATGTCTATCAAGTCACTGCAGACATTGCCTACAAGCACACATAAAACTCAAGCCAATTAAAGTCTCCTCATTTTCTATAATAGTGCAGATAGTTGTTATAATTTCCACTAACATAAAAGCCACTATCTGCTGTCCCTTACTGCTTCCTCTTGACAGTGTAGCACACCCACTTATTTATGCTAACAAGCTGAAGAAACCAAAAAAGACACAAGACTAAAGGCGAACTTGTGTGTAATATTAAGGGTTAGTGGCGTCCGTCTGAAAATGAATTGGCACAAAGGAAGCCCGAGATAAGCCTTTGATTGTTGTTCCAATTAATCAGCACACCTTACAAAGTACAAAGTATTCAGAGGGACCTGACCGTATGCCTGATCCACTGGGACAAGCCTTTTACCGATGGGAAGGGAAAATAAATAAAGAAATAAATAAAAGGGGGCAAAAACATAAGTAGGTACTCGCCTGCTGGCTTTAAGGTGATAAGACACCTTAGGACGGGGAGGGGAAACACCCGTGTACAATAAAAGTCAAAAGGCACAACACCAGACACATGGAATAATACAAAAATTATAGAACAGCACACCACGCCTTTTTCTCCGGATAGACAGTAAGATGTTCTTGGCAGTACAAATTGTCTGCTCACGTCTTGGAAAGGTATGCAGCTTCACAAATAATCCACTTATGATAGAGAGGAGGGAGAAGGGGGAGGGGGGGGCACATCGACCAAGCTCGTGTATTGAGCTGATATTTATTTTTACATCTTCTATATCCATTTGTCCTGCTCATGCTAATAACATAAATTCACCAGATCCATGGATGGTGTATTATAGCGTTCAACACTGGTAAAAAAAAAAGAGAGAATGAAACTGATTTAGGTATACGGGCAATGTGAGTGAATGCTCGTTCTTCATAAAAAACACACAATGGCTAACCTAAAGATTTCCAAATTCACCAGCTAGATATGTGTAATTAATGAATCACCCATAGCATCAATATGTCGCTCTGTCCTCCTCTGTAATACGGCAGTAGTTACACCAGTAACAATACACAAGCTAACTTTTAAAATTGCAATTTTGGTTAGGTAACACAAAAGTATTGCTAAGACAAGTTTCATTGTTTTGGTCATTAAACATTGGGAAATAGAGGTTTATACATTTACTTTATATAGGTAGAATTAAAAATCTCTAAATGACTATTCCTAAATGGTCTCACCATTGGGGAAGATGTTTGCTCTCCAAATGTTGCTCAATGGTTGGACTTTAAAACCAGCACTAACAGAGTAAAAGAGAGAGCAATCAAACATTAAATAAGTAATTTAACCAGTTGCTAAACTTCTGTCGACCCCCAATAACCGGACAGCTTTTTTTATGCACCACCCCTTCGAGCCGAAGAGGCCTACTGTCAGGCACACTGACTTCTGTGCGACGACATGTCTGATTTCGTGGGCTCGGCTACCGTTTCAGTGTACAAAAGTCGTGTGAGGCGTGTGCATTTTGGTCGGCGCCACCACAGTTGCTACACATGCTGTGTGACGTGAAGCGACGGGGCGTGCACTGTTTGAGTTGAAGATGAGGCGTGAGAGGCAGCTGCAGATAAGAAAGACAGAAGGAAAAGAAATAACAGTTGGCACGAGAAAACAAGGCCGGGGTAGAAACAGGGTCAGGTTTGTTTTTTTTGGCGACAGCATGAAGTTCGTCCATGGTCCGAGTCCCGACTGCTTCCCACAGGACACACGGCTATCGCACGGATATACGTCAGTTGTGAAACGTCTGCTCTGTTTTTTTTTTTTTGTTGTTACAATTTTTAGATATACAAGAAAGCACAATTTCTTTTGTTGTTTTTGAGGACCACAGTGGATATGCTCCATTGAAATGTATGCATGAATGTAGGCGCGTGTGTGTGTGTGCATGTACGGGTGTGTATGTGTGTGTATTTCAATAGCATCAGTGACCGCAATACACAGATATGAAACGAAAATGATGCAGGAATCAGTCATTACACCGCTTGCATTAAGTTCCTCTTCATCCCGTGGTATATATGTACAGACTCCTTGCATGCCTTAACCTTTGTATGCAGGTTCGTTTTCGGGGTATTTTCTAGTCCACCGCATGATTTTGAATGGAATCATAAACCCAGTACAGCAGTGGACGAAAGAAAGGGGGCGTTTGTGGGAGCATGGCTGGAAGTAAAACAGGTGAAGGGACGAGGGACGAGGGACGGAGGGGACAGAGGGGTTCCCAGCAAACCGGGGAGAGAGGGGGTGTCCTCTAATCAGGTCCAACCAACGTAGACCCCCCCCTTCCCATCCTCACATCTCAAGGAACTGGAGGGCGGAACAACATGAGAATCTGCTTTGTAGCACCCACAGAACCCAGCTCCTCTGGGCTTTCCATGACGTCTGCTGCCATGCCGCGTTGAGACCATCGACGGGTCTTGGGCTGGGTTGGTGAGAAGCTCATCCCGGACGATAACACAATCTCGTGGCGAGGAAGGCTTGGTCTGCTTTTGTTGCCTTTCATCCTTTTGTTTAGTTTTTGTCCGTTCAAGAGTCCTGAGGAGATAAGTCACAAATTTCTTGCAGTTGATTAAACCCACGCGCACTGACTGGGCTGGCGAAAAAGGTCCCGTCGTTCCGCGTTCTGGCTATGTGGTGATGGGGATGGTGATGTTGAAGAACGGATCGTGGTTTAGCTCTGTGATGAGAGGTCCCGTCCTCCGCGACTCCTGAACTGAGGGGTTCAGAATAAAAAGGGCCGCACCAAAGATTCAAGGACGTACCGGGAATCCGAAGCCCTCTCAGACATGACAGAATGCTGCCGAGGACCAACACTCTGGGAGACATTGTACCGCAGGAAATATCCACATACTCCAACGGCGTGTGACAAAAAAGGTCTCAAAAAAACCAAAACACAAAAACAAGGCTGCAACCGCAAGTCAGGGTTAATGTTGAAGCGCTGTGGGGGAAGAGGAGTAGGAGTAGAAGAGGTGGAGGGGTAGGAGGGGACGGAGTGGGGCGCTTGGGGAAAGGCACACCAGAGGAGTGGAGGGGGGGGGGGGGTGGGGGTTTATGGGTGATGGTGGCAGGAGACGGTGGCTGCAGGGGGAGGTCAACGGATCAATCGTGGCTAAAACTGTAGACAATGTCACGTGTTGCGTTGTTCTTTTCTTGATAAACCTTCACGCCCCTCGACAGGTCCCGGTACCGCCTGTTCACATCCTTGAGCCTCTCTCCTGCAGAATCTGAAGGCGGAGACAAAAATGGGGGTGGGACCGGGTTAGAACAAGACAACTTTGGATCCCAAGAGTCAAGAGAATCCCACCACTCTGCCAATTCATCCTAAATGTAAACTGTAAAAATATTTCATGTGGATGGGCTGATGGATGTTATAACACGGACGGTAGGGCGCTGTGACTCCCTCACAGCACCTCGAGGGAATCATCACAGAGTCAGCTAGTCAGCTGCCCCGCGGAGAGCTTACCTTGGCCTTCTCAGTGGGCTCGATGACGATGCCATTGGTGGAGTTGTTGAGCTCCCGTGAGACGACGCATAAGAACTCTGCCTGGTCCTCGTTTCCATAGTTATAAGAGGAACCGATGCTGATAAGCTGAACAGACCAGAGGAGAACAAGAGGGGAAGACGGTTGATATGCAGTCGATATGATTTGAGCCAAATAAAAATGCCTATTTAAATAGTTCAGGGTGGTTTTATCTCAAATTGACCTCTCAAAGTTAATACCATGTTCATCGTGAAAAACAAACTTCTTCCTACCTGTTCAAACTTCCAGCCATCAGACATGGTTGAGACCATCTGTGTGAGTTCTTCTTCCTGGCACTGCAGTACTCGGTACACATGCTTAACGGGTCCCTTGGGAGAAAAACAACATACATGTAATACATGCATAGGCGTCGATTACGGGGGGGGCGGGGGGGACATGTCCCCCCCACTATTTAAAATACGAATTTTGTCCCCCCCACTTTTAAAAATGCGACCGAAAAAAACACAAAAAAAAAAACACAAACTCAACCGAAATCGTCGAGTCTAAATCATACGATAGGCGCGCACGAAGACATCCTCACAGGCTCGAGAACTAGCAGTTAACCGAGTTAATATCAAACATCGTAAAACAAGTTGAATTGTAGATTTCTCTGAACTTACAGCGCATTTTTGCTTGCTGAAAAAGGATCTTATATCGCTTCCCGCTTTTCTCTTAGACATTATGGATCCACTTGAATAGCCTTATAATAGCGATTTTTTGTTGTTTTTATATCATCGCGAGGGGGAGGGGGCAGGCGGCTACGTGGGCTGTCTGTACACACAGCGTTATAATAAAGAAGTTTCAAGACAGCCAGCCAAAATTGACATTTTTATTCAGAAAATAGGCGGTCCTTTTGCTTCCTGTAAAAAGCATGTTTGTGACACTGGATAACGTGGAATATGGATACATCATCTAGCCTGCATGTGGAGGGCCACATAAGGTAAGAAATTGGTTTACGTAAACTTTGCTGCTGGTTTTGTTTGCTCGTGATGACCTGGCTAGGTTACCCACGGTCCTAAGCGATTAGGATCATCTGATTCTGGTTGGTGCTCCAGCTAGTATGCATTCATATATAGATTGCAGCTAGTAGCAGCTACACACGGTTCGATTGCTATGCCAATGTGGTTATAGTTGTTTTGTCTGATTGAGATATTTGACGTTGGACTTGGAGCCAGTGGTAGGCCTATCCTGACATAAATATGTTCTCGTATAACTTGCTGTGTGATTATCCTAAACTCTAGGGGATTTTATTTGCGGGCAATTTGCTCATGATGTAACGAGTGAAGTGTGAATTGGTCCTTCGCGAGTGTTTACTGGTGGTCAGGATTTGGCAGATGCACTTCTCCTCTGGGTGCTTGTTTTTTTCATTTTTTAATGCAGCATAACATTATGCTACCAGCAACCCTTGCTCTTCTTCAAAAGGCTGATGCTCAGTAGTACCTCGTTTCATTTCGTAGCCTACCCCCTTTACAGTCTGCCATTGATTGTCTGGTAAACTTTGTTGATGTCAAGATAAGTGTTAAATTGCCAACACTTTTCTTTGTCCTGTGTGTATTAGTATTACATATCCCGAGCCAATACCCTGGTGTTTCCAACGTCGTTTTGCAAAACAAGCCAAAACACAAACTGGTTTTTCAACACCTGACAATACACTGCAGAGCATATTGTAATGCAGCGTTGAATGGATGAATAGCTTACATAAGGGTAGACCTACCCACCACTTTTCAAACCACACTCAAGCTTATGGTTATTGTCCCCACCACTTCTAAAAACAAACTGACGCCCTTGAATACATGTCATATAATGAGTTAATATAATCATTACACACGAATACATACATGCAAACAAACACACACAAGACGCTTACCTGAGATGTGCGATTCTCGTTGTCCCGTATCCTCTCTTTGACCAGCCTCACCAACGAAGCTATGTTGTAAAATTCAGCTTCTTCAAGAACACCTGATACGAGAGAACAGGTTTCAAAACAACTCAAGGCTTGAGGGTGGTATCATTGGGCCCATTCTGTTTCTGTAACTGCCATTTGTTGATAATGCTGATAATGCGAAGCTGATAGAGAGACTCAGGGCGAACTCCCATCTGAAGCCTCAGATTATTGAATGTTTGTTGTATGCTTTTGTATATTTATTATTCAAATAAACTAGCCTAATTGTTATAAGTTTGGATGACTCTTTAGTCTTTAACAGTTTAGACAAACGATTGACGTGCTTCCGGAAATCCCACCACCGTGGTTTCTGTCTGCATGAGAATGCGAGCCAATGAAGCTTACTACCATAGCCTACTACCATAGTAGGCTAAATATTGTCATCAGTTACTTAGTATAGTAAGTTACCATCTTCTGCCAGGTTTTTCTCCATAATCAGTTTCCCGTGTCGAAGGTAGTTGAGAATAGGACCAAAGTATGTGGGGTCCCTGTCAATCAGGTATGCTCCCGTCTCATCCTGTAAAAAATACAAGCAAATTAACATATTTGTGTGTGTGTGTGTGTGTGTGTGTGTGTGTGTGTGTGTGTGTGTGTGTGTGTGTGTGTGTGTGTGTGTGTGTGTGTGTGTGTGTGTGTGGATTCGATGTACTTAAAATGAATGTCCCTGACGTATGTGTTATTGTGTGAATCAAATAAAATTATCAAGAATAGCATGGCACTCACTTTGTCAGAATCCAAATCCGGATCGTCTTGACACAGTCGGAACAGGAATGATTTGGGGTCCCTACACAGTGTTTGCTTGGTTGTAACGAAGTAGGTACCACCGACATTAAGGCGAACCCAGCGCGACCCTTTCTTGTCCGCTGGTTCTATTGGGGACGATGGGCTGCTTCTCACTGGAAATCCAAACACTGATCGGCTGGGGTTGCTCGACATCCCGGGACTAGTAGGCAGGTTGTTCCGCGGGGGTATCATGAGAGTGGGCGACGCTAGCCGCACAGAGCCCCGGACATCACGGTGCTCGGTTTGTTCTATAGTGCTAGTCCCACTCGGTTCAACTACATGCAGTTCAGCCATATTTCCTTCGTCTTGCAACAACTGCACGATTAGCAACACCGCAGGGAGACAATTCTTACCCGATTTGTAAACAGAGCAGAGCTATTGTTTTCCGATAAGGTTGTTGGCATTAGGGCGTTGCTACACGTACACGGTCGCTTTGTTCTCTCATCCGACGATGATTAAGACCTGAATATTTCTAACGATAATCAAACATTGTTAGCCGCATCCTAATTAATCTTTACCTACACCAAATTGCTCATACTTGTTTATTCAAACGTTTATCAGAGAAAGACAATCCTTCCGGGTTGTAACGTGATTACTGTTTACTTCCGTTAGGACAGTATTTTTCAAATTAAGAGTTAAAAGTCGGCGTTGTCTGGGGTCAGAGATTATGAAGGCGGGATTCACTAACAAAATAACGCAAATAAAAGGAATACTTTAAACTTGACTGATTTGGGGAAGGAAGAAATGATACATAGACCTATATTATTATTAGGTTGATATTTTTAACCGACTTTTAACCGATGCACACACCAGTCTGTTATTTAGTAGAACCTACACAGTGATCTTTTGATTAAGTTGGAGTTAACTTGTTACTATGACAAATAAGAATAAGAAAATATTATGAATATTGGAATAATTATTTTATCATCGCTATTATAATCAGTAGTACTAGTAGTAAAAGTATGATACAGATGATTGACCTATCCCTTCACTCAGTACTAGGAATAGAATTTGCTCTAGGAATGACAAAAGATGTAAAAGATGAAATTATGCATGTCAGGTAGATTTTTTGGGGAAAAAAACGATAGATCTAAAACAAAAAAATATATATGACCCGGGTCATTTGTCATATTCTCAGTGTTTTAATACATAAGAAACCATTTATATAACACGAACAATGATGTAATGATAAAGTTTAACATGTGGGGGCAGTATTATCCATCACTGCTTTCAAATATACAACAAATAAACCCCGAAGAAGAAAAGTGCAGAGCGCGCCTTGTTGATGCTGTGGGTCCAGTTTGCCAGGTAACATGTCATGACTGACTGCCCTATTGCCACCCTGACTGACCAGGAAATTAACTACGTTGTTGTTTTCCACATGATACATTAGAGGCTCAAGTTGCTTTTCGTATTGATGTTCATGTATGCGTTTATTTTGATCGGTTGCTAATAGCTGATCGGTTAGCTCAGCATCTCCATCATCCCAATCGAAAACATAAGCAAGAAACGGATCAAATCAGTTTCATAAACCATTTCTCATCTCGTTGTTGTTGTGGCCGCTGTTGACATCCCAGCAGCCTGGACCATGAGTGAATTTAGGATACACCATGACGTCAATGAGCTGCTCAGCTTGCTTCATGTGCGGGGTGGTGAAGGAGCAGAGGGCTATATAGACCTGCTGCAGAAGCACAGGACCCCATACGTCACCACAACAGTCTCTTCACACAGTGCGAAGGTGAGCATGCTTTCTCTAGTCAAGCAAGCAAAGCGTCACTGAAGTCTGGCATTTTTGTAGCCCTACTCGCAACAAGGCTTGCAGGCAACATTGTTATGTGCTCCCGTTTAGTTATCTTGTAAATTCATGCATGCAAAGCAATGTTTGTGTATTGCTCTTGCCTAACCAATTACACTTGCTATTATTTGCAGGTTAAAATAGCAGAATTCTCTGAAACTCCAGATGATTTCTTGAGGAAGTATGACGAGCTCAAATCCAAAAATGTCCGCAACTTGGACCCCCTGGTCTATCTGCTGTCCAAACTCAGCGAGGACAAAGAGGTAAGGAATGCAGGCAACAAAATGACCAAAAAACAAGACTATTTGGCTGTCACTGACCTGTAATAAGCCCGTGCAAGTCTACTAGCTTTTCCAAATTGCCTACCTACCTTTCATTTTTCACCAAACTAATATGGCTGATATTCCCCCAGATGCTTCAGTGCCTGCAGCAGAACGCCAAGGAGCGGTCTGAATCCTCCGCCAATGCAACCTCCACCACCAGCTACACTCTCCCCTCCACCACCACCAAGATGTCCATGCAGGAGCTGGACGAGCTGCGCAAGAAGCTGGGCAATGTGACGGCCATCTCCAACGCGCCCCAGGTCAGCCTTTACCATTCTTCATCACTGGCTGTCGACCTGAGGCTGAGTTGTGTAGCAAAAGAGGGGAGGCAGGGGACAGTAAGAGAGGGTTGAGTGGAGAACAGGAAGGATGGTGGGAGACTGTAGGGGACTGGGGATACAGGGGTGGTTATGGCCCTGGTTAGCTCCAGGCTTATCCAGAGACATCTGTATCTTCTTTCAGGGTCTGAGATTGCTGGGCGGTCAAAGGCCAAAAAGAATATTATCAATTAGCTTGTCACCAGGCCTTTCACACTGACCGCCATCTGAAGTAGAAAGCAACTGACAGTATCCCATCGAAGGGGGCGAGGTTCCTTTGGGAAGCAGGAGTGATGAACCACCTTGTGTGTTGCGATGGTGTGTGGTACAGTCTGCGGAGGTCACCAGGAAGAATCTAAGGGAACGACACAACAAGAAGAACCCCACACAGCTCAACCCGGTGTTCCCCAACTGGGTGTACGATCGGCCCGCTCTGATCGGGGACTTCATCACGGGCCCCTCCGGCCCTGCGGCCGAACCTGTCGTCCCTGTTGGTAGGTTGTCTGCGATGTGGTCTGGTAACGTCATCTCCCAATTCAGTTAGTTTCATCTCACCTGGTGGTTAATGCAATGGGTAAGACTTTACAATAATGGTACAATTAACCATTAATTAACATGTGTTAATGCAGTACTTGCATTAGCATTAGCATACCCTTTTTTTTGCCCATTATAAAGTGCTACCATGCAATATATATTGTCAAGTCCTATATATTGTGTAATATCTTTGTGTAATTAATATTTTTCTTTGTTGTCAAGTCAATTTGAATCATCATTAAATAACCAATGATGATGCCATCCATTAAGAATCCCCTCCGCGGTAAACCCGGGGGTTTCGTGCAGCTCACCGTATTCTCTGGTTCCCGGTTCGCGGCAGGTACCATGCCCCTGTCGTCTCAGGAGCAGGCCCTGTTGGAGGACCTGCTGTTCGTGCTGATTGGGGTGGACGGCCGGGACATCACCGCCCAGCCCGTGCTGGGCCGACAGAACCGCTCCTTCATCGTCAACCCCACCCTGGACATGTCCATCAAGGAGCTGGTCAACCGCATCCTGCCGGTCGCCTCCTACTTCTCCACCATCACCCGGTGAGTGTGGAGCGTGTCAGGTCAGACCCCGTCCCAAAAGACTGGACCGCAGTACAACATGCAATGCCACACACAACAATAGCAAGTGCATTCTGTGACCAATGACCACAATAGGTTCCCCAACCTCTTAAGGGAATAGGAAAGAATACAACTTTTTATTTTGGGTGAGCGGAATCCATTCGTTCAACCAAAGGCTGACGCAGCTGTGGACCTCCACAGGTTCGTGGAGGAGAAGTCGTCCTTCGAGTACGGCCAGGTGAACCACGCCCTGACGGCGGCCATGAGGACCCTGATGAAGGAGTACATGATCCTGGTCACCCAGCTGGAGCACCTCCACCGCCAGGGCCTGCTCTCCCTGCAGAAGCTCTGGTTCTACATCCAGCCCCCCCTGAGGACCATGGAGATACTGGCCTCCATCGGTAGGGGTGGACAGAAGGCCTCTCTGCCATTGATGCCTTTCTGGAACTCTGCCTGTTCTCCCCCCCCCTGCCCTCTCTCTTCTGGTGCATAGTTGTCCATAATGTCGTTTCTAAATGTAGGGTTTAATGTCTAACTTGACGGTCTATAATGTTTGCAGGTATTTCGGTTTAAAGATGTCTTGTATGGTTTTTACTAATCATATTGGGAATATCATTGTTATTCCAAGGTTTTCTTTCTCTCTCTGTCGTGGCGGCTTCGTTCCACCTTCCCTGTGATTAAAATGGTTGTTGTGCGTCTCTATTCTGACCCGTTGATCGATGCCCACAGCGTCCTCCGTGGACAAGGGCGACTGCATGGGCGGCTCCACGCTCAGCCTCCTCCACGACCGCACCTTCAACTTCACGGGCGACAGCCAGGCCCAGGAGCTGTGCCTCTACCTGACCAAGGCGGCCAGCGTGCCCTACTTTGAGATCCTGGAGAAGTGGATCTACCGGGGTATCATCAACGACCCGTACAGGTGAGGCACGGCCGCCGTCGACTCCCCAGCCGAAGGGGTACTATGTTTGATCCACAAGCACAGTGGAGTAACTCTGGGCGTCTTCAAGGGAGGAAGACCCCTATGTGACATGCACTTAAAAAAGGAAGTGTGTGTGTGTGTGTGTGTGTGTGTGTGTGTGTGTGTGTGTGTGTGTGTGTGTGTGTGTGTGTGTGTGTGTGTGTGTGTGTGTGTGTGTGTGTGTGTGTGTGTGTGTGTGTGTGTGTGTGTGCACACGCATGCACGCAGTGAGTTCATGGTGGAGGAGCACGAGCTGCAGAAGGAGAAGATCCAGGAGGACTACAACGACAAGTACTGGGACCAACGCTACACCATCATACAACATCGTATCCCCTCCTTCCTGCAGAAGATGGCCGACAAGATCCTGAGCACAGGTAGAGTGTGTGTCCTTTTTTAAAAAGTCATGAAGGCGATTTGATTCATTCCTCAGTGAGACTGAGGAATGAAAAACACATGTCGTATCTCCGTCTCCGTCTCCCTGTCTGAGCAGGGAAATACCTGAACGTGGTGCGGGAGTGTGGCCGCGACGTGACCTGCCCGGAGGCCAAGGAGGTGCTGTACACGCTGAAGGAGCGCGTCTACGTGGAGCAGATCGAGAAGGCCTACAACTACGCCAGCAAGGTCCTCCTCAACTTCCTGATGGAGGAGAAGGAGCTGGTTTCACGCCTCAGGTGAGCAAGGCGGTTTGATCAATGTGCAATCGGAAATGTTGTGATTTATAATCGTCATGCCTAAACCAATGCGTTTTACCAAAGAATTACAGATACGTTTTTGCCCAAAAAAATAGGGTTATGGTTAGGGTCATCTTAATGGAAACAATGTTGTGTAAGAATGTGGTTCAAGGTGGACCAATCGCGTCCCAATTACAATTACAATAAGGGCATTTGGCAACGCTTTTATCCAAAGCGACTTGCATCGGTTACTACACACACCGAGGGCAGAGTCAACCATGCAAGGCGACAGCCAGCTCGTCAGGAGCAGTTAGGGTTAAGTGTCTTGTGTCAGGGACACATCGACACTCAGCTAGGAGGAGCTGGGGATCGAACTAGCAACCTTTCGGTTACAAGACAACTGCTCTACCTCCTGAGCTAAGCCGACCCGGGCTTTCGGTCCACCTCGCTCAGGTCCATCAAGCACTACTTCCTGATGGACAAAGGGGACTTCTTCGTCCACTTCATGGACCTGACGGAGGAGGAGCTGAAGCGGCCCGTGGATGACATCGTGCCCTCCAGGCTGGAGGCCCTGCTGGAGCTGGCGCTGAGGATGAGCACGGCCAACACGGACCCCTTCAAGGACGACCTCAAGGTAGAGTACCAGTAGAGGCCAGCCCCGTGACTGCTGGGGTCCTATGGCTCCACCTACTGGAGGCCCTGGGGAACAGCAGGCCCTGTTCTCCCAGAGGTTCGGTGTTTAGTTATCAAATGGGCAAATGTAACAGCCAACAGATGCTTCATATATGATGGCGCTGTTTCTGTATCTTTTAATTCGTCCAAGACAATGAATAATATCATCTACAATAAAAAAAATGTTCTACTGTAAGACGGGGAGAAGAGTGTACAGCGGTGTTTTAGCTGTTGTTTGGTTTCATACACCTGTTTTGATAAGTACCTTGATTTGGTCAATGATTTTACAATAGTCTAGCTTTATCCCACATCACACACGCCCCCCCCACTTCTACTACCACCGTGTTCAACATGCCAGGGCGTCTGAACCTCCAGCCCCTCTCCCCTGTGTTTTGGCCCCCATGCAGATCGAGCTGATGCCCCACAACGTCATCACTCAGCTGCTGCGGGTGCTGGCCATCGAGACCAAGCAGGAGAAGGCGGTCATCAACGCCGAGCCCACCGAGGCAGCCCACACCGGCCTGGAGGCCTTCTCCTTCGACTACATCGTCAAATGGCCGCTCTCGCTCATCATCAACAGGTTGGATCCCCATGTTTACCTTGTTTTTTTTTAAGTCGATCCCAATTGCGTTCTACAGTATGCTCTGTGCGGTTAAAAGGGAAACTAAATTTATTGACCTACTAACTCACTGATGTGCTTCTTTAAGATTCGTTCTGCTCTTGGTAGCTTACGGTCACGTTACAAGTTTAGTATGAAATGTCTATTCATCTTCCTGTGGTCGCTTAAAGCCACACATTATCAAAGCCTGCTCGATTCGCTTTTGTGTATATTTTACGACTCATAATTCTCTACAAACTATTCCCCGCCCTCAGGAAAGCCCTGACCAGATACCAGATGCTCTTCAGACACATCTTTCACTGCAAACACGTGGAGAGGCTGCTGTGCAATGTTTGGATCACCAATAAAGACGCTAAGCAGCATTCGCTCCACTCTACCAAATGGTGCGTATGTGTATCTAAATCCAGACTGGTTAAGCTCGATTTACGAGGGGGTTTAGCACAAAGTGTGAGGTGACCTATTGTAATTGTTTGTGTTTTTATTGTTATTATTGTGAGTGAGGTTAGCTAGGTAGGTAGACGGACCCACAGACAGACAGACAGTTGATGCATCCAATCATTTCAATTGCATCGAATGAAATGATTGGACGACCAGACCTGCGACAGCCACAGACACCAATTTTGTGTTTTTTTTTTACCTGATTAAGCGGGTGCTGTCGTGACTTACGGGGAATTTCAACAAAAATGACAAAATAACACTTCTAAAATAAATAGCCTATCTTAGCTTCACCACCTTCTCTCTGAGACTCATAATGTCACCATGCAGTCTGATGCAGAACATTTTGTATTATTTTGACCTCAACCACCTCCTCCCTACCCTCCAACTTCTCCTCCCTTAACTCTGTCTCCGTGCAGGTTTGCGGCGGCGTTTGCGCTGCGGCAGCGCATGCTGAACTTTGTGCAGAACATCCAGTACTACATGATGTTCGAGGTGATGGAGCCCACGTGGCACATCATGGAGAACAACCTGAAGTCTGTGAGTGTGGACACGCACACACGCACACGCACACACACACACAGGTCCTAAGGTCAAGGGAGCCAACGTGTTCCCTAGGAACAGCTTGTACTATGATGCAGACCGGATGACATTTGTAAAAGTCCAAGATCGCTAGGAAAGGAACCTCTTGTTGGGGAGTCTCTGATTCCGCTAGGAATCTGCTCTCTAACCGTGCTCTCCCCCGTCCCCCGTCCCCCCCGTCCACGGACAGGCCTCCAACATCGACGACGTGCTGTGCCACCACACCAGCTTCCTGGACAACTGCCTGAAGGACTGCATGCTGACCAACCAGGAGCTGCTCAAGATCTTCTCCAGGCTCATGTCCGACTGCATCGCGTTCACCAACCACATGCAGGTCAGCAGGCAGCGCTCCGACTTGAGTTTGTACTTTCCGTTGGAACGATATCACACAAAACATCGCAGCGGTGAAATTCGGTCCAGGAGATCGGGAAGAGCAACGATAACCAACGTCTTTCCTGTGATCCCCCCTCCCTGGCGGGCCGTTGCAGTCCTTCTCCCAGAGCATGAGCCTGGACCGCCTGTCCCTGGAGCACGCCGCCACCGACGGGAGCAGGGACCCTGTACTGAGGGCCGCCACTAAGGTAGGAGCTGCTCGACTGCGGGAACGGAGGCCAACGTTCGGGGTGCAAACGCCGCAGGGGTCGAGGGTAAAAGGCCGAACCATCACTGAGGGGTTTCGAAGTAGTGATAACATTTACATTTACATTTAGGGCATTGAGCAGACGCTTTTATCCAAAGCGACTTACAATAAGTACATTTGTCATTAGAAGTGCAACAATATATCGCTACATATCGGTACATATCGGTACAGTAAGGATGTTCATAGAACCAAGTGCAAGTACAACAATCACTAGGCTAACCAATTCCCTGTGTTACAGCAATGATAGCAGCTACTGCAGTTGCTACACAGTTAAGTACTATAATACAATACAACACAACACAATACAATACAGTGTATGGTGGCCAGAGGGGAGAGGGTGGCTATGCAGAGTCGAGGTGGACTCTGAACAGGTGAGTCTTGAGTCTTTTTCGGAAGATAGTGAGCGACTCTGCGGTCCTGAGCACGGCAGGGAGCTCATTCCACCACTGAAGTCCCAAAACCGAGAAGAGTTGTGACTTTGCTGAACGACCTTTGTTAGCTCTTAGCGATGGCGGTACCAGACGTCCAGCTGAGGTAGTTGAGCGGAGGGATCGAGCTGGGGGCCCAGTCAAGTTATGATATCAAACCCCCCATCTCTGCAGTCTCGCTGTAGTTGCTAATTCTTCCTGTAGGGACTTCCTGTAGAAAGATGTGGAACTGCAAACAAAAGCGGAACCAAAATAAATTTTGCATTCACTTTGCATTCCACGACAATGAGTCACTCATAAATCGGTAGATTGTTGTTTTTGAGATCCCTAATTGTGTGAATGTGTGTGTCTCCCCCTGCCCCCCAAGTCCGCTGCGGAGCTGGCCGACGCCCTGAAGTCGGGTGGGGGCTTCGAGGCCGCCATCGGGCGCTTCGACAGCAACTTCAGCTCCATGCTGCTGGACCTGCTGGACAAGCTGAGCATCTACAGCACCAACGACTGCGAGCACAGCATGATCAACATCATCTACAGGTCCCCCCACTCCCCTCGTTTAATCCCTCACACCAGTCGTAACTCAAACAAATAATACAAAAACGGTTAATAGGGCTGAATCTAATTCAAACCAATATTGCGACGTGATAGAACGTGATTTGCAAATCGCAAAGGCTGCGATTTTGTAATTTGTGGGGATTTGTTACTGACTGAAGATCCGCAAGATTGATCTTTATTTTTCTTTTACACTTCAATAGTTGAATAAAGATGTTATAATATCAATTCATTCATCCATTCATCTCAACACATAGGCCTGGCCTAAAGGAAAGAGCAGTTTATATGTTGACACCTTCCAATGTTGTGTTGGTCATACTATAGAATGATTTATTGCTTGTTTAGTGAATAATACTGAACATAAGGAACTTTAAAACGAAAAATTGAATACTAAACCGCAATATTGGTCGAAATAATCTCAATTAGATGATTTCCCCAGACGGTTCAGCCCTAGCAGTTACCCATGATGTACAATCAGCCCGTGTTGATAATGTTGTGGTGAATGGCGGTTGATGAGTGAACCCGTTGCTCTTTGACTCCACAGGCTGGATTTCAACGGCTTCTACACGGAGCGCCTTTCGCGGATGGCCATCGAGAGGAGCCAGAAAGCGGCGGCGTAGAGTTTGTGTGTCCCAGTGCGATGTTTTGACAAGAAGTACTTAAAGTGTCCACCTCCACGCCCTCCACCGCCCTGTTGGTCAAGGCTACAATAGCAATCAAGAGTTAACATAAACATGGCAACCGTTGCACCCCCTTTTTTACAGACTGTTGTTTCATTGTTGTTGTATAGAATGTATTGGAAGGAAATGTCCTGTTTATTAAATATGTAAAGGACCAGGAATATTAAAGGATATCTGCTTTACTTTCTGAAAATGTAACGCATGGCACTCCTTATGGGTAATTTATTGTACCTACCAGAAAAACAAAATAAAAATAAGATTTACTCCTGTGTAATGAATTGAAAACTGAATGATTTTAGAGCCTAGACTGCTGTGAATATGAAGTGTCTTTCGGGATGGCTATAGACAGTGGGGAATCTTGTTTGACGGAGGGAGTTTTAACTGGTGTACTTGACAAAACCTCAAGCACGGTTAGATATTTGATCCTGTATGAAAAGGGTTGCAATGCTCTGTGTATCTTCATTTGTACCATTAACACGATGAGAAGCAATCACAGCTGTATTACTTGACAGCAAAAATAATCAAAAATGATTTAACCATATTTAAATGTCCGTTACAAAAGGCGTGCATTTTCTACATATTCAAATCATGATTAATTTTTTAAATGTTATGTGCAAAATCCATACAATATGAATATGTGTGAAGAAATGTATCTTTAATTTTTGGGTTCGATTATTTGGAGCTCATTAAATTGACTGGTTATGCAACGTTGGGGTTCCAAGGCCTGCAGGTCACAAAACATTTGGTTTTTAACGCATTTAATTCCGTGTCGCTATTATTTGAAATGGACTGAATTTGCAAAATATATCTGATTCACTTTGAAATGTTAAGCGTTCGATTAAAACATGTCGCGACGGTGAAAACGATCTCGTCCGGAGCAGATACAAAAGTTGCGTAGCCTACCTTTTCATAAGGAGGTATAGCCTACTGTTTTTTTAATAGCTCTACATTAATTATTTAATTCAACCTCGATCTATGCGGTCGTTTTTCTTGGATGGCCAGCAAGGAGGATCACACACGACCATCGATGCCACCCAGCGCGGATAACGTTTGTTTATTCCGCAGGGACCGATTTAACAACGCTGAATTACCGTAATGCCATGAATGTGACTATTTTAATACCACTGAAGGGATGTCCATATCGGGTCATTCCGGCGTCATGTGGGACCACGATAAAAATGGGTGTTCCTCTTTCGCATTGAGTCGTCGCAAGTTGGCAGTTAACAGGCGGGGTTAACTGGAAGTGTTTTTTATTGCGTCTTATCTATCCATTGATTGGTGCTGGACCACTGACCGACATAGATGTCCGCATAATAGTGTTGGTGGGCAAGAGGACGGACCATGAAGGAGAACAGGGCGTTTTTACTATGGATTACAACGGGTAAGAAAGACATCCCGGCGCGTTTATAGGTCGAATACTTTATCTTTATGATAAAATCTGGCATTGAAAGAACTTTAAAAAGCAACAACTTTGATCAATGACCGGCAATGTATCATTTGGTATGAAACTAACTAACTGACAAACTTGTTTTAATTGTTGTATGTCAAGTCTCTCTTGTAGAGTGCACACGACTACTGTCACATGTGGAGCGTTATGATGTTATGGTTCCTCAAAGGCTGCACGCCAGAGAAAAGCGGAGTCTCTTTACAGATCAGGTGGGCTAAAATGACAAATTATATTAATAATAATAATATTAATAAGTAGTGGTCATATAAGCAAAAAATAAATATATATCGTTTAAAATCTGTCATTTGGTGGACTTCCTCTTTTTTTAATCAGGACTCACATTTTTTGTTTGAACAAAATGCTACTTATTTTGTTTCCAGCTCTACCCTGATGTGCTAGGATATGAATGGACCATTGATGGAAGCAACCACACAATTCATCTCGAAAAAAATAGGTGATGATAACCTTTGTATCACTAGATATTTTAATATAAATGATAACGGTGCACCGAACAAACACATCAACTTTATCACACAAACATGCATACCAATAATGAAAGCCTCGGCTACACTAACACTAACATCGTTGTTTCGCTTGCAGCCATCTCCTTGGTAGCAATTACACTGAAACACACTATCTGGAAGATGGAAGTCGTGTTACGACCCCGGGCAGTCAGGTGAGAATATCAAATGTCCTACATCTTTTTTTTTTTTATATAAAAGATCGTCTCAATCGATTAGCCTTTACCGTGTTCGTAGAGAAACAGATAATCGTAAACATTTTTCTAATGCTTCTTCCCTAGGACCACTGCTATTACCAGGGCCACATCGAGGGCATGATGCACTCATCAGTCAGTGTGGACATCTGCCTTGGCATTAAGTATGTATGAATCACATACTGCATCTGCCTACGTCAGCGCACCTCTTCTATGATTTACTTTAATATTCAGCACCATCTTTAAGGTTATTCAATGTCACTGTGAGCTCTGGGATGTTGGGTTATGAGGTCACTACCATGACTCACTGACACTGACGCTGTGTGTGTGTGTGTGTGTGTGTGTGTGTGTGTGTGTGTGTGTGTGTGTGTGTGTGTGTGTGTGTGTGTGTGTGTGTGTGTGTGTGTGTGTGTGTGTGTGTAGGGGCTTCATAAGGGCCAGGCAGCAGGTGTATTTCATCGAGCCCCTGGGAGGCAGTGAAGACGGGGATCACGCCGTGTACCGACCCGAGAACCTCAGAGTCAGCAGTAGCAGTAGCAGTAGTAGTAGTAGTAGCAGTAGTAGCAGTAGTAGTAGTAGCAGTACTAGTAGTAGTCCTGGATCCGGGTCCACTTCCAACAGCTCAGAGGATTATGAGATGGACCAGGACCTCGGACCCAGGCTATCAGGTCTCTTCAAGTCCAAATCCTGGGTAACAATTCTTTGTTTTCTTGCTTTGCTTTTGAGAAAATGATCAGCGTTCACTATTATCAGCATTATTAACTTAGCATGCTTTATTAACATAATAATGCTAGGTTTAACTTTCAGGTGAATAGCATCAAGGGGAAGTGTACAAATCTTCAACCAAATGGTAGTCAAACAGAGCAATGTCTTTCTGTGTCCGTTTAGAAAAGAGATCAAACTCCCAGCTCCCTGCGGTTTGCGGAGTTGATCGTTGTCGTCGACAACGCAGAGGTAATCCAACCCGACCTTCAATCCCTGAATCTTTAAACACATTTCAACACACTGAACTCCAAAAAGCTATGATGTATGATTTGATCGAATGATGATGTTTATAATCTTTCCTTTCCTGAAATTAGTACAATATATTTGGAAGCCAGACAAGAGCCCGTGTTTTAGGAGCTGTAAATCACATTGACAAGGTAATTACTCATGAATCACATCTGGCTTATTCACGAAGAAACGGTTTCTATGATTTGGCTATTATCTGTTGACGTTTTGTTGGATGTATTCCATTATTCTGATCCAACAGCTTCACTGAAGTGTATTTCAATCATTCTCTCTGTCTCTCTCTCCGTCTCTCTCTCTCTCTCTCTCTCTCTCTCTCTCTCTCTCTCTCTCTCTCTCTCTGTCTCTCTCTCTCTCTCTCTCTCTCTCTCTCTCTCTCTCTCTCTCTCTCTCTCTCTCTCTCTCTCTCTCTCTCTCTCTCTCTCTCTCTCTCTCTCTCTCTCTCTCTCTCTCTCTCTCTCTCTCTCTCTCTCTCCCGCTCGCTCTGAAGTTGTACCGAACGCTAGGCATTCGCATCGTGCTGGTGGGTCTGGAGATTTGGAACCACAGGAACTACATCGACCTAGACCCCAACTCAGAGACCACCCTGGACCGGTTCCTTCTGTGGCGGCAGACCGACCTTCTGAAGAGGACACCACATGACAACGCCCAGTTTGTCACGTGAGTTTTCTTCGAACCATCTTCTCTGTGGTCAATACTCCATCGTCAATATTATGGTACTGGTCTCATGGACCTCAATGCAAACTTTAAACTCTTCTTTACAGTGGCATCGATTTTGAAGGCGACACCGTCGGTTTGGCAAACAAGTTTGCCATGTGTACGGGAAATTCAGGCGGCGTCAATCAGGTATTACGCAACAACCAAGGCAAACTTTGCAAAACACTTGGGCGTTACGGCATTACTTTTGTAATACTCTTTGCAAGAGAAAAAAACGACCCTTTTTTTTTGTTTCCCAGGATCACCATGACAACCTAATTGGCCTGGCGTCCACCATTGCCCATGAGATGGGTCATAACTTTGGCCTTTCCCACGACTCACCGGAGTGTACGTGCAAATCGTCCCTCATCAGTGGCACCTGTGTCATGGCCGACAAGCTCAGGTGAGGCTCTCTGTCTTTCTGCAGAACGAGAAACCTGTTCAGAGCCATGTGCTCGTGTTCGGTCATGTTATATGTCCCCTCAGATCTATACAGTAAACCATTAACAGCAAAGAAGTTGAATTATGATGTGCACTGTTTCCAAAACACATTGGGATCGCTTCAAAAGAAAAATCAGTGTGACAACATTCCATTATATCACTCTTGACGTTTGTTTGTTTATGTGTGTGTGTTGGTGCGTGCATGTGTATGTGTATGTGTGTGTGTGTGTGTGTGTGTGTGTGTGTATGTGTGTGTGTGTGTGCTTGCGTGTGCGTGCACATGGGTGTGATCCTCTCAGAAAAGGATCCCTGGCCTTCCCCGAGTTCTTCAGCAGCTGCAGCGAGGTGCAGCTCGCCGAGTTCCTGGAGAGAGCTCAGCCCAACTGCCTGTCCAATCCCACCGCCGCCAACACCATCGCCATCGGCCCGCGCTGTGGGAACGCCATACTGGACCCGGGCGAGGACTGCGACTGTGGCACCGCAGAGGTAATAGTGGTCAAATAAAGACTCTGCCTAGTTCAATATACTCCTCAGTCATGAATACGTGCCATTATCTCTGTCAGGGTGGGAATGATGTGCATTCTTATCGATGGAATGGATGAGACGTGCAGGCGAGGATGAGGTCATGCTAAAGGAGGACCCCTCCCCCATTGTTGCGTATCCCCTTTGTTTAAAATGCTTGTGTTTTGGTTTCAGAAATCTAGGCCACTAACGATGAGTGTGTGGCCGCTGACACCTTCAGCTGGGGGGGGGGGGGGGGGTGTCATCTTCTATTTAACCAGACGTGAAACACTGGGACACAACCCTGCTCACACAAGTTTTTTTTCTCGTCCTCTAGGAGTGCAGGAATCCTTGCTGCGATGCAACCACGTGTCGTCTAGCCATGGGCTCCCAGTGTGCTCATGGAGAATGCTGTACCAACCACTGCCAGGTACCACGCCCCTCCCCTGTTTCCCACTACCTGGACCTATCCCTCCCACAGAAACACATGTTTTCACATGTAGTTGGCCACAAACAGAGTTCAGTCCTTTCATGAGATGTGTTGACACAAAAATGTCGATAGTGCAGTCTTTCACTCTGGCCAATCGCTATTGCTGGCGTTACAATTTCTCCAGAAAGCTGCTACGGTATAATGCTATTACTAGCCCAGGAGCTGAGTCTGTACCAATTATACGCTGGGGAAGTAAATAGCGCTTAGTTAGCGTTACGTAACGCCTTCGCTCTTCTCTCCCTTAACCCCATCCCAGTTGAAAGAGGTGGCCAGCGTGTGCAGGGGGGCGGCCGGGGAGTGTGACCTACCCGAGTACTGCACCGGCCTGTCGGAGAACTGCCCCGAGGACAGCTTCGTGATGAACGGGAAGCCATGCCAAAACCAAGACCGCGGCTTCTGCCACGACGGCCAGTGCCCCACTCACAGCCACCACTGCTGGAGGCTGTTTGGACCAGGTACCCTCAGGCCGTGATGCCTTTGAGCCAGACGAACCCGTTGAGGTTGATTGCTGAGTTGTTGTTACCGGTATTTTACTGGAATGGCCGCCGGTCGTGGCGTTTTACACTCTGAGTGAAATTACGTAAAAATGGATTGGTCTCATGACTAAGCATGCGTTTGTGCCGCCTGTTGCGAAACTTTTTGTGTTATGTAATTGACAAGAGCAGGAAACAAGATACTCTGTTGCTTGGGGAACACAGCGGTTGAAAAACGTGCGTGACAATTTAGAGGATTGTCGTCATAATTTTTATTTTCATAAATCGAGCGAAAACATTATTTTTTACTGTTTTTGTGTAGTGTGAAATATCTAAAGAGGTGCTTTTCATTTTGGATCAAATATGCTATCATATCCTGTAGGCCCAAACAGTGAAAAAAAAAATTATCACATTTTTTAAATTGCCAATTGCCAATTGCAATGCCTGAATCTCAGGAGCTGCAATTGTTTGATACGGGTGTCTGTAAATGTTCATTTCCAACCCCATTAAAAATGAAGTACTGCAGAGCTGCAGAGACGCCCTGGGCAACATAATTTTTTCTCTGGATGTAAGAAAAGATTTGGTACAGTCTCCAACAAATGAAAGATGGTGTGCAAAAAAAGTGCAATCCTACTAATAGTGAATCATACAATAGCTATCATCACCATCACAATATGATTTTATCTTTCACCATGCGGCCCGGGCCCAATATCCTGTGTAACACACCGCGTCTCCATCCCGTCTGTCCTGGTCATAGCTGCCGCGGTGGGATCAGAGGGCTGCTTCGACCTGAACAGGAAAGGGCAGGAAGAGGCCCACTGTGGGAGGAACAGATACGGCCACTACATCCCCTGCACCGCCAAGTACGTCATCTCTCACCGCTTGCTCACGATCACGCCCTGCCCTGTGTGACCTTCGTGGGACTTATGGTCCGATCACGTGTGCGCAGGACGACATAAACCTGACGCTTATACACTTCTTCCCATTTTCAGCAATGTAATGTGCGGCTCCATCTTCTGCGAGGGAAGCGGTGACTCCATCACGGGGAAAAAGGCGGTGTTCACCAGGCCCGGCAAGGCCCCATGCCTGGTGGTGGTGGACGACGAGGGGAGCAGGCACCTGGACATGGTGCCCGCCGGGAGCAGATGTGGACACAATAAGGTGACGCAGAGGGGGGCTGAGGCTAGTCTTCCATCATAGTGAGATGGTGGCTCATGATGATCCACCACCCGCAAACACAATGTGACTCATCTCGGTCTCGTCTCTCCCCAAGGTCTGCATCAAAAACCAATGCGTGGACACGTCGGTGTACGGACTAGAGGACGAATGCTCGAGGAAGTGCAACAACAAAGGGGTAAGCATCAGGCGAGAGAGGGAGGAGAGAGAGAGAGAAAGACACAGACAGACTGACACAGACAGACTGACTCAGACAGACAGATCAGACAGACAGACAGACAGACAGACTCAGACAGACAGACAGACAGACAGACAGACAGACTCAGACAGACTCAGACAGACAGACAGACTGACTCAGACAGACAGACTCAGACAGACAGACTCAGACAGACAGACAGACTCAGACAGACAGACAGACAGACTCAGACAGACAGACAGACAGACAGACAGACAGACAGACAGACAGACAGACAGACAGACAGACAGCTGATTTTCTTGCTTTTTTCCACTTCCAGGTGTGTAACCACAAGAAGCAGTGCCACTGTGATCCGGGCTGGGCGCCGCCTTACTGTGAAGTGCAGTACGTCGACCTGCACCAAGGTAGAGACCCTCCCCCTACCCCTGCAGCGGGCCTACTGCATGTCGTATGTGGACTGATTGACAGTGGAGGACAGGAGCTTGTAGAAATGTACTATTCCGTTTGGTAAGAGAATAAAAGGTAGTGAGTAATTAAAGTGTCTTGGCCTCTACTCTACTTAAAAGAGTTAAAACAACATTAATTAAAAGAATAACGATGAGTCAATCCCAGGGGTTGAACCTACAGAAACCCTATTGGTTAAACTGGAGAGCAACCTTTCCTCCTTACACCTGAACCGCCACAAGGAACTGGGAAATGGACTTTCACTTTTCTATCCATGTACAGAAAATAATCCCTAAAAATAAAACCAATGACAAAGACATGACCGTTAGCAAGAGTTGATAGCAGAGACCACAACTCTCATAACTGTTGGTAACTGGTGTTCTGTGGTTCCCCAGACCAAAGCGCGTTGATCGCTGGTGTGGTTTCAGCGCTGGTCATTCTCTTGCTGGTCATCGCCGTGGCGATAGGACTGATGTGCTGTAAGAAGGACAGGAAGGAAAACTACCCTTCCAAAAGGTAAGTGTGAGCATGCAAAGAGACTCACACACACAGACACACACACACACGCACGCACACATACACACACACACACACATGCGCGCACACACACACACACACACATAGCGCGCACGCACACAACACAACAACGCACACACAACACACACACACACACACACACACACACACACACACACACAAAGACTTGTGAAATCACGACTGAAGGTCATAAAAAACAAAGGAAGACAAATCTTTAGTTCTCCAGTGGGGGATGTTTGGAAAAGCTTGGGAATACTTTTGTTTATTGTTCTTGAGTCAAGGTTTTGTAACCCTTTGAGATCCATTTATTATGAAACCCAGTCTTAATTCATAAGATATAATATATATTTAAAGTCATGTACGATATATTTAATAACACACATAACATACTTCAACGTAACAAATGGGTATGTATTAATATTATTTTGTATTCATAAGCTATTACCACAATACTGCATCTGTCCACATGGCCCGGACCTTAACACATGTCCGTGTTCGCAGGAAGGTCCACTACACTCCGGGGAAGCTGAACCCCATGTTCCAGGAGCAGGTCTCTAATGGCAAGCTGCAGATTAGCGCGCCTACCTTCATGGACAGCACAGCCACGCACGTCTGCACCCCTCTGTTTGTGAGTGGGGTCCCCTGCCGGCCCGCCCCACAGGTACAGCTAACCATAGTTTGTACAAGTAGTTAATAGTACTAGTAAATACAATGTTTGTATTGCCGAAAACCATAGACATGTGTTAACAGTTAAACAATGGGGAACAGAATTGTTTTTATGACATTTTTTTTTCTCTTTCTCAGCCGCCACTGAAATCAACAGAGTCGAACGCTGCTCAATCTGAGTCGGTATGTTGTCGTCTCTCTTCATCATTCGTCACAGTTTACTTGTTGATGCGATGTGTCTGTCGTATCTGTTTGTAATCATGTTTGCTCAATGAAATGGAACTGGAAAAGGAATGTTTATCTTTTCGCAGCTGAAAACAGAACCTCCTTGTAGATCCCCGCCGCCCTTGAATAGCAAGCAGGTGAATCACTGAACCAAAGAGAAACGCAGCAGTAATCTTCTTAATCTCTTTATCTCATTTCTGGGGGAAAAAGTGGTCCCATACCAAGAAAAGCCTTTCTATTTCAACAAAGACGCCATTGTGTGTTCGAATTGCATTATACAAACCTAACCTTTTGCACTCCTTCACAGTGTTTACCATCCAAAACGATTGCGCCAATGATGACCTCAGAGAAGTACAGCCCTTCTCCTGATCACTCAATAAAGTCCAGCCCTTCTCCGGTATTGTCCAGTCCATCACGGGTCTCTTCAGCCAAGCCCAGCCCCCCACCGACCCCGTCAGCAAAGCCTACTCCTTCTATATACCGTCCAGTCATTTCCAGTCCACGACTAGTTCACCAAGTCCACTGCAGTCCTTCTCTGGTCCGGTCCAACCCTCCACCCCCAGTCCCCCCAGTCAAACCCAGTCCTTCTCTTGTCCGGTCCAACCCTCCACCACTCCCCCCAGTCAAGCCCAGTCTATCGCCTGTCCGTCCAGTCAAATCCAGCAGTGCTTCCCCCATACCTCCACTGAAGCCATCCTCTTTCAAGGCATGAATGTCCACAGAGGTGTGTCTTCATCTCAGTGAGTGATACTGCTACTCTGTACGGTTCCATGTATTTAACCCCGTTATATAGTGTGTTGTATAGCCTCTCCTGGTGGCCCAGAAAAGGCTTCAGGGCCAGGCGGACAATTGGCAGGACCCAGGGTTCTCAAGAAGAGCTTCCTGTGAGCAGCACCAACAGGAAGTCCAAATAAGTCATGTATGACTTGCGCTTATACAAACATTGTGGAACCCATTTAATGGTCAGAGACTGATTCGCTTATTTATTTAAGAAGAGGAGAAGAAAGTTCCTTTTGAAGAGCCGTCTTTGATACGCCCCTCTTTGCACCATTTTTTAATGAGAAAGGACACTCTTTCATAACGTTATTTCTTCTGCTCATTTGGTTCAAACAGCAGTCTGTGCCTTACAAAATCTACTCCTTGCTTCTGCAGACGTGCTTCTACACTTCCTAAAACTCAATGGTACCGGCGTTTTTTTTTGCACTTTTCTCATGAAATAATTTATTCTTTTGCCGTAACCTTTAAAGCATTCTCATCTCTACTTGTGTTGCAACTATGCATCCATGACTTGGTGGCAACTAGACGAACCTGATGAACCAAATCCTTGTGTTCTGGCCGCCAGCAGCCTATTGGTCTGTGGGGTATAATGATCATGAGCTCCACGCCTGAGAACGACCATAGAGCTTCCAGTACAGTCGCTTCAGTGTTATTGGCAGATGCTTCACAATAGAGCCGTGTGTTTATATGCAGCTATATATGCCTCATGTATGTACGTATATACGGAGAAAATATACGGAGAAAATGAATGTATTTACGGGGGAAAACAACCACACTTGAAACACTTGAAAATCTTTGTACACCTCGGCAAAGTGCCGGACGTGCGAGACACGGGAAAAAATGATTTACATGAGGAGCACTTTAGCACTGCTTCAGTCGTGTTATAAAGTTGACTCATTGATAAATCGTAAAAGTGCATTTTCTCATACATTTTTTTGTTAGTCTCAAAGGAGCTCTGATTTCTTTGTAAATCACCAGTTTGTACATGTGTGTTTTGTACAAAAGAGTCAGTATTAAGTCAACATTTTTTCAAATCGAAATTGAATGATGTGTTACATTCAGGGTTGGCTAGTAACACTTCACATGTTTAAGCCTTCATCCAGTATTCTGCGTTCCTTTGCTTCATACCTTTCCAGTGGGAGTATATAGTGTTAAGTGCATATCAAAGGGCGGAAAAGCCAGTGTTCCAGTGTGTACTTCATTGCATAAACAGTTTCTTCTCATTACAGTTTTGCAACCCGTAATGTAAACACATGAGATGAAGTAGAAGTCGATATAAACAGTACTGCTTGAAAAACAGAATCAGCTCTTCATCTGCTGGGAGAAATAGATCTGAGGCTCCTTGAACCATTAATCAATTTCTATTGCATACACCAATGTAAAATGAAATCATTATTGTTTCATAACCCGATGAGGCAAGAAGGTGTATGAACGCAACCTTGTGTCTCGAGTACAGCCACTGCTAATGATTACAACAACCCTATGGTCTCAAAGAGTCCCCACCGTGGGATGAGCTCATGGGCTGCACAAGAATTAGTACAACAGAAGTTTTACATTTTTCTTTGTAGCCCACTAAAGAGTGTTCCACATCCTTATCCGTTTCAAATCCTTTTTTCACATAACAGCTGTCCAAATAAGGACAGCACATAAAGATAGATGGATAGACAATGATGTGCCTTAACTCAACTGAGCACAAGCGAGAGAAGAATCTCGTGCGCCAATGTTTTTTTGTATTACTGCATAAATTCAACTGAAGTGAAACATTTTGCAATGGAAATAAAAGACGATTTCTCTTACAAAGTCTAAGCGTTTTTCCTGCTGTTAGGACGCATGGCTTCCCTCGGTATAGCTCTATCTCACCAAACAGCTCACTGAAGACGTGGCCAAGTAAGAGCGGAGTCCTTATTTACAGGCGTCTGGAGAGTGAGTCAAGGAAACAGACTGGGAAGCAGGCACAGTGAGTCAGCTCCCCTCTTGTCTGCTCAACCACAGACTCGTGCAGAAATAGCAGGAGGTCTTCATTATCAACATGGGCACAACGTATAGGGTTATATTGTCCCACAGTCAATACAGACAATGGGTTAGTGGCTTGGGACAAAAGTGGGGTTATATAGGTTAAAAGAAACTCGATGAAAATAAAAAGTCACGCTGTAGGGCAGAGTTTGCGTTTTCTTTCATTTTCAAAATGGAATACAGACATGATGTTGTCTGGTACTTACATCAAGATGCAGTCTTATGTCACTCCGCAGCGTGGATCTTCTATGGTCTCTTGTGATGCTCAGGCCAGCAGAGGTTAAATGCTAGACGATGTGTTCCACTGTGGAATACAAAGCTCCCTCTGAACTGAGATCTCTATTTTCTCCACGTGCACAACAAACAACCGTGGTTTAGACCAGTTTACGAAATGGAAAATTCTCTGAAAACACGATCATGTTTTAACAATTTGAAGAGGAGAAATGCGTGATTGTCTCTGGAAAAAAAAAGAGGCAAAACCTCAGCCATGGCCTTATTTCACCTTTCTTGTAGAGCCAAGTTGTATTTCATTGGAGCACTTTGAAAGGAAAAATAAGAAAGGGTTTTATGGTTTGTGTTTTTGGTCACAATTAATACACACAAAGATGAAATCAGCTGTCAGCCATATATGGGCGTGTGAGTTGCATTGTATGGAATGCAGGGCCCATGTAGGGGGCTGTAATTTAACAAGGAATCTGGCTCATTCACAAACCCGCATCTGAACCTCATGTTAAAGTTTAACGTCATCTTCAGACTTGTTTTGCAGCTAGTTTTAGTCTAACTAGTTCTATAGCCTGATCATGCCAGAGACTCACAGCAGTAACAGGTTAAGAAACTCTGAATATACAAAGTTGTTATATTCTTCTGCCTTGGATTGCAGGTCTTGCAACACCAGAAAACAAAAGAGTTTCCACAGAAAATAACTAACCCCTGGTGGCCTTGAAAATGAAGAGCAGACTGAGAATCTGGTCAACCACCACTGGGGTTTATTCGGATCTTTGGTCACTTATAATTAAGGGCTATTTTTGGACATTTAACAGGATGGTCCCACAGTATGTTTCATGGCTAACAGATTGTTCTACGTCTAACAGTGTGTTCCAGGCAAATTCAACAAGAGATTGTATGTGACGCATGTGGTGGGATAAGGTATTTCCTGCGTCTAGTAGACTAGTGGGGGATGTTGGGAAAGCTTGGAGATACTTTTGTTTATTGTTCTTGATGCAAGGTTTTCTTTTGTAATGCTTTACTCTATATGTGTGCGTGTTTCTCTCTCTCAAACCTGTGGGTCCAGACAGGATTCCCTGACTGGGACAACACTCACATCCACCTTTTCCTCTGATACAGTAACACTCATGTACAGACCGCTTCTCTGGCTACATAACCCAAATAATAAGTAACCCAAAGCCCCTTCATGACTCCCGGAAGGCGTGATTCACGGCCGTTTGTGCAGCTGTGGTTACCGCAGCGGGGAAGGGAAGTAGCAGAAAGCAGCAACCCAGTGAGGCCAGCCCTACATGACGGGCCAGGAGAGCAGGACAGGTCACGGGAAGGAAAAGGTGAAGAACAAAGCCTGGATCAATGACTCACAATCCATCCCGCACTCCAATTTCCAAAAGTTTCCCTTTGGGGATTAGTAAAGTCTTTACTTTCTGACTTAGAGGCTTACTTCCTCACCAGGCCAGATGGGACAAGACTTAGAAAGCTACAGCTCAGCAAATATTTGCTGGCCCGAATGATAGTTTTGTTTTAAGGTTTGACTTTGTTTGACGAATGAAGGAAAACCCAGCAAGAACTGCTTTTGACCTAGCTGCTGAACAGCATATACCATCAAACCATCGCTGAAGACAAGAGGAAAGTTCTCTTTGGGACAACAGGGGATCATGCCAAAGTCTTTTTTTATTGTAATACCAGGCAATGTGATTGACAATGAGAATCTTAGAAATGAAACAAACACTCATCGGCTGACGTGTTTGACCACACGGATATTAACATTTGAATTTAGAAGAAAAAAAACCGACGTAGCATGTTACTTAAATACAAAAATATTTTTTCTTCTTCTCTCTATCGCACCCTAACTTCATAAATACACCTCGGAAAAAAGCGTTGCCACGGCGTGATCACGTATGACCGGTCACTCCGAACAATTCCCGTCATTCCCGGGGGCGCTCCTCAATCAAGCGGGTCTGTTTCCAGACCCGTTTGTTCTCATTGGGAGATGAACACACAGGACCGATCATCGTGCGTTGAGGGTAAACCCGGGCCGTGGCAAACCTTCTACGTGGATGCCGTCCTCCAGTGACATGGGGGGGGGGGGGGGAATGTGCAACAGAACCGAGTGTGTGACAGTGCGACTCCAGAAGAGACAAATGTACAGTATAGACATTGTATAAACACACAAAGGGGCCACGCACCCCCTCTCCCTCCCTCAGCAGATAATAGTAACGGTGACCATTAGAACAGTTAGCAAAAAAAAAACAAAAACAAGAACACAGACATATCATCTTTATCACTTAGAATGAATAGTATCGTAAAAAATATATTAACTTGGGACATGGGTGCCAACAGTGTTCTGTCTCGTATGTGGGCGACCGTTGGCTGAAGCCCCAAGAGGCTGCGTGGTTGGCCTAGCAACAGGCCGTGGTTGGGCAGCAGCCTTGCGTGTCTCTTCACAGCGATGGGGAACGCATTGGGCGTGTCAAAGTGCAGATTGTAATTTCCCCTCTCGCCTCCCCCCCCCCCACCCCCCCCTCAAACAAAAAAGGAAATAGACGCTTCCTGTGTTGTCCCTTGTGTGTCGTAGCCCACACAAGGGATGGCCTCATCTAACACCCTCTGCCCGCCCCCCCCACACACACTTCTCACCACCACCCCCCACCACCCTCAGTCCGGTGCTACAGTTGGCTCAGTTCTGAACCAGAATGTAACATAAACAGCCTCAGTAGCTAACCATTATCACCAACATATCGTCCAGGCAACTTAAAGAGGAGTCAGATGAACGCTCCAAAAATCTCTTTCTGAACCGATAAATGCACAGCGTTAAACCTTTTCTTTTCGTTGGTTCCTGTATAAAAAAAAAAACGGTCGACCCATAGGATGAGACCATGAGGGTGGATGGGTGGCGGGGAGGTCATGGAGAAGGGTCGTGGATCATCATACCGCAGGCGCAGGTAGCTGAACAACAACCCATGTTGAAGTGTGTATCCCAAGGGGGGGGGACGCAACAAAGGTTCACTCCGTTGTGGAAACAGCATCGAGTCCGTAGTGTTACTGGGAGCGCAGGGAAGGAGGGCGGGGCTGGGGGCGGGGCCGCAGCCAGATAGGGGCGGGGCTTCCGGCTAGGGGCGGGGCTTCCGGCTGGGGACGGGGGAAGGGCGCGGCTGGGGCGGCTGCCTGCGGCTCCTATGCGTTCCTTTTTTTCAGCTTTGTTGATAAAGTATTCTCGTATTTGGTCCAGCTCCAGTCTTGATCCTACACATGGAGAAATAAATACAGACAAGTAATAAGAGCCGTTAGTCACGGGGATTCTCAGCAAAGGAGGATGTTAGGATGAGTGACGTTTGGTTCTCACCAAGATCTCAGCAGGGGCCAAAAGAGGTGACTGTTTTATTTTGCCAGCAAACAAAGAAAATGAGCAACGCGCGGCAGCCAGGCCCCTTCTTATGAATCATGCCAAAAACTCAGTGACACATAAAAGCCTGTCAGTGATGTCCAGACCTACTATATGAAGCAGTTCTAACATTATTTCTTTATTTTCTCCATTGGCTATTACCACTGTAATCACAGATTTCGAGTCTGGCCCGATATTATCAAACTGGTTTGAACAAATCCTGGCTCCCTATCACTGGGCGGGTCGGAGGCCGGCTGCGTAGGAGCTTTAAGAGCTGCCACATGCTGACACAATTGCACCTTTCCACTCAAATGACGGGACACTAACAGCACTGGCCCCGAATACTAAATCGCTGCCAAATGTGGCGCTGGGGGGGGGGACATTGTCTGGTACGTTTAACAGTGGACCACCAACAATAAGGCAGCAGGACGGAGAGAGAGGGAAAACAACACAGCGCCACAACACAACACAATTTCTCCTCTGTTTTCACTCTTTTGTCGTTTGTAAAGACGGAGGGAAATACAGGTGGCTGACATGCAACAGGACACGAGATGAGAGGTTATTTGCCGGTAATGGAAATAAAATGTCGCTAACTAATTATATAAATGAAGTGTTTTGCCTCATCTTTTAAAACCATGTCACCCTGGTTTTAACCGTTGGGGTTTCACATTCAAGTAGAAGATGTGGGGGCGGGACGGCAGGAGGGCGAGGGAGAGACGACGGTGGAGGAGAACGACCACCCACCACTATGCTCTTGGCCTGCTCGTCCGCCGCGTCCTGCATCAGGCTGGTCAGCTGACTGAGGTACCTCTGGTTCTCCTGCAGCAGCCGGGGGGCCGCGTCACTGGGGGGAGGGGAGAGAGAGAGAGAGAGAGAGAGAGAGAGAGAGAGAGAAGAGAGAGAGAGAGAGAGAGAGAGAGAGAGAGAGAGAGAGAGAGAGAGAGAGAGAGAGAGAGAGAGAGAGAGAGAGAGAGAGAGAGAGAGAGAGAGAGAGAGAGAGAGAGAGAGAGAGAGAGAGAGAGCAGAAGAGAGACAAAAGAGAGAACAGAGACAGAGAGACACAGAGAGAGACAGACAGACACAGACAGACAGACAAGCAGAGAGAAAGAAAAGACACACAGACAGACACAGAAAAGAAAGACAAACAGAGAGAGTTAGTGACAGAGAGAGAGAGGAAGAGACAATGACAGAGGCAAAGAGTGAGACAAGGTCAGCTATGGCACATTTAAGCACACCGAGCCAATTACTACTGCTGTGGGGTGGAAGGCGTTTCCTCCGATGATGGCAAACCAGTGGGCTGTTGGAGTGGCCTCCCAGGAGCCTGGCCACGGGCTACCACACACGCACTCGGCTAACGAGCAGCGCACACTGGCCCTTTAAGGAGCCAGGAAGGCTGCGCCCGCGCTGCCCCTGATATGTACGCTGGCTGTGGGTTCATATCAGACCACCGGACTAAAAATAAAACAACCCAGTAACATTTTTCTGAATGATAAAATTGGCAACATATCCGCAATAAACGAGTTTGGTTTCAGTACGGAAATTAACCACCTTTTAGAAAAGGAGATCATGGGATAAAATGAAACACCAATATGTAAAAATGTATTCTCTAGAGTTTTATGCTTCATTAAGAACTGGCCCATGGTGCGTATCAAACATGGACATAATGTGAAGTTCTCTACACATTACACGTTTCCACGTTTCCATACACACTATATATACGCTATAAGGGTAATGGTATGGCATTGACCAGTAGAAAGTTATCTGGGTAAAGCTTTTATCATTGTGAAAAGGAACCTGGTTGACGGTTGACCTGCATACATAACGTTGGCGGTGGCGGTACCTGTCGTTGGGCCCGGGCAGGGAGGTGAGCGGGTGCGGGGAGCTGATGGGCTGGGCGGACTGGGACCACTGGGAGGCCTGCAGTGGGTTGGAGGTCTCCGGACTGGCCGCTATGGAGTTCCGCGACGAGTTCTGAGCCTGGCGGAGGGAATCAGACGACAGATGTCGGGTGACACGGTCACACAAACGCTCTGCCCAGCAAACCAAGGGTGTGTCTTTCCTGCACATTCCGAAAGCACAAATACAACAACCCTCTGTCCTGTCCAAGGTTGATTTGTAGCAAGGTTCACCTCGGGGGGGGGGGGGGAATCAACCAAACATGTCACGAGCATTAGTAGAATACCTGCTCTCCTACGTGGTTCTGTACCTTGAATACCGGCGAAAGGACTTGGGGAGGGAGGGAAGGTTGCCTCTGCCCCCTTGTCTTGTTTTAATGAGCTGCTGCAAGACGCTGGGGACAACATTCCACTGGTATGCTAACCCCCCCCCCCCCCTCTTCTTGGGCTTTTGGAAATTGAACACGTGTGCAACATTTTATGGGACAGAAATCGTCGGCGGATGGATAAAGTCCAATAGCGTGCTAGGATGCACATAAAACACAATATAAGTATCTCGCTTATTTTTTTTGCGGCCGAGAGAAAGGATGCAGAAAAGAAGAAAAGATCACCATAGAATACTATTATTAATGGAGGGGTGACTGGAAATGCTTCTGAGGCATAAATGCTCCTCACTGCTGACTCAGGGTATGTAATGGGAATGAGGTCACCTCTCTACCAACCCGGACACGAGACATAAACCTGATCCCAAGCATGGAGAAGGTTAACCATCAGACTTGTTTAACTCAGATCTGTATTTGGTCTTGAGATGCGCGATATAGGAAAATGTACCATCACCATAATTTATTTGGAGCCGATAATACTCTGGAAATCTAGAGTAGTCGCGAGAGCACAATTTGAATTTGCTCAGCGAGTCACTCTGGGAACGAACAATATACTTGTGTATATTCTGGCCCTCCCCTGGCCCAGAACATTAACCAATCACATCGACTTATCAGTTATAGGCGGGCCAAAAGCGTTGCTGTTTTACCGACTGGATACGGCAAGAGTCTTATCTATTGGTTAGCTCCACTGGTATGGATGCGTCACCGCTTGTATTCTTCTGATTGGTCGTAGTGTTATCCAATGTGTATTATCCAGTGATATTTTCAAATGCATACTTGGTGCCGCCCCTCGAGTTGGGCCTCTTTCATTACTCGTTGCCAGACCCTACAGCTTTCTAGATGTGGGTCTGGATTTCCAGGCTAAGCCTCCCTCAATTTACATCATAAAAATGACACAATGATGATAACAAATGTTACAATGTCTCAATTAAAAAAAAAATGAACATTTATTGAACGGTCTGTAAATCATGCCGAAGAAAAAAATAAAATAATAATAATCGGCCGATGCCGATACACGTAAAAAACGCAAATATCGACCGACAATCGGTCGATCGCTGCTTTTCATCGTAATTAACTTACTATATAAAACTAGGCATCACAAGAAGAGACGATGCAGGACTATATTAAATTACTGCCAGGCCTTCCCTGTGGCCCCATTGTGTCACAGCATCACCAACTCACGCAGGCGATCTTCAGCAGGTGCCAGAACTCCTTCTGTCTCTTGATCTGCATCAGCATCACCGTGTTGTCTGCTTCCTTGATGCTCTCCAGGGTCTTCTCGATGCGCGGGAACAGGTCTATGATCTTCTGCTTGCTCAGCAGGATCTTGCTGTGTGTGTGTGTGTGTGTGTGGGAGGAGGGGGGGGGGAGAGGGTGAAGGAGAGGGTGAACGGAGGTCACACGTCTATCAGCACTTCCAACGGCATCATAAGAGGCAGACCTCTGTAGAAGCCTTGGGGCTGATCACGAGGGACTCATCTAAACATACAATGACGTCAGGCTGTATTTTCCGGAGTTTAAACATGTCTGTGGGCGCTACGCTGGAGAGGCATTGAAACGCAAAAGCGGCGAGCGAAACGCTAGGTTCCGATTGAAAACAACGACAAACAACCCCCCCCCCCTCTCCCCACCGTAAAATATTGTTGGCTGAGAACGGGGCCCAAGAATGTCGTACAGCAGGATGCACACAGAAAGAGCCTGTTATTTCCAAGAAAACAGTACGATAAATCTAATAATAATAACGGCGATAGTGTTCCTCCCCCCCAATAACGGGCGTTAACTGCCCTTGGATGATACATGTATTTCTTTCAGGCATGTCTCGGCAGGCTGCCACGTTTGAGGGATGCAGTCTACCACCACACGGAAACAGAACTGGGAATGTTCGGACAGCCCTAGCATGTCCAGCATTCCTCCGAGGCTTCAGAGAGGGCCAGATAACACTTATCAGATGGAGGTAGGAGGGAATGTGTCCACAGATAGTTGGCTGAGAGAGGAGGCCTAGTGTGAGCTACTCAGTATCGTTTTCTTGGCAGAGATTTTGGACATGGTGGATGTCTCCGAATCCCAGTGTGCCGTTCTACTGTTTTGTCGATCCTTTAAACTAGGGCTGTGAAGCGAACGCGTTTAAATTTACACGTTTAAATGTGTTAATTTGCATATGTTGGCTGCCTCAGTTTTTTTTTTCAGTCACTAATTTCAACCCCATAACTTTATACATTTTCGTAAACTTTGGCCCTAAAATGTTAAAAGTTTGGACTTGATCTGTGGATTCAAACTTTTGATTGTCAATTACAATCATCTTCTTCGTCGTGTTTTCTTTTAGTCTTTTCTTTAAAAAAACATGGCCACATTTGAACACCCAATAACCCGACAATGGAACCTCTCTAAATGAACGGAGGGTCTGGCGCTCACCTGAGGTGGGTGTACAGGTCTTTGAGGACCTTGTCCTGGTTCTGGACCGTCTGAATGATGGCTTTCACCATCTCAGAGCTGTCGCTGCACACCTCAGACTCAGGGGCTGTGGGACGACAGTGAGGCGAATACAACAACGCACAAGGATTGTTGATACAAGTCAAACAATACATAAAGTGGTTCATTTTAAAAGCGATATACTGTATATACGAAAATTAAAAAAAAAACAAAAAAAAAACACAAAAAGGGTAGCTTACTTTTACACTTGATTTTCATTTGCTTGTAGAGTTCAATGGCCTTTTCTTCTCTGTAAAGAAGAAATTACCATCAGACCTCTGCATTCAGCAAGGAGACTTCCGGAAGCCAACTGTATGCTGCTGCTCCTGGCTAGCTGCATGCTGGTGCTATTATAGGTCAGTTACTACGGTACGAATCGCTTTGAGACACAAGGGATTAACAGCTCTTCGGCCGGAAACACTCACAGCTGCTCCATCTTGTCTCCTTGGCGACGGGCGTATGGGCTCCTCTGAAGCTCCACGATCTCAGAGTGGAGAGCCATGATTTCCTCGTCCAAATGGCCCACCTCTGCCACCTAGAGGATGGAAGGCGCAATTACACCAGGGCTTATTTCAGAAGCACAGGGGGCTGATGTTGTTCCGATCATGCAGGTGCAAACCAATTGGGCGGGAGCGGGACTACACTGAATAACATAATAATGATTGAATAATGATAATAAATAATCAAAGCAGGGAGCTCAGGGCACCAAATAGAGCCGGTTATACTGCATCGGTTATGCTATCTGTACCGATAACTTGCATTAAGATATTTGTAGAAGTAGCTTGTGTTTGGTTGCGGGTCAGGGATTAAAGCACCACTGAGGAAGAAACCGCCGGTACCTGAGCAAAGGCTGCGGCTCGCTCCTCATTCTCCTGCCAGGCCTTCAGCATCTTCTCAGAGGCTTTGGAGCACAAGAACAACCCATCAGATCAACCCATCAACCCAAAGACCGGAGACTCTTCCCCAGTGTGATAAGGGCTGCAATAGCATATTGTGGCACATAGCAGAGTTGTAGTAAAAGATCTCTCTAGCTAGTAGGCTACTAGTACCGCCTTCCATCAAAACGTGGAATACGTAATCGGAAATGCGTTTACAACGTCTGGGGAAAAGATTTAAATAGGGATTATCTGGGAGGGGATTACACAGGTGGGACTGGCAACTACAAGTTAGCCCATAGCTAGCATTTTGCCTTCTATTTCTAGATCTTATAGTTCACCGGTACTTATATGCACGACATAACGACACATATTTTAAGTGCTTTAAGTACACATTAATCGAAAGTGCCGGTTAACCTGCAACACAGCCTTTAAGCTTTCTTAAAAGAGGTCGATTTAGAGTGATTTTGACTGGGAAAGGACCTCTGGACCTCGTCAGTGGGTGGTGACCCCTCTGCATTGATGTACATGCTCCATGGAACAGCGCCGCTCAGGCGCTGTTCCATGGAGCATGTACATCAATGCAGAGGGGTCACCACCCAACCACCACCCAACTGTTCCATGGAGCATGTACATCAATGCCAGTAGTATATATATCGGAGGACCAGAGAGGAAAGAGGGCAGCCACTTACATATGCCGTAGTGCATCTGGTCACTGTACTTCTCCAGGTCATACTGGATGCTGCTCTTGAAGAAGTCCAGCTTGGCCTTCAGCTGCTGGGAGAAGCCGAACATGCTGTTCTTGTAGCGGGTCAGGTTGGTGTTGTAGCGCAGCAGACTCAGCCTGGGAAAAAAAAAAAAAAAAAGGGTGAGAGCGCTCAGGGAAGACCTATGCCGGGTGTCGCTGTTTTGCATGTGCGCTGCATTTTGAATAAGGCCTGCCATACTTTGAATGTGCTGTGGCGATGCCCAAAAAACGATCATGGTGGAGATCATGTTTGACTTTTGGCGTATTGTAAAAAAGGTGAGTGTGTACAAGGACCCGATTTAAGGGGAAAAAATAAATAAATCAGTAATGCATGCATTGCTGCATCTCTGCATGGGTAAAAGTTAACTGGAGACCGCTGGAGACGAGGAGAAGGTTCACATCAATTCATGTTTTTGGATGGTTTTGAGGATTAATCGTCTTGGTTTCGAGGAACAGTGATGATGCATGGGCACTCCAATGGATCACGAAGACATAGATTGTGATTGGGGGGGTACGCCCACCCCTTACACCCAGACAGGTCCACTCACATGGCAGCCCTCTGGCCCTGGAAGAGCCTGCTGTAGTCCTCCTTCAGCCCGCAGATGTAGCTCACCGCCTCCCCCCACACCTTCTTCAGCACCCCCAGAGGCAGCTGGGTCTTCGCCTCTTGCACTGGGAAGGGCGGGACGGTAATGGTTTTATAGGCGGTTGTAGGTTGCATTATATTCGATTATTGAGGCAACCCGGGGTTTGAGCCGGTGGTCCGCACTCACCGATGGAGTTGACCTTGTCTGGTAGCGGCCGGGCGCTGAGGGGGCCGGAGTACTTGGTGAGGCTCTTGTCAAACAGGTACACGATGTAGCTGTCCCAACCCCTCTGCAGGTAGGGCAACAGAAGTGGTTGGACAAAACGCTCGTATTTTAGTCCTGGTTAAACCGCGTGGTTTGACAAATGAGGCACAAACATGAACATCCAAGTTCCAAAAGTAGGCAATGCCTCATCTTTTACACATTTCCAAAAACACCCCAAACAATTCGATTTTGAGGCACTTCAATTGAAATCCACAACAAAAAACAGCAAAAACATCAACAAAGAAGTAACACCCGTTCAACGAGAGCCCTCCTACCACTCCGTCCAGCACACACTGTGCGGCGGGCTTGCGGGGGTCCAGCGACACGCCCGTCTCCTGCAGCAGCTCCTGGTTGACCACCTCGATCTTGGTCTCGGCCTCGATGCGCCGCTGCAGGCTGTGCAGGCTCTCGTCCGGGGCCAGCTCCAGGGAGTGGACCTGGGCCGTGGTCATGTTGAGGATGTGGACCACCTGGGGGGGGGGGGGGGGGGGGGGTACACAACCAGAGGGGGGGTGCAAGGCATGAGCAGCCAGGCCAGAATAGAGCCTGTACATGGGTGTCACACGTTGACACTATTAAACACTGACTATGGCTCCGCCTTCCCATGTATTTTATTACATATCATTTTTTTACAATACCTATTTTTTTTTATCCCGAAGGAAATCGAGGACTGCATTTAACCCACCACTAGCAGCCCTAGAAGCGGTGGGCAGCCCCAGTGCAGCCCCAGTGCAGCCCAGTGCAGTGCCCAGAGACCAACTCCACTGCTAGGCTGCTGCCTAGCGCCGAGCTCCAGTATTCTACCCAACATGGAGGTCTTGAACACGGGGAGACAAACAAACTCCCACCCCCAACTACCCCCGGGGTTTGAACCAAGGACTTTCTCGATGTGAGGCAACAGTGCTAACCACTGTACCAGCGTACCACCAAAAACGGGGGGGGGGGGGGGGTAATCAGGTAGCGGATTAAACTAGCGAAGGAAGCACTTCTACCCGTGCCCTGCCACATGAAAGGAGCAGACCCATAATGAGTGTTATGAGCGACACCTGGCTGACGAGGAGGCCTCTGTGAAAAGGGTAGTAGGCAGAAAGAACAAGCATGGAGCTTTCAAATAATGTGAAAGTCTGCAAGATGGAGAATCACTCTGCACTTGCTAAACATTGGCCTCTGGACAATCCCTTACATAAAACGTTTGTCTTTGCGCCAGAAATTAACCGCAGCCAATCCCACCCCCCCCCCCCCTCGTATTTCAGACCAACAGCAACTCTGGGCCGGAAGACCAACCTTCATGTTCAAGATCTGCTCCAACACCTCGAAACATTGGGGCTTCTTGCTGTCCGCGCCCATCCTGCCGCCCCTATGGACCGGGTCCCACTTCAGCATGAGCTGCAGGAGGCCCTCCATGGGCTCCAGCAGCGTGCTGTGGGGTGGGGGTGGGGGGGTACAGGCGAACACACCGGGTTAAAACACTGGGACGCTGACCACCGTCCTGGCAGGGCGATGCCAGCCGTGCACTCTCATTTCCCCGGCTCTCCTCGATACACGGAAAAACTTGCTGATGCGTTGTAATTATTGTTATACCATTAGACCACCGTGATCGATGGAGGGAAAAATGAAAAAGCACAAGAAGCCGTCCGGTGTCCTTCCCAGAATTCACTCCATAGAGCAAGTCAGGACAAACACACTGATTATTTCACGGCATTATTTTGAATGAGCAAATAAAAGACGGTTGGAACAACAAGAGCTGGGAGCAGTGGGGTGTTGTGCTGACCTGCTGAGGTTGTTAGGATAGGGCAGATGTGTGGAGAATCTAACTTCTCCGGTCAGCTCCTCAACAGCCATGATGTCTTTTGGTCCCTTGTTCCGTACTTTGGTGGCCCTGAGCAAGGGATATGAGCGTTTTATTACCGTTTTATTATTCAAGCCTACAGCCAGGGCTTGTTTATATGATTATCATAGCAGCATGAAGTGCACAATGATCAATGCATCCGAAGTTCACAGTGCTAATGCACTTCAAGACCTGCTATGTAGAAGTGTAGCTCAACGGGTTCATATTTAGCTGTTACAGTTTAAGCTAGAGGGAAGATATGTCCTGTTCCCCTTTTGCAACCTCCTTCCCTGTCTCCTATCCATAAAGGCATAAGAAGCCCATACAATATAAATATAATAAAAGGTTGATAAAACAATGTTTGTCAGAAAGAAGTTTGGTTTAGGTTTGTCGAGATTGGCGTCACCAAATGCCCATCCGACCTACCACTGGACGGGCTGCAGATTGTGCAAGAACGGCCGGAAGCCGCAGCTGCACTCAAACACCATGGTGCCGAAGCTCCAGTAGTCCACAGTGACGGTGTACGGCTTCGTCTCAAACAGCTCTGGGGCCTGAGGGGAGAGAAATAGTGGACAAGCTCATCTAAAAGGGATTGTTTCGTTGCACCTAATGCAGGTAGTTTAGATTGTTGTTCAGGCTTGGACAACAACCCGAGCATGCGTTCACGATTGGAACTACAATTGGTACAAAATTAGCAACAAGGGTTCGTTAAACATGGATGGGTTGTATGTCCCAAAAAAAACAATAACTTCTAAATCTTGAAGCACCTCAGATTCTATTCTAAAAAAATACTTTCTAGAAATAATATTTTTTATCATTAATGATCAATTATCAGTAGGACAGGTGAGATAATACCTGCCTAAGGATTGCTCCAACCTACCCTTTCATTGAGCATAAGAAAAAATAACTGGCACCAATGTTATCAAATGGCAATGTAAATGCTAATGTGAATGTAAAGTGTAAATTCAAAGTGCTTACCAGGTACTGGAGAGTTCCAACGAAAGAAGTGCAGAGACTGCCTTGGTCCAAGTCTTTAGCATAGCCAAGGTCAATAATTTTGTGAACAAGCTGCGAAACGAAAACAGCACATCGTAAGTCAGCATAACCCTGATCGATAAACACACGCGCAGCCAAGGCATATAAATTAAATGGGGGCAAATCCAGAGGTAATGATTTCTTCTACCTTGCCGCTGACATCTTGTAACACTATGTTTTCAGGCTTAAGGTCTCTGTGTATGATCTTGTTCTCGTGCAGATACTGTATGCCCGATCCTAAAAGACACAGAGTGGGCGCATGCGTTATTATGCACGGTATGGAAACAATACAGTCTATTGTCGAGCAGGCTTACATGCAGTGAAACACTACACCGTACCGACATCGTTGAGTAGTGAGAGCACCTCGCTTTCCTTCAACCCACAGCAGTTTTCCGGTTTGCTCAGCAACTAAAAAAGGGTCAGAGAGAGAAGTATCTTCAGATTTACATCCATGAACTTGACTCGTCTACAATTCCTGTAAGACACATGCCTGTTCCTTTGGAACAGGGAATTACTTAAATGTGGGATTTTTTCTTTTTGAGGCTTATGAAAAATGGCCATTAGTATTTTACGGTCATTTAGCAGATACTTTCATCAAACGGACCTACAGTGAATCTCTTTGAGAAACATGTCATTAATGAGTGGGTAGGGTTTAGGCCGTGTTTAGGAGAATACCTGAAGGTATTATTGACCGTAGACATTGGGGTTTGAACCAAAAACCAAAAAACACTCGACTACATGGCCCCCTCTGGTTAGATCAACTTCCTTTGTGTTTGTGTATGCCATTGGGAGAACACACAACCGAGCCACTGCATGTAAGACGGGTGCAACGGTTAGCTTCACATGTCCCAAAGCACCTCACCTTTCTCAGATCTCCCCTGGAGCAGTACTCCATGGCCAGCAGGGGAAGATCGTTTAAGGCTATGTGATTCATCTCGTCGGGCACCTCTCTAGCTGTCACCACGTTGATATTGTTTAACCTGAACGACAAAATACGAGAACATTGAAAAAGGTTATAAACACAAAATACCTTTTTCGACAAATTCCCCATCGCAGGCAGGAATGGCTCAGACTATGCGGTCCCACTTATATAGGGCACATTCTTAAGGAGAGCCTAGCTAAACAGCACTGGAAAATGCTTGAAACAACATGTTGACATTTGCTCTACAGGTTCCACTGCTTGGTAGTGTTGCTTAGAACCATTACATGAAACAAAAGCATGCCAATGAACTGTCCTGAGAGTACTGCCATTAATGCAAAAAACCAAAGCCGTAAGGGTTGGTTTGTTTGGTTAATAACAATCAGTTCACAATCAGAGGGCACAGACAGGACTCACTTTTTCATGATTTGAATCTCTCTGCTCCATCTGTCCTTGTTTCTTGCCGTCAACTCCAGGCGGCACATTTTCACAGCTAGTTTCTCATTTGTTTCCTACAGGCAACGAAATGGGGTGAGATTCAAACAATTAGTCAGCATATTCAATCATAATCTTTCGCACAAATGTTTAGTCAATTGCAGTTTCTTCATTACTTGACCTTTTGTTTTTATTATTATTGTTAATAATAGTACATTCAAGATTTAAAAACGATCTTTAGGCTGATTATTAAAACTTGTTATGACTATGTCTGTGCTAGCAAATGTGTGACAAGTCTGGGGAATTCTGGCACCATCAGGTCGTGAGGGTGTTCACAATAAACTCACATGGTGTTGGTAGAGATAAACATGTGCAAAGCCACCCATGCCCAGTCTCTCTTTCAACTCCCAGGCGCCGCAGCTCTGGTTCTGTCTGAAAGGAGGCTTCTCCATGATAGGGCAGGCTTAGGGAAAACCACAACACAACATAAATAGGACGTCAGTGAAATTAAGTAATACGAACATCTCCATTTGTATTGTCATCCTAATACAAACAGAACCGTAAGGTGTCCATCTGGGTATCCAGTTGACTCTATTTACAGTGCAAAGACTTGACATCTCAGTGTATTTTCGGATCAGGCTAGCCAGGTAGCTTCGACTACGTCGTGTTTGTGACAAATATAACTGTGTAACCGTTCTTTAATAATAGGTCAGATACCACTCCCAGTCACCCTTTTCAGATATCTCGGTGATTAGGTCCGATGAATAGGTCATGAGTATACGGTTAAGCGGACTTGTTTGTCTGAAACATGCGTCAAGTTAGCCCATGGGATGTTAGCATCGCTACAACTACATCTACTGGGCTCCCAGGAAGTAGACCGAGCCATTTGCCATCCGAAATGAAAGGGGTTTTCTAGATAAGCACAATTCATGTCAAGCAGTACACCAACACCTCGATGGTACTCACTTGTATTCCTTATGTGAATGTCATTAAAGGGTCCCGCCGGGAGACCGTGATTGTCTTGTCGGTTGTCTCTCAATGCAGCAGCAGCAGCAGCAGCAGCTCAGTAATGTTGTGTACTTTCCTGGCGGTGACGTCATCGGACACTAGTGCTGCTGTTTGGGGTTATTACGAACCGCACGGGGCAGTCGTTCGCTGCATTATCCTTAGCTTTATATTATTCTTTCATTATTCATTAAATCTTCTTTATCTCGTCTTTAATACGTTCAAATCGATTATACTGCATGAACAGTGCATTGCACTACTTTCTTGACTCTGACTGTAGTTGCATACTTGCATTGTTTCCTTTTTTCCAGGATGTGGACACAGTGGTTTTTTTCAGCATTTTTATTGTAATATTTTTACAATAAAAAAAGGCCTCACTTTATTGGGGAATAATCAGGGAAACCAAGGTCTACGGTATTATATATTTTTTTATCATACATAGTTTCTGTATGTATTGTGATTTCTGATCATATTTTCAGTTCAAGGGAAACAAACATTAATACAATATACAGACTCGGACACAATAACCTTTGAAAACACTTTTATTTTAATTTTCTATGCCTCCAAAAATAAGAAGCAAAACAACATGTCCTTGGTGAGTTTTAACAAGGCAGTGAAACATATAGCTCATGTATATCGCGTAAAATGACATTGCCCCACCTGCACCAGACTGAAAACACTGTAATAGTAAAGAGCCCTACATGTGAACGTCGTTTAATGAACCGTCTGTTCTACAAAACACATCATCAGCACACAACAGCATTTGATGTAGCCATTTCCTTCATTCATATGGAGGAAAATAAAATTAAAAGAACATGACCACGATATGCAGGACCAGAGTCCCGTATGTTTCACCATTCTTTGAGTCCTCTTATATGATGGAAGCAGACCATAACACAATGTCCCGTGCTTCAAATATATATATATATATTCATATAAATATGCATGTACATACACATTACATTCAGAAATTAAGGTGGAGAGAGAGAAGGGTGGGAACAACCGCAGAGACTAGCAGCTGTCGTTTCCCAGGTATGTTACTGAAAAGACAATGCGATGGGCGTATCTCCCGTGCCAAGCGTCACCACGGTAACCTGTGTGTGTGTGTGTGTGTGTGTGTGTGTGTGTGTGTGTGTGTGTGTGTGTGTGTGTGTGTGTGTGTGTGTGTGTGTGTGTGTGTGTGTGTGTGTGTGTGTGTGTGTGTGTGTGTGTGTGTGTGTGAGACACGATGAACACGTCACATATTGTAAGAAATAATAACAATTTGCTCTGGTGCACATGCAACTCACAGAACTAGAGATCGGACGATGGCATTGTCTTAACAACTTTGGCACATGATAACTTTCCTTATCCTCATTGCTAATGCCGACAAAGCTCCCCCCGCCTTCACTATTAAAGAGGGACGACACAGATTGGAAACACCGGTGTGGTTCAAAAGATTTAAACGTGGAGTTAATGACATGGCGGGGGACTGTTTGTGAATAGAGGAGAGTTGCTGCTCTAGCCAAGCGGCCATCTTGTCATCATCATCCATCCTTCCTGTCAACACTTTTTGTTTTAACCTAGGGACAAGGATGGCTGTGTTTGAGTTGTAACACTATGGTGGGAATTGATTGACCTGGATATGGAAAGAAAAGGAGTGCGGTACGTTTTCACCCTTTCGAGGGGTTTAAAATGGACCTGGACTCCATGCCGGTCACTCCTGAACAGTTTGGCCACAGTGAAAAACAAAAAGCTAAATCAATAAATACACATTTGTAATAACAACGTACACAATCCGTTTAAGGGGGTTCATCAGTAACTGGAAACAATGTAGAATAATCTCTATGAGGAGTGATGTCAGCTTCACTGATATAGCCGTACGAGTGAAACAAGGCTATAGTGTGGGAGAATATACAATAAAAGCGAAAGCGCGAGGCATGAGCGAGTGCAAGGTCATGACACGCGAAAGAGTCAAACAGGAGAGATTATAGGAACAGAAAAGCAGATCAAAATGTATATTTATAAACTCAAATAATGCAATAGACTGACTTTGGGGGGCAAACATCATGCAAGAGTAAAGAATGGACCCTTACGCAATTGTCCCTAAAAAAACTGTACAAAAGTTATCTGCGGGTATTCATGGGTAACAACAATGGAATAGATACTGCTGGATGGTGGTTATAATTAGACACAGCGTGGTAATTGGCTAGCAGGTACTCAAGGTTAAATAAGCTGTTCATAGACAGCCAGCATGTACACAGCATGCATACAATGACCAAATATACCCTAGCTGGAGGTTAAAATAAAGCATTCACACACTCGCACTCACTTGTGCAACGCAAGCACAAATGCACACGCACACACATCCACACATGCACGCGTGTTGTGTACATATAGTAGTCATTCCTTCAGACAAACACACACACACACACACACACACACACACACACACACACACACACACACACACACACACACACACACACACACACACACACACACACACACACACACGCTGCAAAAAAGAATTGTGTTTCATAAACCTGCAATATCCATCCGTACGTGAGTGCTTCTATGCATGTGCATTAACAGGGCCTCATAGCAGGTGGTTGTCATGGCCCTAAAAGTTATATAACCGTCGTCCACATCTCCCCCTGTTGGTAAGATGCTAACACTGCCGCCATCCAAGGCGTCAATTTTCAAGCCTGAGTAGAGAATTTCATACAACAATCAACGGTAGTTAATCATAAAATATTACAGAACAGGGGAAGTGTTGAAATCGAATATACTTGTGTTTCTGATCAACAAAAAAAAGGAATATGACATACAACGAACATGCAGCTCACTGTTCAAACCAGTGGTTGTCTCTTCCCTCCCCCCATGCGATTGATTTAGTATCGTCTTCCTCTCTCACCACAACTTTACACTTTCCAAGAATAGAATGACAACAGGATTTCAGATGCCATGTATAATGCCACACCTCATGCCTCAGTTCCTGTAAGAATTCCTTCCACAGTCGTCTTTCAAAGTCATACTTGATCTAATCTATTTCTTTGTAATGTACACCGACATTCTTATAACAAACATTGTGCTGCTGGCTTTGATATCGACACGATTATCATCATGTAATACTTATTATAGACTTTCAGGTCAAGGAATGTCAGTTCTATGTGTACCTAATTCATATTCACAACAATGCGCAGAGTATATTGTAGATATACTTTCAGGTATTATACAATATAAGCGTATGGCAGGTGGCCAAGTTAAATACAACATATCCTGTATGTTAACAATGAATATGGATAACATATTCCTTTATATACCCAATAACATAGTTCATCGTACACTTGACAATACATTGCACAGGTAGAGCGGATTGAACGTCAACAAACTGTAAAACACCATAAAATATACTGGGGGGGGGGGAGGGGGGAAGGAAGAAAACAAGGAACATTCAGGGTCTGCCCGGTGGGTGTTGAGGGTGAACCAATCAAATCAGGGGGCTTAACATACACACATACACACCGACACGCATACACACGCGCACACAAAGAAGGTGCACGCAGGACGCAGCTAAACAACGCAATGATAACAGATCCACAAGGCCTCTAAACAACCAAAACAATGTTCGCCGCTTTGCATCACATTGGCCTCATAAAGAGAAAACAAACAAAACCAAAAAAAAGTCTGGGTAGAAAAAAAGCTTGCAGAGTCGCATATAGGCATGCAGAGTCACTGGAGGAAACAATATTCAGCCAAGGAGAAGCAGAAGAGGAGAAGAAGAACAAGTGGAGGATGAAGAAGAGGAAGAAGCAGAAGAAAAACAAAGATGCGTACCACGGGACAAACGCGTAAAGCGACCGAACAAGAGGACATCTGTTAGCGGCGGAGGAGATAAAGATGGTGGCGCCCGTCTGGGGTGGAAACGCGTTAAGTATCGATTTGTGTGGTGTGGTGTATTAATAGTATGGTGAAATGTCTCCCGCTCTCATCGGGGCCAACCCTCCAGTGTGTTGGCGGCTCCTCGCTCCATGCCACCACCACCCCCGCCCCCCCCCCCCCCCCCACATCCCCCCAGAGATAAGATGCACACGCAGGCCTGATATGTGTTCTGATATGTGTTGTACACTGTGCAGATTCATCCTTGGGTCTTCTCCCGCTCTCCCTCGTCCAGCAGCGCCTGCGGCCTTACGGTTTGGATACGGGGTGGGAGGGGGGCGGTGGAGGGGGGGGGGCTTCGGCTGGTGTCCGGCTCTCTGGCGTGGAATGTGAACACAGCTGGAGGGCTGAAACGGGGTACCGCCATTGTTGAGATGACCTCCGGTGGGCCGGGGTCATCTGGTGAGAGCCAGAGCTCGGTGGCCCGTTCCCCCCCCCCCTCAGAAACCAGAGTGGTGGTGGTGGTGGTGGTGGTGTTGGTGGTGGTGGTGGTGGTGGATGGGCGGGCGGCTCGACCTGAACAATGCAATGTCTAATGTGCGTCAACACACGTTTGGTCCCAAATCAGAGTTCACACGAGGTCACAGGTAACACAGCAGGTGGGAGCGCCCGGTGAGCGAAGGTGCCTCGACAGGAGAACTAAATAAACGGCGAAGGATGCCCAAACGGTTGGTCCATGTCTCTGACTCCTCTGAACAGTCAGTGCAGCGCAGTGCCGTACACCAGCGCACCCAGAGTGCCTCTCTGAGCGACACCTCGTCTCCCCTGCTCCCCCCCCCCCCACCCCCCCCCACCCCCACCCCCACCCCAGGCGTGGGCCCCTTTTCGTTGTCCCTCCGCCTCCTGACTTCACAACCCCGCGCTGGTATTGGCCAGCCACCATACCAGTCACAGGGCCCCGCAGCTCCCCTATTGGACGAGAAGATTAGGGTGCGGGGTGGAGGGCGTCGTGGGTGGGAGGTGGGTGGAGGGGGTTGGTTAAGGGAGGGAGGAGTGGAGTGAACTACCCTCACTCCCATCCCTCCCCCCCATCCCCCCTCCTTTTCCAAGCAGTGCTTCCGGGCCCCATGGCCGGATCTTAAAGGGGATTTAAAAAAAAACACCCTTGCAGGAAGGCGGGCCTGCCGCTACCGGCGCCCCCCCAATCCCACGCCCCGCCCAGCCTCACTTCTTCACCGCCTGCCGGTAGCTGTGCCTCTGGCCCTCCGCACGAGGCTTGCTGCTGCCGCCGCCGCCGCCGCCGCCGCCACTGGCGCCGCTGGCCTTGCTGCTGTTGGCCGTGTCCCGGGCGCTGCTGCTGGCCTGACTGGCCAGGCTGCTGTCCTGCAGCGTGGGGCTGGACTGGGCCCGCTGCAGGGCGCCGTCCTCCAGCAGCTGGGCCTCGAACAGGGAGAGGTCCGCCTCGCCGGCGCGGATCTTGGACCGCAGCAGCATGACGTAGGTGCCGTACCGCGTCTTCTGCAGGCAGGAGGGGGAGGGAGAGAAGGGAGGGGGAGTAAGGGAGGGCGGGAAGAGGGAGGGGGAGAAGGGAGATGGGAGGAGAGAGGAGATGGGGGAGAGAAGGGAGAGGGGGGCCAGAGAAGGGAGAGGGGGGCGAGAGGAGAGGGGGGGAGAGAAGGGAGAGAAAGGAGAGGGGGGGAGAAGGAGAGGGGGGGGGAAGGGAGAGGGAGAGGGGGGTGTTTGAAGGTGGTGACAAGGAAAATAACGAGGGGAAGAAAGAGGTATTGTTAGAAATATCAGCTCTTTGGTGTGACACTAATGACTTGTCGCTCCACCGACTTTCCAATTTATGTATCCCCCCCGCCGTCAGGCTTGCATTAGGCCCCCCATCGGGCCGGGAGGAAGGCGAGCGGCGTACCTCAAACTCCAAATACTCGTCCCGCTGCCGGTACTCGTCCAGGTCGCGACCTTTGACCTTGCGGTCGGGCGGGTAGGAGCGCAGCTCGGCCAGTTCGGTGGAGATGGAGCGGAAGCGGGCTTCGTGGGACTTCACCTGCTCCTCCTGTGGGGCGAGGGGGGGGGGGGGGGGCGGAAGAGGAGGAAGGGGGAGGGTCACTTCAGGGGGGGGAGGCTATTCGTATGTCCTTGGATCCACGGACGAGGTGCCCTTGAGCAAGGACCCCGAAAGCCCCACCTGCTCCCTGGGCGCTGCACTGCGGCTACCCACTACTCCGGGTGTGCCCCCATGTGTGTGGACCTCTGACAAGGTCACTCCTCTGTGTGTGTGTGTATGTGCTAATGTGTTGTGTTCACCAGCTCCCGGATGGGGCAAAAGCAGAGAAAGAATTTCACCCAAAAAAGGGACAATAAAGGTCAACTTAAGTTAACTTAGCTTAACTGTTTGAGCCTTCTCCTTCTCCAACGACCGACTTTGAAGGAAAGCCCTCTGGTCTCCATTCACTTTTCCCCGAGGGTCTATAACGCCTCATGATTGATGATGCTTACGAAGTACTCTAAGGTTACGCTCCGGGATCTCGCAAAACAAAAAAAAAACTTTAGAAAACCTGCGCTACTAAATGTGAGCCCTAAGGTATATGACAGCAATTGCAATCATGCATTATTCATCATATTTTCATAGTGTATTAATATACTTATTAAAAAGGTCTCAGGTGGTTGTGGGCCTCAACCCTGATCAAGAAGCAATCTGTTTCCAAGGCGACGCTTCCTTCCTCTGGGGATAAACAGTGGGGGAGGACATAACCGTACCCCGGACAACATTGTAACAGAGGGTATCACCGTACCTCAGACAGCTTCGTAACAGAGGATAAGATCGTACCTCGGACTGCTTGGACATGGTCCCCGGGAGCAGCGGCCGGCTGAACTTCTTCTGAGAGCCAATGGCTGCTGGAAAGGGAGGGGACGAAAACATGGCTGCCACCACGTTGATCCGCGTGATCCAAGACTGCATCTGCTCCGCGTTCCTGCCATAGATAACAAGGCACACACACACACACACACACTAAGTAAAAAAAAAAAAAGGCCTGCATTCTTGCCATGTGAAAATAGGCCCATAGGTGGCTCGCAACATCAAAAAGATAATTATCGGAGAATGCAGCAGCAGACCAATTAGTGAAACTATAAGAATTATCAGATGGAGCGAGACGGCCTCGCTCCGAGGCCTCTACAGGAGAGAGGCCAGAAGAGGAAGGAGGCAGAGAATGTGAGAGGGAATGAGAGTCATTATGTGTATGTGGCTAGGAGTGTGTGTTGTGTAGATGGGAGTGCGTGTGTGTTTACGAGGTGATCTTGTGTGAATGTGTTTGCGTGCATGTATCTATGTGTTTGTGAGAGAGAGAGAGAGAGAGAGAGAGAGAGAGAGAGAGAGAGAGAGAGAGAGAGAGAGAGAGAGAGAGAGAGAGAGAGAGAGAGAGAGAGAGAGAGAGAGAGGAGAGAGAGAGAGAAGAGAGAGAGAGAGAGAGAGAGAGAGAGAGAGAGAGAGAGAGAGAGAGAGAGAGAGCGTTGGTGTGTGCGTGAGGAGCTGTAGTGAGAGTAACTGGGACATTTGGAGCTGCAACTGGAGCAGAGAGCCTGTCTCCTCCTGGGACCAGTCACATGTGGCCGCTCATGTGCCACTTCCTGGTTCCCGGCTAGCGTTCCCACCTCTGCCCCGCTCCCTAACCGTGGACCTTTGCATTCAATGTAAGGTGGTGCTCAAGCACAATAATGCTCACCATCACTATTTACTGCCACGGTCACTACAGACCTGCAATGCACATGAGGAAAATAACGGTATCTACACTGAATACATAATATGGTTGTTTAACAATATATGGTAAATTTGATAAGTTGATCATATTTGGGCTTGGAGAATTAGAAGAATTAAGGAGGGAAACCTTAGAAAATTTGTAAATTACCGTACATCTAAAACTCGTGGTAGTAGGATTTGTAGTGTCCTGATTTTATAGAGATATATTGCCTCACACGCATCGAAAAGCACAGACAGACAGACACACATTACACTAATACTCAAATACCATCAAACTTTATGTATCAAATCAGCTTAGTTCTGATTGGCCAATTGCTCAGTTCTGATTGGCCGGCAGAAAAGGGGGCGGGGAGTATGGAATAGCGGTCATAGATAAACAGTCTGAAGAATGACCTTGCGATGGCAGGATGAAAAGAGTGCACGTCTAACAGGCAATTTTTGAAAAGCTGCAGGATTTAGCAATCTAGCTTTAGATGTGATAAGGGCTTGAAAGGACATGGTTTAATGCTGGTCCTCTTATAAGCAGACCTCCCCGGTAGAAGACATCGCTCTATTGCCCTGCAGTACACTTTCCTTCGTGTAAATCTGCCCTGCGGCTGCTTATGAGAATAAGAATGGAAACCGCAGCAATAACCTGCCTGTGCCCTTTAAAGCTCTACCACCACTAGTGTGCTGCTAAATGCTAACCCCAAAGGTGAATGTTCATCCATTTTCTAGATCATTTGTGGTTGTGCACAAGTGTTTATGCTAGCGTTTGAGCGCATGAGTGTGTATGCTAGTGTTTTGCATGCAGGTGTGTGTGTCCGTGGGCGTCTGCGTGTTGGTTTAGTATGGGTATTCCGTCGCAGGTTCTTTTTGCCAACTAGGTGTCAGCGAGTTTTGTAATGGATTGTCTCATGGACAAAGAAATCAATTCAGTGTTTTGGATATCCTCTGTGTAATTTATCCCGTACAAAAAAACGGGGTAAAACCGCCCCGTAAATATCACCAAGCTGTAATGTTGGCAATTTGTGTGTGTGCGTATGTGTGTGTGTGTGTGTGTGCGTGTATGTGTATGTCTGCGTGCATGTCTATGTCTGTCTGCGTGTCTGCGTGTATGTGTATGCCTGCGTGCATGTGTATGCGTGCGTGTTTGTGTGAGCGTTTGTGTATGTGTGTGTGTCTGTTTGTGTTTGTGTTTGTGTTTGTGTACGTGAATGTGTATGTGTGCGTGACTCACGGGGCCTGGAAGAGGTACACCCTCCAGTCGGCAGTACGCAGATAGAAGACGTTGGGCCTCTTGCTGTAGTCCGCCGCCTTCATGGCCAGGGAGTGGTGGATGGACACGGCGTTCTTCAGGTCCTCTTCCGAGAGCTGCTTATCTGGCCGGTATTCTCCCTTAAATGGTACACGGAACACAGGAACACAGAAGGTCATGAAATGCCGTTTCAGGAAGGAAGCGGAATAACGTTCACGCGTCCGAAATAAGGTTGTTTCCCCTGCTGTGAGGATTTGAGCTGTTGCCCGGGGGTTCTTCGAAAGGGATCTGCAAGAGCGGAGAGCACGTCTTCTATCGCTCGCATTTTTTTTTTTCCAATCGATCACCTCCTTTGCCAGCTTCACCGACGAGTAAAGGAGGTTCGACTACCTTTGGCTGAATAACGATTCAATGAACGAGGCCCATTGAGAGGCCTTGTGGAAGCATTACTGTATCACATGGGGACACCTGCTGTCCAATGCCTACCCTCCAGCCATCCTCCGCAGCGTCGGCAGCCTTCCAGAATCATCTATTCCTTATCCAGGATGCATTTCTTTTTTAGACTCATTTGACGAGCCACTGGATCTGAGCCAGAAGAATCCTCTGCCGGACAAAACAGACCGTTTTGTTTTTTGTCATGCCAGTTGCGGCACTTGATTTGGTCTTGATTTTGGAAGCTGGCAGGGTTCAGAGCTTTGTAAAGCCAGGATCCGGGGCCCCATATGGCAGCCCCAGCCACCTGCCAGAGACCGGCTGGCTGGCCCTGACACACTCGAGTCTGTTGTAGTGTATGCGTGTGCAGGGAAATGGAGGCCAGCAGGCCACCTCCATTTAAAACACCTCTGAGTAACTAGAGGGCGTGCCTGTGTGTGTGTGTGTGTGTGTGTGTGTGTGTGTGTGTGTGTGTGTGTGTGTGTGTGTGTGTGTGTGTGTGTGTGTGTGTGTGTGTGTGTGTGTGTGTGTGTGTGTTGCTACCGCCTCACCAAAATACATTTGTATCGTCTTGTAGTGTTTGGGATTTAATAATCCAATTTTTTTTTTACTCTAGAACCAAATTTAGGAATTAAAAACTGCTGTGAATATAGCCAGCTGCTTTTTCTAATATCCTATCAATAAAATGAAACAAAAAGCCTGTTAAAAAAATCAGTTAAAGGGGAAGTGGTTACGATTTGAGGGGAAAAATTCCAGTGTAATTCATTAGAAGTGCCAACACCATCCGTCAGCTATTAGTAGGGGAAATGATCTATGAAATATCTGCCTTGGGTGACTGCACGCCTTCCCCTGAACCACAGCATTTCGTTTTCAGAATGGTCCTGGTTAAGGACCAGGACACCTCTTCCCTGATTGGTTTGTGGAACCCATCGTCCCTGTCAAGTACAAGTGTTTGAATGCAACAGTCCTCAATGGCAGATAAACAGGGAGGGAGGGGTCGCCTTCTTTGGGTTGTTGGCATTCAAACGTAGTTCTCTTCGGCTCCCTCTCTTTAAAACTCTCAAATCGTACCTACGACAGCATGGTAGGGAAGACATATGGCAGGCTGACCGTGAGGGGCGTACCTTCTGTAGGTAGAGTATGAGTCCTTTCAGGATGGCGTAGAACGTCTTCCAGCCTCTCTTACCCCTCGGAGCTGTGAATGGATCAATCGGTTACATGTGTGTTATATTGCGTTACATTTACATTTTAAAGTTACGGTAGTTGTGTGAATATGATAACTAAGAGATGTTTTTTATACCAAAGACGACACTGTCTGATCATTTACTAATACAAATAAATAAAGACAATTTTTACTGTATTTTACAGCGCTTTGTTTACGCGTGGGTTGTGGCATAATCCCATTCTTTATAGGCATGTAAGCACTGCAGTACACGCAGTACAGGACATAGTGGGTACACTGCTGTGAGGGCGTTTACACAGCCTATGCACACGATCCTATCATTGGACATGGGATGATGTCCATCCATTTGAATGATACAGTAACATCACGGTCTATATTCCACACTTTGAATGTCGATTATTGACATTCAACATCTCAAGAAATATAATGATACAAAGAAAAAAAAAGAAGATCTATCTTTTAAGAATTATTATTCTTACAACTGCCTTTAACAGCTGTAGTGGTGGACATTTCTGTGCTCCGAATTGTCCTACAACATCATGTGGGGATCATTAGTTTGACCTTCTCCCTTTAGCGGACGGTGAATTGAGAATGAAAGCATGGGGGCAAGAGAGCCCGGGCAACGACAGTGCTACTCATAAAGGTCCTACTTCTCTTGCCGTCCGGGTCGGCGTGCACCTTGCGCACCAGGAAGCCGTTCTTGTAGAGCAGTGCCCCGGTGGACGCGGAGGCCGAGGCGTGGTGCGCCTCCTCAGACAGGGGCTTCCCGCTGCTGCCCACGCGCCTCACCGAGGTGGAGGCGGTGGAGTCGCAGAGGCTGTCCCCGAGCTCCGAGAACGACTTGCGCAGCTCCTCCTCGTCGCTGGGAGGGAGGGGAGCGGAGGGACACGGGTTAGCCGTCGTCATCGCCGCCGTCGTCGTTATCGCCGCCATCACCACCACCCACGCCAACACGGCAGCAGTTTCATCATCACCACCACCACCACCACCAGCGGCAGTATCATCACCACCACCACCATCATCATCATCACCACCATCATCTTCATCATCATCACAACTAACACCACTACCACCATCAACACCAGTACCATCATCGTCACTACCGCAATTACAACCAGCAGTGTCGAGCACCATCATCACGACACCACCGTCGCAGCCAGCCCCATCATCGTCACTACCATCATCACCACCACCACCACCACAGCCATCACCACCACCACCACCACCACCACCATCATCATCATTATGACTGTCACCCAGTCTGCACCTCACCGTGTCCTTGAGCCAGCCACACAACAGCCAAGGACGAGTCATGTAAAGCAGAGAGAGCCCCGTTCACAGGAGGGGGGGGGGGGGTGACGTACTGTTGAATCACCCCCTGCGTAGCACTTACGCCGCCGTGATAGCGCGCCTTTAGAACAAGGAGTTCTACAAAGCTCAACTCCTGTTGCTATACCCCGCCACCAGAGAGTCGACCCAGCTAGGTCTTCAAAAGCATGACTTGAGTGTTTCTGTCTCTCCCCCTCTCCCCCCTCCCCGCTAACACTCTCTTCCCCTCTCAGTCTGGGCCGTCTTTGTGTTTCTCTGTCTCGTTTCCTGCCTGGGAAGGGTCCACTCTCTCCTCGATCGAAACTGCGCGCCCCCAAAGGAGCTCGGCGTCAATCCTGTGGACGAGGTGAGAAATCGGGGGCCCGCTGAACCCCCGGGGGCCACCAACGCCTCCTCAGAAATATACTTCAGACGTCTCTATCTCCCCTCTTCCCCTCTCCCTCCCTCCCTCTCTCTCTCTCCCCCTCCCCCCCCCCCCATCTCTATTGTTGTTCTTAACACACGCACTTAAAGTTAGGGTAGGTTATTTGCAGACACAAGCCATGGCAAGCTTGATCTTTGAAAGTATCCAACTAAAAAAAGACCACAGGCCTCCATTGAAGCCAAGCCACCGAAACCAGTGACCAGCGTGCTAACTTTGGCTGCAATTCAGACTAGCCTTTGGGAAGACTCCAGTCGTACAAAATGAGTGCACATGCAAAATGTTTGCACGTGCAGAGTTCAAACAGGTAGTCAGGTAGGCGGGTCAACTTTTAGGCCTGCGACGGACAAACATTTATTCCTTTGGTCCGAGCATTTGAGTTATTGATTGCATTCGGTATGTGACCGGAATTTCCACACCAACCATACATTTAAATTTAGCAGACGCTTTTATCCGAAGCGACTTATACACACATTCACGGCGGAGTCAACCGTGCGAGACGACAGCCAGCTCATCGGATTAGGGGTCCTGCTCAGGAACCCCTCGAGCCGGGGATCGAACTAGCCTTCCGGTCACAAGTCAACCCGCTCTAACTCCTGAGCTAAGCCGACCCCCCCGCCTTTAAGATATGAGAAATAAAATGAGCGCCTTAATAAAGCCGGGATTTCACCTTCCACAGCAAAGGTATTCACATGATAAGACTCACATGTAACACGCATGTGAGTTTTAACAACGTTTTTGCACCATTTGACAGTTTTTCGACAGGGTTTTACTCCGAAGTTCGTTATTCAAATATCAAAAAATAAATCTAAATTCGAACGAATATTAGGCAGCCCTTAATATTCAAACCTGTTATGGGCAGGCCAAGAGGGAGAGACGTCGGAGAACCCGAAGCAGTCTAATTCGAACGAATATTAGGCAGCCCTTAATATTCAAACCTGTTATGGGCAGGCCAAGAGGGAGAGACGTCGGAGAACCCGACGCAGGCTATTCATAATATTGTAATGACCACGGAAGAGGCAGTGAACGAAGTATTGATTAGAAAGCGATTTATTAGAAACCTAATAAACCGTTGGAACACGCAAGACCGGTAACCATAGCAACGCGGTAAATAAACCTCGCAAAGCTCAATCCAGGTCTTACTGAAGGCATTTAATGGTCAAAATATTATTAATAAATATTCAAATATATTCTAATATTAATATTAATAAACAAACAAACTTCGAATATGATTTTTGGGCAAAAGTCAAAGCCCTAGTGTGGATCTCTCATAAGAGGACTTCAGCAGCGATACTGGAGGATTCGGATGAGGAGCACACCCTAAGAATTCTCAGCGCTCCTGTTGACTAATGGCGCACTCACTGATTGTGTGCACGTGTGTCTGTTCGTTGGCATCTGTCACTTGCTATATACGTGTGTGTGCGTGCGTGCGTGGTGCATGCTGTCTCTTCACAAAACTATTCATGCGGTAGCACCACAATCTAAAATTGTATACAGATAGAGCATACACAGATATCTCCTGCTAGGCACTCGTCGTATCTCTATCGTCTATTCTACAGATGCTGTAAGGGGGAGTTGCTGCTACACCTGACCTCTGTACATCAGCGCAGCGTGGTAAGTCAACCATTTTCATGTGTTACCTCATCAGGCGTCAGCCATGTAAAAGTTCAGCCCGAAAATAGCAAACAGAGGGATGCTGCTGGCACCGCACCCTCCCACCACCTACACCACCACACAGCTCGGAGTTACCCACAGTACATAACTACTGTTAACTGCTAACATCATAACAACAACAACATAACTAACATCTACCACACACACACACAGATGCAGTCAGAGAGAGAGATGCAGTCAGTCAGTGAGAGGCAGTCAGAGAAAGAGAAGCAGAGAGAAGCAGGGGAGAAGAGAGAGAATCAGAGAGAGAGAGAGAGAGAGAGAGAGAGAGAGAGAGAGAGAGAGAGAGAGAGAGAGAGAGAGAGAGAGAGAGAGAGAGAGCATGAGAGAGAGAGAGAGGAGAGAGAGAGAGAGAGAGAGAGAGAGAGAGAGAGAGAGAGAGAGAGAGAGAGAGAGAGAGAGAGAGAGAGAGCATCTGAGCATGTGCACAGCCCTAGCCTGTTGCCTGGTAACTGCCAGGCTGCCTGGTACCCAATCTGCACGGACAAAGTAGAGTAGGAGCTAGAGCGAGGGGGAATGGACGGAGGAGAGGCAGAGACGGATGGAGAGCGGGAAACGGAGAGAGAGAGAAGGAGATGAGGGAGAGAAAACAAAGGCAGACAATGGAAACAAACAGGATTGGTGTTCGCTGGCCAGAGTGTGTGAGCAAGACGGTCTGTAGCATAGAGGGGGGCGGGGGGGGGGGGGGGGGGGGGTGGAGACAAAGGACCATTCAACGGGAAGATAAGGGAGAGGGACAATGATCAAAGTTAATTGAGAGCAAGAACATAGGAGAGAAGAGTAGAGACAAGGGGAGTAGAGGAGGAAAGGAGAGGAAAGGAGAGGCTAGGAGACTAGAGTGGAGGAGAGGAGGGGCGAGGAGAGGAGAGGAGAGGTAATGAGAGGCACAGAGAGGAGAAGTGAGGCAGGGATGGTATAGGAGCGGTTTGAAAGTAGGGGGCATATCAGCCATAGAGTTCAGTGGGATGGGGGGGGGGTGTTGCTGGGTACCCGACTAGCAGGGGAGGGGGGGGGGGCCTGTGTGCTCATGTCGCTGCGCAGCTAGCCAGCTAATTGAGACACAAACGCTGAAGCTCACCTGTGTCTGGCACATGGAAGAACGGCCACAAACAAACAAATACATCACACAGGAACTCATGTGAAAGAGGGCACCTATCTGCATGTCTTTCATCCGTCATTCATTTTCCCGTTCTATCCAGTCCTTCCATTTATGATGACAAAGCATTTCGTAGCCAACCAAAATTAACATTATTTATTCTCTATTTCAATTGTTTTTCCTATAATGGATTACGGTTTTGGTCGAGAAGGTTCACTGTGGACGGGACAGTAACATCTAATAACAGTACCGCAAAATGCTTCTACAAAAGAAAAAAAAAAAAGAGTCCATAGACTTCATAAAAATCTTAACTCAAGCCATTTTCATCCCCCCCCCCCCCCCCCCAAGAACAACCACAACAAAGGTTGGGCTGCACAAGGTGAGGGGAGATGGCCACAGACAATGACAAGGGAAGGCTGGTTAGGGCCGCTGAGACAGGACGAGAGGGATTAGCAGAGTGAAGGAGAATAATGGGGCAGCTGGGCCCGGGTCCGCCTGGCCCCTCCCTCTCTCTCTCTCTCTCTCTCTCTCTCTCTCTCTCTCTCTCTCTCTCTCTCTCTCTCTCTCTCTCTCTCTCTCTCTCTCTCTCTCTCTCTCTCTCTCTCTCTCTCTCTCTCTCTCTCTCTCTCTCTCTCTCTCTCTCTCCTCTCTCTCTCTCTCTCCTCTCTCTCTCTCTCTCTCTCTCTCTCTCTCTCCTCTCTCTCTCCTCTCCTCTCTCTCTCCCTCTCTCTCTCCCTCTCTCTCTCCCTCTCTCTCTCTCTCTCCCTCTCTCTCTCTCTCTCTCTCTCTCTCTCTCTCTCTCTCTCTCTCTCTCTCTCTCTCTCTCCCTCCCTCTCTCCCTCTCTCGAAGCAACAGGATCTCCAAGCGCCTCTCCACCCCTACTTGTGTATATACACTGTACACACAAACATATAAGACATTTGCTCGCACACACAGGACTATGTGTTTGCACGTTGATCTATGATTGAGGAGCATGTGGGTGCATCCATCTCCACCGCTGAGTGGCCACGTGCGTCTGCCTCTGTGGGGGTGTGAAGTAACACCACTGGTTTCTCTTTTTCTCACACAAACACACACACACACACACACACACACACACACACACACACACACACACACACACACACACACACACACACACACACACACACACACACACACACACACACACACACACACACACACACACACACACACACAGGGTTTAACCTGAGCCAGACCATACAACAATGATAGCAATCATATAACATCCTTACCGGGTAAGTAGTATATAGCTATTGACATAAATGAATGATATATATATATATATACAGTACAGTAACTACTGTATGTATATATATATATATACAGTAAATACTGGAAGCAACGATGGAAGGCTCGTCTGAGGACGACCTAGAGAGATATATACAGTATGAATATATACATTCCAATATCCCAAAATCGTACTCGGTGTCAGTTGGTTCTTAAGTTCAGGTAACGGAATCTCTTTAGTCAGGGCAACACATTAACTACACAAATGCCACCTGAGAGAGCGTGTGTGTGTTTGTATCCGTGCGTTCCTCTGTTTCCTTGGAGATGCGTGGAGAGATGATGAGCGAACCCTCCCATCCACCCCCTCCTCCTCCTCCCCTCCCCTCCCCCGGGTGGGTCTCCCCCTCCTGGATTTGCTCCTCTGACCGCTTATTTTTGCCGTCTACTCTCCCACAGCATTGCTGCTATTTTTGCGAGTGTAGTGGGCGGATGCGGTCACATCGTCATGCAGGAGCCCTTTTAAACAGACCTGGTTCCCTCCTCCTCTCCCCCCTCCCTCTCATGTTTTGCTTTCTGTCAAAGTATGTCTGCTAGTGTGCCTGTATGTAGTGCGGGCAGATATTCAGGCATTTGTGTGTACAGGTGAGTGTGCGTATGTGTGCTAGAGTGTGTCGGGGTGTGTGTGTGTAACCAACGCACGCATGTGTTGCTCTCGCGAAAGAGATCTAGGAGAAGCGTGTGGAGTGCGATGCGGCAGCAACAGAGTCGTATCCATGGTGCCGTAGCTATGGCAACAAAGCTTGGAAAGCTAGTGACTTAATTGGCATCACAGCAGCTCTTTGGAGCGCCTGTTCCAGAATAGCAACCCTTGACACAGTAATGTTTTCATCACAAGCCAGGCGACTCCTACGTCATTAAAGTTAGGGTAGGCGAATTATTTCAGAGCTATTGTTTTTATAAAATATTTGGTGAAATTATTTTTACATCACGGCAGCAATAAATATATCAAATGCTCTGCCAAAAAATGAAAGGTACCTGTGGCTGTTGCAGGCCAGGAATAAGCCCATCATTGCATTTATTACATGCCTGTGCGCTAACTGCACGTGACCGGAATCTTCCACCTGGTCAGGCAGAACTATTGCTAAAGCTAGCGAGCTAGTCATGTGTTTTGGGGGAGTGGCTTCGGAGGGATTTTTTCAGTTGGCTACTTTCAAACCCTAGCTTACTCCGGTCCGATAGAGTTTGAAAGTAGCCAACTGAAAGTAGCCAAACTGCCTACCATAGCTTTAATAGGGCTGCTAATAAACTAATCCATAAGTGCACTCTGCTATCTCTGATTCTGCAGAATCTCCACTTTTCATTCCATGTATTTGGGAGAGTGAGAGTGAGAGTAAGAGAGAGACCGAGAGACCAGGAGACAGAGACCGAGAGAGATTGAACGCTGAGATAAGCGAGATAGTGAAAAGGCCAGTGTGTGATTGGAGGAGTTGGTAAGAGAACAGATAGGGACAGTAGACACCAGGGAGAATACTCACAGTGTCCATTGTAGCTTCTGATTCTTTATGGCGTTGTACAAGGCCTGGGGAAGAAAAGAAAACCTGCAGTTAGACATGATACTTAAACATCGCAGCCAGCACACCTTCAACAGAGGGTTCCCAGTTTGCACATTTAGATAGAACCAATATGGCTGCTCGGTGTAAAAGCGCCATTGTGCCACCCAAGTGCCTTTGTGGCACAAAAACGTCTTTGCTGGGGTTATGCCATTCTCCATCCGTGCTTTAAAATGTACCTTGGAATGCATATTGGCCTTATTACACAGCTTAATTGAATACTCGATTTCGATTGGTCAATTATTTCTGTTAAGCAGTCATTTGCAATGAAAAAAAGACGTTATGGATGCTTTGTCATCCTGTCTGGGTGTATTTTGCAATAATGACCGGCACGCTGTTCCTTATCCCTTACTTATCACAGAGGTGTAACATAAGGGGAATGGTAGCAAAAGCAGGTGCAGCTCATTTAGTTTATGATGGGTGTGTAGGCATGCTCATGGACATATGAGGAGCTCTTTTCCAAAACGCTATAAATCCATTTGAATAGTTTACAGGAAAATGTATTTTTTAATGTTGCTGTTTGATTTAAAAAATCATTGTACAACATGTTCAGACTGAGTCAACAAAGCATTTTAACAGGATAAATTGAATATTAACAAAATATGTGGGTCTAGGTAAAAAAATACATTTTCCTGTAAACTACTCAAATGGATTTATAGCGTTTTGGAAAAGAGCTCCTCATATATATACAGATGCTGCCGTGAGTGCTTCGGTTGCTGCGATTATGTCATATTATCTCGCCATATTGGAGAGGCGAGGACTGGCCTGTAAACAACAACCAAGCAATCCAGAAGGCCAATGCAGGGTCTATGTATGTCTATGGGTATGCTATTGCCCATAATTAACATCATGAGATACAACTGTGTTTGACTCTACCATTACATCTCTGTCATGAAGGTTCATTCTCTAGCCAGTCCACCATTCAGTCCGATAAACAGACAGTGTACACAACCATAAACAGACCAAAATAAAAGATCCATAAACCAATAGAGAATGTATAATTGTTGTATAACACCATAACAATAAGTCTTAAAGAAAATCAATACGGGGGGAGGCACGGATGGCATTGCTGCATGTCTTTGGTTTCTTCTCAGGGAACCACACCAGACTTGGGGAACGTAGCATTGGAACCTAGCATTTGTAGTGGTAGCCAAGCCGTTTAGACATATTTAAATCCCCCCCCCCCCCCAAACACACCCACACAAACTCATTCACCCTCAGAGGGACTATGGGATATTCAGCTGTATGTGGTATGGTCCAAGGCCCCATGTGCCACGTGGCATTTGGAGGACTGGTATGTGATATGGTCCACTCTGTCTACAACTTCTACTAAAGGCTCAGTTATGGTTCCACGTCGACGCAACACAATGACCACGCAGACGCTTCGACGCAGTAGTGAACCTGTTTGGGTTCTGCGCCGGGTTTATATCAGGTTTTAGTTAGCAGACCAATCACAGCCCTTGCCCTTACCTCGGCGCAAGGCTAAAATTTTTGGGAGGCGCACGTCAGGCCCTTGCGGTGGACGCAGGGAGGGTCCGCAAGGAGGGTCCACAAGGACGTGATGGATGCGTAATCCCCCTTACGCTGCGTCAACGTGGAACCATTACTAAGCCTTAAGACTATAGAAGGAGGAGGGAGCGAGAGAGCGAGGGGGCCGGAGCGAGAGATAGGGAAGGTGTGACCATCACGCACTGGTGCCGCGGTGACAGTAGGGGAGATTGAAAGGACACTTGCGGACAGTTCATTGCCACGCCATTCAGTGTCGACAAAAGCGCAGACTCACACCCAGCCCTGTGTCTTTCTCACCAGTGATGCTCCAGCCATCTGGTGAGCGAGAGAGAGGAGTCCTCTCCTGATTGAGAATGGCTGGTGGAGAAGTGGTGGATGGGTTTGTGGCTATTTAAATGCCACAGTGTTAATGGGAACTGGTCAACATGTGATTACTTTGGGTTATGGTTTTTTTGGTTGGTTGAAATGTGATTTGAAAATGGGAGGGGCTTTTCTTGCAGTGTGTCTAATCAGGCTAATTTGCCAAAGTTTTCCTTTGAAGCTGTGCACATTTACTCGGATTGCCAGAGCAAAGGGAATATTTGCCGGCATTGAGCCACAACCATCCCCCCTTGGTTTTAGTTCCCATAATGGTCTATCGATGTGTGATGTATAATCTGGCATCTCCGAGTGTGTTGTGAGCTTATGCTGGTGCACATAAATATGGACAATGAGTAAATGCGTAGGGCTTGCTTCTCCTGCAGAGAGCGAGTGTGCTGGAACGCAGCAGGGAGCCGCTTTGAAACCACCGCCCTTTATCCGTTGTACAAATCTGGTCAGCGGCCACATTTGACTGGGAATTTGTGAGGGCTAAAAGGGTATTAATCTGCTGCTCCACAAGGAGATCGAGTTCATTCTGAATTGAAATACAATTTAAAAAAAAAAAAGAATAGAGGCAATATCAATATCTGCTCTTCCTCAAACTCAAATTGACCAATTTAATTTAACAATTGAGCCGTTGGAAACCAGCATGATTTGGAAAAAAAGGTGTACAAAAGACATGTTCTATCTGTGATTGTATGCCCATAGGGTCAAATTTGTTAACATGCATAATATGTCACAGGACAGTTAATAGCAACTGTAAAAAGAGTCTGTCAAAAGGGTCTTGTAATGACCCCAAAGAGCTCTGTCGATAGGGAGTAATCTACTACAGACCTGGGGGGACGGGGTGGGGGGCCCGGCTGATGTAAAGGCGAGGAAGGGGCTTGAATCAATCGGAGCTCCGTACCGCGCTTCCTTCTGCTTCAGGGCCCCATGAGACTCACATGGTTGTTTGTCGCCCGCTTCATTCATGTCGTAGCCCCAAAATGCCGCACCGATACCCTGTGGCGACCCCATTACATATACTGTACCAGAGAGCGGTGTGGTCAACATGGCCTGCTGTCGAGCCACTCGCCTACATCAACCTCTACTCCATTCATGCTGTGCCAAGTAATAAGTGTGCCTGTTCTCCTTAAATAGAGCAACCCAGCAAACAGGCGCAATGGGCCAGATTTAACACATTCAAAAAAGAAACTGTTCACCCAATGCCCTCGTGGTTTTCACACCACATCTACCACGATCCAACCGCAGTCGAGACACTGACGGATGTCTAAAGCAGAAAGGTATTTCATTGACGTTACATTGATTGGATAGAAAAAAAATAGTGGTGAAAAACGATGGGATGGATTCATGCCATGGCGTCGTCTGTGCTCCCTTTGTGAGAAAACATCAGCAGCCTACTGCAACGCAGGGAGAAACCTCCTGAGTTGAGGTTCGCCATGCTACAGCGTAAGCCTCTTTTGTTCTCGTCTTAAGATGGGACCAGCCTATGCAATGGTGTTGGCGGCGCTGTACATAAACATACACTACCTTCTTTCTCTTGCGGGCCTGAGGGTGATTCTGTCCATCCTGGGCCTTTCCCAGGAGGTCTGGGAACACCAGGGGTTTGAGGGAGCGGGAGCGCGGTGTTCGGGGGTAGCGGAACGGGTCCATCATCCGGAAGTCTCGTCCGTAGCGCACTGAGCAGAGGGAGCGTGAGCGCAGGCGCCCGGCGGAGTGCAGGCTGTTGACGCCGATCATTGTCAGAATGAATGAGGCGCAGGGGGGGGGGGGGGGGGGGGGGGGGGCAGAGCGCTGACTCTGTCCCTCTCGGCCGGCACTTCAGCCACTTATGCTCCCAGTGAAGAGTGCGAAGCGTGACTCAACGGTAACGCGATTACAAAAAAAAACAAACACAGACTGAGAAAAAGGGGGCTTTATTAAGGCGGGATTATTACGCCCGGTTTAATCCAAGGTTGGGCCGCGGGTCCACGCCCGGTACTGAGGCACGGTGCTGGCGGTTGACTGGGAAGGAACGGGGAGGAGGGGACTAACAGAAAGCGAGAGAGGACATGTCGTCCGGCTCCCGCCTGCCAGTCAGTGAACCCGTGTGGCGCGCTGACAGCCGGCGAGTAACTCCCAGTGGCTTCGTCTCCGCTGAAAAAGTCCCACTCAGCGGCTGGAGTGCAGCCGCAGACTGCCCACCTGGTTGTGAATAATTGAGCCGACGGCAATGTATTATAGATGGACGGGAGTGACAGGGACGCGAAGGGGCTGATGATCGAGGACAGGAGAGGCGGGAATGACGGGTGTCTTTCTGCCACAGGTGACTGGAACACAGCAGGACTGTTATAATTGTCAGATGAGGGAATAAATCCAAACGTCGTCCTCACGGGGGATGCAGAAAGTGAGTGAACGCTGTGCCCCGCGAAGTCTAACTTCCTTGGAGTAGCAGTCGACCGAGTAGGATACACTGAACCCTGCAAGCCCTATAAGGACGCCTTCCCCTTCAGCCTAGGCTTCAGGACCAGATGACCCCCCTTTTAATGACAGCCGAGAGGTAGCGAACCACTCCAGGCACAGGGATGAACATCCAAATGTATATACACACACGCGCACATTCACAGAGTGACAGATGGCATGCAACACTTTGCCCAATGTGTCGACAGACTCCGAGCACAAAACAGATGGGTGCAAAAGGAGGGAAATGGGGAGGTTAAACGACCGCGCCGAAAGCGTTGCCCGTACATATGAAGCCACACAGTAAACCAGAACAACACAAACTACACACACACACACACACAACAGAAACAGACGGGGATGGAGTCAAACAAGGAGGGACAAACACCGCCCACCTCCTACTCAAGAGAAGGGATCTCAAAGAGCGCTCCCAAATGCGTCACTACGTCGGAGACACCAAACTAAAATAATTTAGTAGTAGTGAGAGCAACATGGGTCGCCCAGAGTCAGCTGAGGAGCTGAAACACGAAGGCAAACAAAAAAAGGAGCGTGGAAGGAGAAGCCGGCACGCAGCAAGGCGGGGGGGGGTCCCGTGTCCTACAGCACGCTGCCCGGGCTGTAAGATGGATACCAGTCTTTGTTCAAGTGGCCGCGCCGACTGTCACGGTGACATGGTTTGTTTTTTTTCTTCTTCCCCGCCGCGGTCCTCCACGGTGGACAAGTACAAGTCCAATCCACCTGCCCGCCTGGTTCAACGTCTGTGTTTACGGCTCCGTTGCCATGGGTTACTCCATCCTCCCCCGCTGTGATCCACTTCTCCTTTTAGCGCCTCCCCATCGATGTCTCCTCCGAATCGCCGTGCTTTTTTTTTTTTTAAACACTTGCCGTTTTGCACATGCGGTGGGCGTCGGTGTGGGTGCGCAGGGAGGCAGCGGAGATAAAAAAATCTAGAGAGGCAGCTTTCATCTTCTCCGGGAATCTTTTCAGACCCCCTTTTTGCTTCCTCTCCGGTGATCCTCTGCCTCTCTCTCTCTATCTCGTCCTCACTGCCGTTCCCTCGCTCTGGCGGTCGTGGAGGACTGGCTCCCTGAATCGCAGTAGACTAAAAATGTGAGAGGAATCCTGCTCTATCTCTCGCTCCCTCGCTGTGCGCGTGTGTGCGTCTCCCTCCCTCTCTCTCTCCCCCCTACTTCGTCAATGCACACCTCCCTCCCCGTGTCCCTCACTCCCTCCCTTTTTTCAGTCACTCACCAGCGAATCACAATCTTCCAACTGCCTCGTCTACGTGTACATACACACGGTTACACCACACACACACACAGAAACAAAGCTTTTTGATACACTTTAAATTGCAATTAGCATTCGATGGCTTTCTTTCCGCTGATGGAGCGAGAGAAAGAGAGAGAGGCTGGAAAGGTAAAGGAGAGCGGACGAGTCAAAGAATGACAGGAAGCAAGCCTATTTGCATGCATATATATATCTACACAAACACACACACAAAAAATGGGAGAAACTAAATTGTGCTTAACATTCTGCACCACTGCGATTGAACTATGAATAAAACATCAGAAAAATTAGCAGAACCATCGCTTTTCACCCAAATCCACCCGCCTGTCCTTTGGGACGCGGCGTGAGCGTCGATCATGATTAGTGTCTTGAGGATTTCATGAATTCTAAAGAGACAGATCCCACAGCACCCCGGTGCCTGTGAGTAACTACATCACAACAATTTTGATGGATTTTGATATCATCGTAAATAAATGATCCTTTTCATTCAGCTGCTACATTCAATAAAAACAATAAAACGGATCATATAACATTAATTATAATCATCCCTATCAACAGCACAATGTCATATAAATGATGTGCGCAGATTTAACCACACATCGGCTGGCTGTGTGTGTGTGTGTGTGTGTGTGTGTGTGTGTGTGTGTGTGTGTGTGTGTGTGTGTGTGTGTGTGTGTGTGTGTGTGTGTGTGTGTGTGTGTGTGTGTGTGTGTGTGTGTGTGTGTGTGTGTGTGTGTGAGATCACCTGCCAGACCTCAGCTTCAGAAGACAGATGAGAGAGGAGTACTCTCCCGAGAACATATGTCAGTTAGAGTTATTGACTTGGCTATCAGTAACGGGGACAACGGAGCAAGGTCTAGAGAGAAAGGCAGTGGTCAACCGAGCAAATTAATGGTTAGCGTAATGTTGCTCACAAGACCAGATGTACCGGATAAGAGCAAACTTTTTATTTATTCATCATGTAAACATGAGGCTTCCTGGCCTCCAGATTATCTGTTAGATGTACGCAGCAACAGTGGAGCATGGATAGATTGTGTTCACAATCTTCTCCATTAATCATATTTCACAACACAACCAGCATTATGCATCCTAAATAATTATGCCAGGATTGGACGCACATTGAAATGTCCACCTTGTTTTTGTGTGGTCCTGACAACCCAATAAAATTAATACTTTGAAAGTAAAGTCACTGGAAAGCAATTGGTAGAGATTTGACCTCTGTCAAGGCAGTACAATGCTAAATGTAAAATCTAAAAATGTCCCAAATATGATAGAGAAACATGTAATAAAAGACAACAAATTGTTGACAGAAAACGACCTTGGGTTTTGGATTAATGTTTGCAGACCCAGATAACCATGCACTGCGTAGAAATCTGTATGCAGGTCTGCATTTCTTGCAATTCTATTAGTTTGAGACGAGCAAAGATATGACTGGCATCTCAGAGGAGAGGCATATTGACATACTTATTGACTGTCTGACAAAATCATTAAATGTTCATGTAGGAATGCAAACATTTTTTAACGTGTTCCATGCTGTATGTCAACGTAAGTCTACGCTAACACGAATAAACGCTTTCCATGTTGTGAAACAGGGTAGAGATATGCTTGCCAACAGAAACAGGCAGAAAATACTGCTACGGCGTGGGACATCTGGCCTTCGCTGTCTACCAGGGACCCGAGGAAGCTACAGGCGCGCTGAAGCCAGTTGGCAGAGCTGCCATGGTCCGCGGTTGGTGCCTCTCATGCCTGATCTGATACTGGTTCACTAGCTTCAAAGACTGGCCTCGCTCCTTCTAATTAAATAGTTACCCAAAAGCAAGTCACCAGAGGTCTACTGTATCTGAGATGAGTGAGCAAGCTATGGATTTTCATATCGATGCTGCGTAATGGTCAGGTACTGTGTGGTCTACAGCCGGCTGCAGAGTTTCTGAAAGTAGGGGCCACAATTGACTTGAGCTGAGACGACTTTGACAATTAGCTTCTGGATGTTGTCTTCGGATCAACAGTCTTATCAGTTAACCTCCCTAACACTTCAGAGTTCAATTTCACCAGATCTACCAGGACAGTTCCTCCTCTCCTTCTAAAACTAGAGGTTTGTAGGCTTTTCCCTAAATAATGTGCAGTGTCCAAAACCAAACCAGATTGGCCCGACATATTAGGGGGAGAAGGTAGGCTCCCCTATTTCTGAGATGATCTACAATGTTTTTGCTCCAGACTGGGAAGCCATATAACTGGGTTCTCATTAGTAATCTTCCGCAAAGTACTGGTACCGTGGTATTGAAGAGGGTAATAAGGATACAAGTAAGTGGTGTATTAATAATGAAATACTGAAAAATACTGTCCATGGACTCCAACGTTTATCTCTGGGTCAGCAAAACGGCTGACGAGAACAAATAAAACCCCTTGGATTCAGGGCTATAGATCCAGTCCAAGTTTTAAAAATGCAGAATAAGGAACAATTGTCAGTTTGCTTTTTGAAAAAATGCACTATTGTCCTTTAATTACTTTGCGATTTTTTGCTGTCAAAATAAATGCTGTTTATTGTTGGACTTCATCATTTTTGGTAGTGAATATTTTGTACCGATTCGATAAAGAAAATGTAAATGCTCTCTCTCAATCTCCCTTTCATTTTCCTGCTGTTAATGGCAGCAGTAGCCTGATAAAATAATAAAAAATATATATACAAGGAAGAGGAACTGAGACTTTGGAAGTCCCAGTTTGTCAAATTGAGGAAACGTTTAGCATTACTTGCCAGCCAGGAAGCCAAACCTATCTAAGAGCCAATCAGTGGCTATTTTCAGTGTTTCAGTATTTGCATGGTAGAAACACTGAATGTGGATCTCCATAGGTCTCGTCATGTTGATCTCTGTCCCTCTCTACGGGTCTATTTATGGCTTGTTCCACCTGGCCTCTCTCCCACACACTGAATCCTTGGTTCAGATCTCTCCACTCAATCCCCGATGGACAGTTGAGAGACAGTGAGTTGGTTCCCTCTGATTCTCTTTCGCCTCATCATCCAATACCCTCTTATTTGCTTTGCTTGCAACTTGCAACTAAGTGTTTGCGCAACATTCAGGTACAAACTAATGACTGCTTAATGCATGCGATTGACCAGGATTCAAAAACTTTTTGTCAAAAAGTAGATCTAGATTACCTAACTCATTGATCAGAGAGAGAGAGAGAGAGAGCACGAGAGCGAGAGAGGGAAATGTACTCCTCAGCAAAATATCCATACGTGAGCAGACTATAAATTATATTTTTCACACATCCTGTATTTGGTTTGAGCCAAATCTTTCCCCCTTTTGCAGAAGAAAGTATGGGGTTCACGTATAGGCCTGGCAAATAAAAGAAAGTTACATTCAGCAAAGTTAACATTTGCTCTTTGGGCTTGCTTCATGGCTTCTTAACCCTAAAAGCCATGCTCTCAGGGTTGAATGCACACTCTGTTCGGTCAATGGTTGCTAATAGTGCCTATGTACCTCTGCTTGTGCTGCAAATGACACTACAGCATGTGTTAGATTAGTCAGGGATTTTTTGAGGGGTGAGTACTACACTTGTGAAACCATCCTGATCTCATAAGTTCCCATTTTAGTTTCAAAGAGCACCGCAGTCTGACGAATATCCAAATCATAGCATGTATTTGTTTAAATAAGAATCGATGAAGAGATTAAAACAGTTTTACCTGAAATAGATCAAATAACAATGTTAAAAGATGAACAGAAACTGAAGGCTCAACTCAGAGGAGAGGAAAAGCGGGCATAGATAGCATAGCGCAAAAGAGTCACCTAGGCTGATTCCCACCTACCGCTTGCCTGATTCACACCTACACCTTTAGCTTACCTGAATTTGTGCAGAGCAGCGGCTCATTTGTTATGACGTTGCACTTTCCCACTTGGCTTGCGTTCACACGGCGATATTCAACAGCGGACAAAAATGAGTAAACAAAAGGCATGCTCGAGCGCACAATGTCATAATTGGCCTGAACAAATGGAATAACGTCACTGTTTATCGAGAAATAATGCATTATTGTTGTTGGATGTATTATGAGGAAAAAGATTGCTCTGGCTGTATAAAAAGACGTAACACACACGACAATAAAAATAGTCAAATTGAATTGCACTAAAATGGAAGCAAATCAAAATTGCTTGAAAGTTTAACTACAGTTATTATGATTCTCTGGATGTTGCACCAAGCTGCATATTGAATATGATCACAAATCAAGACAAAGTATAGAAAACAATTTGATGATGCATGCTATAGCCTAGACAGCAACAATGCCTTGAGACAGATCGTTTTGTCTCCAATTCATCTATTCACACAACGTATGAATGCTTAGCTAACTAGGGCTAAAATAAGCACAGGTGTGTTATGGCCTGATACGAGTTGTTTGGGTTTGTTGAGTCAGATCTGGTTCTCACTGTTAACAAACCTGGTAATCACCTCAAACGCCTTTTTCCCAAAGTAATCAACCGTGCTCTAGGCTAAGAACAAAACCACCATTAACAGAGATACAAACACTCTGGGTTTCCCACTGTGTTATTTTATTTTATTGTAAAGATTATACAAAAATATAAAATAATCTTAACTTCATTCACTCTCTGTGTAAAGATCAGGCTGCAGGGCAACAGTCTGACAGTTTGCATTAAAATAAGACTACCGTAATATATAGCACAATACCAAGACCCCCCCCCCCCGGTATGACGGCAAACCTCACCACATTAACCAACACATTTTCTGCGGGAAACCCTATAGTAGGGTCTAAACAATCTTAGCACGCACCATCTCCACCGCCAAATCCACTGAATGATCAGTGTGAGGCCCAAGTGGCAACAGCAACTGCTAAAGAGAGAAGGGAAGACTCACAGATTGAAAACTATGGTAACAGCAACGACGGGCTCATGCAGAGGCCGGTTGTTCAAAAAGCCTGATGTCCGACTGCAAATGCACTTTTCACTTTACCGCCACATCACCATCGTGTTGACGATAAACACAAACACAGTCAAGCCCCGCGAAGCATATCTTATTCTCTTTTTAACTAAGGTCCCAGACGCCAATGCATTATGAAAAACAAGCCACTGTTCCAGGCATTGGAACGAAAGCTAAATATCCCAGTGTTTGTCTTTGTGAGATGAAGATGGATAGAGATAGTGATGAAGCCACGCCCAAGCTTGGTATACAGATAGAAATCTGGCTACTCCCCTCCTCTATAAAAGTATTAATAGGAAATATATCAGTGATCTATATCAGAGGAAGCTGCCCCTGTTTGGGTAAAGGGTTAGTAGGACCCAGTGGAGACCAAATCTTTTTGACAGATGCCGATATTGATACAAAGAGTTGTTAACCTCCTGCATGGTTGGAAGAGATTGCACATAAAATTCATTGACCTTAAAAAACACAACACAAGTAAGTTATTCATAAGCCTGTTGCTTTGTGATTGGACACACTGTTTTTTGGAGTTTTGTTTTGTTTCCATGTAGTTGGAAATGTCAATCTCTTGATTGCAAAGGCATATTGCATACGCAGCAAGAACTTTAACCTTTATCAGGATACATTAGCAGTTTAAATACATTTTACCATAAATTAACAACAGCGGTTAAGTTAAAAAGACATCACAAATCACACGTTTATTAGTGGTATAACGGTTCACCGATACAAATCGGTATATGGTACAAAAAACATTTATTTTGCGATTAACATTCAACAACTATTAACTATCTATCTATCGGATTAAATTATATCTCAACAAATCGTACCGGATCGTGAGAACATTGAATCGAATCAAAACGTTCCATATTAAAATGTATCGTCCCTGAATCGTATCGTAATGCATGTATCTAAATACGTATCGGATCCTCTAATAAAGGACAGATGCACACCCCTAACGTGTACAAATAGATAATGACTGAATGATTTGATTCCTTCACCATTTTCGACCACTCAAGCTCAAACGAAGCCTCGCAATCAGGAATCATGCATCAAAACGTGACGATTTTGTGGCAGTCAGTAGACGGACATCACATATTCACAAATGACTCGCAATTTTCTCCCCTGCTAGCTTTTGATCTGAACAATCCCTCGACCTGGAAGGGTGAGGTTGAGTCACAGCCACATGCCACCAACAGGGCTAGTGGAGGGCCAGGTTTTGGCAGCCTTACGCACCAAATACCCCACGGACATCAACTTTGTTTGTCGTTCTTTTACCTAGGTGAGCTTCCGTGAGCGCATGTACCAGCGCGTTGTTTTACAAGTACACTACAGTAACAAGTCGACAGCAATGCTGGTATCGAAGTTCGAGTGAAAATTAACGAAAGATCGAAAGACTGTGTGGGGAGGGGCTGTCACACAGGGGCCTTGCTAGTGCCACTGCTTGTTATCTTACAGCTCACCAGGCAGACGATTTCCGCTCAAGCATGGGAGCCTCTGCAGGTAGCCTGGCCAGGTGTCCTTGTCCCTCCGAGTACAGCCTCCCCATCTGGCAGACTCTAAAACGGTATGACACACTGGCCAACTAGCACACAGACAGGACGCCAGCACAGCGTTTAGCTTTGCTTAACGTTTCCAAAACGAAGCAGCAAATCATTTCCATTTTGTATACAAATGATTTGCCCTGCTCCAGGTAATACTATTGTAACAGAAAATAAATTGGCCTGTACTGTACCGTTATTACATTTTCTGCTTGATTCCATAAAAATAACTGAAAATAATACAAAATATTGATGACAAAGACTTTCAACAAACTGTCAACTCCAATAGCAATATGTGCTTTTAATCAGAGGGATAAGACCAGTGCCTAGATTTTAAGGAACAACGTTAAGTGAAATAAGGTTTGATGCTGTCGGAATAACCACATAAAATGAATAAAACTGAATGAGTAAAAAACGAGCAACACCAATCAGTTTTCAACGCAGTAGTCAAGATGGCCACCATGAGATGAATGAACACATTTCCTTTCTTCAAAGGTGTACTAGTAGGGCGCTGTGCTCTTTCGGAAATCAAAGAGCCCAAGATGGAGGTACGGAAGGTGAGGGAAGGAAGATCCCTTTTTTCTCTCTAAGTGACGATGAAGGGAGAGTCACCCAAGGGACACAGCGGGGAGATGAGAAAATTAACAAGTGACAAGAAAAAAAACAACATATGTGCATCGTTCTGTAGTGCACCACGCAGAGAGAGAGGGGGCTGTAGGAAACATTTAAATGTAGCATTCTGGGCTAGCTATGGAGTGTGGGTGTGTGCGTGTGTGTGTTCAGGTCAGGGAAATGTGAGCCAAACAATAGAGAATTAAGAAAGAAAGAAAGAAAGAAAGAAAGAAAGAAAGAAAGAAAGAAAGAAAGAAAGAAAGAAAGAAAGAAAGAAAGAAAGAAAGAAAGAAAGAAAGAAAGAGAGAAAGAAAGAAAGAAAGAAAGAAACAGCGAAAGAGAGAATAAGAGATGGGGGGGGGGAAGGAATCCTGTGTCCCAATTTACTAACCGCGGCAGTAAACCCGGTAGCGCACAGATGAAAAGGTTTTGAAATGGGAAAGGGAGGAAATGAGCGGAGGAAATGAGGGATTAGAGGAAATGGCAGGAAATTGCACGATAAGGAATGTTGGTCATTTTGGAGCCGAAAGTGATATAGGGATAAGAAGGGATGGGATTGGAGGGGAGGGAAGACACTAAATATATATAAATAAACAAGCTGTCAAGATAAGCAAAGAAAAAAAATATTATAGTTAGGAAAATTGAAAAGGTAAAAGCAGGGAAAGGCGAGGGAAGTGAGATGCCTTTTGGGGGGAGGAAGTGAGGGCTATAAGGTATACAAGACGGGAACCTGGGAGATGAAAGGAAAAAGGGATGAAAAAGGGATGACAAGAGGAGGTCCTGCTTTAAGAAAATATCAAAAGGCAGAAAGCCAGGGCACCGCACTGACTGCAAGTGTACAGAGATGGCTGATCAGCTTTAAAGAGTGAGGGAGAGAGTGCGCGTGAGGCCAGAGGGCGTAAACACAGCAGGTGAGACCAAGAGAGGAAGTGTGGGGGGGGGGAGAGAGCAAGTGTGTGTGAGAGAGCGAGCGAACGAGTGCGAGAGCGAGCGAGAGCAGGGAAACAGTCAGAATTGGTGCAAAGCATGATTTAACCGGCTGTTTCCGGATCTATACGGCACATTAATAAAACAGCCACCAGGTCGATGGGCCTGCTTCCCCGGGTCTCTCACTCGATCGTTGGGTTCGCGGGGTGCATGTTTGGTTTTGGGAGGACGGGGGGGACGGAGTAGTTTGTGCATAAACACGGCCCCCGCCTTTCACTCCGGTAATGAATTCTACCCGGTTCCACCGAGGGACGCCCGCCTCACCGCCCCCCCCCCCCCCCCCCCCACTCTATGAATTATAGATACGGCCAATAACAACCTGTTGACTTGTGTACCAGCGGCACTGGCGGCGGCGGCGCTGACGGACCGTTTCGCAGGGGAAATGAACGCCATCACCATTAGGGCCGCAGGGGCAGGGGGTGCCACAATGGCCCCAGCGGTTGATTAGGTTATTTCCTCCCCCACCGCCCCCAGCCCCCCCCCCCCACCACCTGCGTCTGATTGGTCCGGACCTGTTGTTGTCTGAGGTTGACAGGGTTAAGCTAATGGACTGATCTAATAATGCTAATCCAAACGAACACAGATGCCCGGAAGGGGGGGAGAGAGGGCCTTGTGTTCGGACGACACAACAACAACAATTAGTCAACAATTACTAATTGGTTGACCCCCAGGGCTGAAGTTTACCAGGAAGTGGAGGTCACCTGATTGGAAACCCCTGGACGACAGAGGTGGGTGACAGCTGGCGTGAGTCCACACACGCCAGCTGTGTGTGTGTGTGTGTGTGTGCGTGTGTGCGTGCACACCGAGTGGCAAGGAGTCCTATTGTCACTTACTTTAAGAAGGTCTTTCGGAAAATCCTGGCCGTCGTTGAGTCCCTCGAGGTTGCCCACGAACTGCGAGCAGGACATTCGCTTGCCCAGGTTCTGAGGGAGACAGACAACACGCGGGGGAGGTTTCAATATGGCCACCGCTCGCACACATCCACTCACTGCCATTTAAATCTCAAGGGAGGGAGGCACGAGACTCCACATCCAACCTCCCAGTGCACCATTTCCTGTTGAAATCGTATTACACAGAGGGGCCGTAAGGATGACATGGAGACGGGAGAGTTGTTTCGACTGCGATACATGAACAGCGCGTGTCCCGGTCCCGTTGTTTAAAATGAACGTTATTCCAGAGAGAATGGAGGCCTGCCATCCTTGTCTTGGCGTGAGTGACCATGACGAGGATTGTTGTCCTTCCCTAGTTCCCAATGTTACAGTCGGGTCCCTCGGTCTTTCGGTGGGTCAAAGCCCCGCGGTACAGCAGCTCCTGGACTCATTATCACAATTATAAAAAAAAAGGCCAACAGAACACATGAATCCGAGGCCGTCCTTCATCTCCGAAGGGAGAGAGCGCTGGTTGTTAAACTCAACCTTGTGGTTTTTTTTCTCGGTTACAGCGATGATTTAAATGGCATTTCTCTCCCGTTTTTTTCCACGCAGTTCCTAAAACAACCCAGCTTGATTTTGAGCAAAAGTTGGGCGCTTTTGTCCGATCGCCCTTCGAAGGACCTGTGCTTAATCATTCAGACCGGTAGCCCAGCAGCCGTGGCATCGCGTGGCGCAGATGCCGATGGCCTCAATTCAGCCTACCAAGGGGAGGCTTTGACTGATAAAAGTCCTGATTATTAAGGCATGAGGGCTGATCCCAGATCAGCTGGTGAAAGGGCTCTTGTCTGATATAATATATCTAACTATCTTTCCATCTATATTTAGAACTGTTGCTCGTCTCCAAAGTTAATGAAAATAGCTTCTCTGAAAAAAATCTGTTCTCTTTTTGTTTTCGTATTACCTGCGCTCTGTCTGCAGCACTACATGAGCCAGTTACCGTGCCCCACAGACACACACACACACACACACACACACACACACACACACACACACACACACACACACACACACACACACACACACACACACACACACACACACACACACACACACACACACACACACACACACACACAAACTCACTTGGCCGTGTAGATCCGTATTGAGCAGCATGAGAGCACAGGTCAGAGTGTGAACTGCATCTAGAGGACAAAACAAGAACTTCATTATGGGCACTGCGCCATTTCCAAAATTAATTATCTACAGAAAAAAAATGACGACATGGCACTCATGCTAATAGAATGGGCCCCATTCACCTAGCCGCCCCATCTTGGATCTATACGCTTAGCTTGGGAGGAAATTAAAAGAACGCTAGGTGGATAAAGACCATGGGAGGGTGTTTAAGTGTTTTTAGGTACGACGCCACGAGCAGGACAGGAGTAAACCTGCAATGATGTGCATGTTCCCTTCCCCTGCATCCATCCCCACCTTCAGACGGTATGATGCCCGGGTTGCAGTCAAGGTATCTTCTTGAAAAGTGTGTTAGCACTCTCTCCCTCTCCTGCGTCTCCCCCATCAGCGCAAACTGCTTGAGGAACGCTCTGTCGGAGGAGAAACAAAACCCGGCCGCGCGGTAAGTAAGGCGTCACTCAGGAGATAAGCACATGATGTTTCATTGTTTTTTAAGGGGACGTGCATCCCTGCCGTCGGGTTTTTTTCCGCTGATCTACTGAAGTGACACGACAAGAGAACCTGGGGCGCAATTCATTTAGTGGTGCTGCGGTACATGAATTAAGAATAGGCTCGATTTTATTCATTTAAATAGATACTGTTAGGTGGAACAGCATGAGTTACCAAAGCATCGGGTTCACTCAACCTCATGCAAAGCCACGGTTTGCCTCTAGGGAGCGGCGTTGTCCTGCATTGTACTGACACGAGAGCCCCCCCCAAGTGAAGGGAGGACCAGGACACTCCAGTTTCCAAACAAGGCCAACGTGTCTCTTAAGGGTCCCAAAACTTTCTTAACAAGAAACAACCATTTAATGAAGGGCCACTTTAACAAACCAAGGCAACAGATTCACACGCGTGTCGATGTCGAAACCGCTGCGTGGACCACCAGCTCCGTACCGTAGGGCCATGTCCACCGCCAGCCCCTTGAAGTCGAAGAAGCTGAGGTACTCCGCCGCCACCATTCGGCTGAAGTCATTGCTGGGGGAAGAAGACATTGTTTAGGTAGGTCAGCAGGCAGGCAGGGAGGTAGGATGGGCAGTTATGATAAAGCGATGGGATGGAAAAACGGGAAGGAAGAGGACCAAAGGTGGGACTTTTAAAAAAAGACACATTGGGGTCTCGATCTAGTCGTGAAAAACCGAAACAGAACTATCTCCCAGTAAGGAGGAAACTCATTAGTCAAGCGTCCGCTGTTATCAGGGGGAGCTGACGACTGATTGGCTGACCAACAGATCCAGCGCAACAATCTCATTACCATCGATTAGAGCAACACGTCGCAGCCAGTCAAAATGAGCACATCACTGCAATTTTCAGATTTCAATTTAAGTTAACAACTGGCAATTTTTATCCCATTCAGCCGTGCAAAATAATGAAGTCATAACAAAGACAAAAACAACACCTATCAATATCGATATTGGGATTGGCCTAAAGCAGCTCATGAGAGTATCTGCCAGGGGATGAGCGATCTGTCCGACCCTATAAAAGAGTCCTCCTGTTAAAGGTGACATATCATACCAACAGGTGTGAGTGTGATTAGCCGTCACAAGACCGTTTGGAAAATCTGCATCACAGGTGGGCGTGTCCACCTAGATGTATGTACGGATAGATGAGCAACGTTTTCTACAATCCACTGGGTAGGCTGGTGGACTGATCTATCCAGCGCACATCTAGGTGGACACGCCCACTTCGATTTTTCGGTCGATTTTCAAAACGGCTTCTAACGACTAATCACACTCACACCTGGTGGTATATTATAGCAAAACGGGGTCCCACACGCCTCCTCCAAGCGTACGCCGGCGCTCACTTCTTGCTGAGATGCCGCGCCACGTCCGACTTGCGGAAGCCGTCCAGCTTGAAGAGGCGCTTGGCCAGCCGCTTGGCCGCCTCCAGGTCGGCCCGGCTGCTCCCGTTGGTCAGCGTCTCGCTGGTCTCCAGGCCCAGGCGCTCGCTCAGGTCCTGGTCCAGCTCCGTGTCCGTGGCCAGGCGGGCCTTCTCCCTGGAGGGATAGAGGGATAGAGGGCAAGAGAGAGAGAGAGAGAGAGAGAGAGAGAGAGAGAGAGAGAGAGAGAGAGAGAGAGAGAGAGAGAGAGAGAGAGAGAGAGAGAGAGAGAGAGAGAGAGAGAGAGAGAGAGAGAGAGAGAGAGAGAGAGAGAGAGAGAGAGAGAGAGAGAGAGAGAGAGAGAGAGAGAGAGAGAGAGAGAGTCGATGGATAAGAACAACATAGAATAAGAGACTCCATCAGAAGAGAGTGAATGTTGTACATGGAAAAGCAGAGGTCAATGAGGTTGATTGGCCTTAATCACTAAAATGTCATAACATTTAAACTTCTCAGCTTATTTCCAGGCTGCATAATCCACATAATACATAATCTTCATTATGCACGGTCAGAAATGATCCTGTTATTTAGCCATAAACACTATTTATTCTTGAAAATATTTAGAAGGCGTTTTTCTGTTGTTTTGATATTGACCCAGATTCCCCAACATATGAAAACTGGAAGAAACATTCCTCATGAAGGTATTGCATTACTGTTTTTTCCTTTCCGCATTCCCAATTGTGTATACTTACAAACTAAATCCCCAATTTTAGGGGGTGAATGGCTTTACTGGAATTCCAGCGATTTGGTGAACAATAGTTGATTTATTAAGTGGATGTTGTATGGATGAATGGAAATGGATGAATTTAGAGACAAAGAAGAGAATACGATAGGGCAGAGCTCATCTAAAACAGCAGTTTATAATGAAGCAGCAGTAGAGACAGAGAAAAGTGGATACGCTTAATATTCCAATGGAAAGCAAACACTGCTGTTATTTTTTAGGAGCTAGAAGGAAAACGAAGGGAAATACAAGAAACGAAACAAAGGATGCAGACAACTTCGCCAGAAGTATACGGGAACAAAATCACGGCAATTAATGCAAAACTATTAGAACCACGTCTTGCTCAGCATCTCCCATTTCCACTCTCATTACGAACGGCGGCAAATGACGTAACAAGAGCAGCTTCCACCTCTTTCTATAAAAACACTACAAACTTCTGGCAACACACTCCAAAACCTTGGCCTCTCCCTCTCTCTCTCTCCCTCTCTCTCTCTCTCTCTCCCTCCCCCTCTCTCTCCTCCCTCTCTCTCTCTCTCTCCCTCTCTCTCTCCTCTCTCTCTCTCCCTCCTCCCTCTCCTCCCTCTCTCTCCCTCCTCTCCCTCTCTCTCTCTCCCCCCCCTCTCTCTCTCTCTCTCCCCCTCTCTCTCTCTCTCTCTCCAGCTCATTAAGCTGCCCTCCGCCGCATTAGCGGTTCGCCAGCGCTGAACTGCATATATCTGAATTATGCTGTGATAATTATTTAAGCATGTTATGTCATCTGGAGCCGCGCAGCGCAGCCAGCAGCAAGCTCTTCTGGGTTACGCCGGTTATGCGAATGAGGTCCTGGAGTTCAGTCTATTCAGAATCATAATGGGCATTTTCTTTCTTTTTTTGGCTGTGGCTCAACACAGTTGGAAGGGCTATGTGACCATTTCCAGCAAAAGACCTGTATTCCCAAACGGGGGGTCGGGGGGGGGGAGAGAAGCAGTGCTTTTGAAAGACAGAAGCACTGCTGATATGTCGGATCAGTATACAAGCAAGGGGGTGGAATATAAAAACTCATACTCCGCTCAGCCACAGACGGACCCAAATCGAGCCTCCTGTTGTATGACGACGGGAAAATCCCAGTTGGGCAAACACAGCAGCTTCTCAGACCAAAGTTACAGGTGAGGGCTGATAAGCAGTCGAAGAAGGTAAACAATCAATTACACAGAGCAGGTACAGTTCCCCGCTCATTAGGGAGCGCAAAGCAAACACACACGGAGCATTCCCTCCCCGTCAGGGTAATCATTGACTTCAGAGCTCCGTTTTTACAGCCCTTTCTCTTTCGGTTCAGAGCCTGACATGCTCCGTTTTTCAACACCGGTGTGCGAGCTGTTTGGTTAACCTAAATTCCGCAGCAACCCGTGGTCTGCAGCACATAACGCAGGGAAGAACCAGCAGCCAATCAGAACCGACAAAGGGGCTGTCCCGGGGGCCCCCCATGGCACCTGCCCTTCCGCGAGGCAAAACTGTGAGCGTTTCACACCTGACTAATCCTTCTCCTCCTGCGGCTGCAGGTGATATCCACATCCGACGTGTGCTGTGGTGCGGGAAAGACAGGCTCATTATGGGGGGAGGGGGAATAGCTTTGGCCTGAGGCTTCTGTTGTTGTGCTTTACCTACGGGTCGATGACGAAGCCCTGACCGGCAGGTACCTCTCTTCTCGCCCCGCTGCGGCTCCGGTACAGCAGAACACAGGGGGGGAGGAGGAGGAAGAGGGAGGGAGCTCCTCCGCCCTTGTACCACGCCTACTGGAGCGCCGTGGTCTGTCGCTTCCTCGACCGACACCTCCTCCTCTTCCTCCTCCTCCTCCTCCTGATCCCGCTCTTCTTCCGGCCCCGTAACCCGACCGCCTGACTGCGGCGGTCTCTCTGGTGGCGTACATCACGGCGGAGTGCCACGCGACTGTGGGGGTGGGAAACACCTGTGCGGGGGTTTGGCCCCTCCTCCTCCTCTTCTTCCTCCTCCTCCTCCTCCTCCTCCTCTTCTTCCTCCTCCTCCTCCTCTTCTGCCCTTCTCAGGGCCTCCAGACTTAGAAGGCACTCCTGTGCCACCGCTCAACTCGCACACAAAGACGGGAAAGGAAGACAAAGTTTCGTCCACCCCTGCATTGGCCGTCATCGGAGCTCCCCCAACTTCCAACTAAATCATGGTTGTTCTTTCCCTGGTCTCCCAATCGCCCCACCTACCTACCCACCCATCGTTCTCTTTCTGTGCTGGAGGGTCTCTCCCCCTCTCTCTTTCACTGTGCAAACTTCGGCGCTCTCCCCCGCTGTCCTTGGGCTCTGAGCTTAGCAGGAATCTTGGCTCGCCTTAGCCAAACACCAACCACCTCCCCCATCTGAATCCACTCTCTCTTTCTCACACACCCACACCCACACACACACACACCACACCCCCACCACACACACACACACACACACACACACACACACACACACACACACACACACACACACACACACACACACACACACACACACACACACACACACACACACACACACACACACACCACACAACACACACTTTCCTGGTGTAAACTCACAGAGCATAAAGAGAAGGGAAACCAGTATGCCAGGGCTAAACAGTAAAACAGATTAAATCTAAACCAAGAGAGTAGCCATCACGTGTAACCATCACAGACAGTTGGCTGGTGGATTAAAACGTGTCCAACCCCCCCCCCCCCCCCCACAGAGTGATTGGGCCTGGGTGAGGGGGCAGGTGAAAGGGGTGTGGTTAAGAAGCACCTGTTGAGGGATGCCGAAAGCTGAACTGCAGTGCAAAAAAATAACCTGACAACAGCAGAGTCACAGCAGTCCCGGAATCCCTCATCCAGAGACCCGTCAGAGACGCCGGTTCTGAACCAGAAATGGGGTTGCACTCGCCTTGACCACCCCACAGACAGTACTAGCGTTGGTACTGATGGGATAAGTCTGCTGGCTAGGTGGTCGTCATTTCATTTGCCCTTTCCCAGCCACAAACAAAAAAGGGTATCCGTTTGAAAGTGGAAAGTAATAGGGTAAATAATATCATCCAAGTTGATGATGATTATTCAGGCTGTCACATGGTGTTTTCGAAGGACCACGTCACACAATGGTGTATTATACTCTTGCTGTTTGCTGCAACGCAATGTAAACAACAATATTTATATATTATTTACTCCTATTTACCTGCGGCCTACATCTTCGCATGTGCAAAGTCATATTAGTAGGTGCTGTTCCTCTGAATACTGTCTCTATTTTGGGCAGCATTATTGCATGGAAATCACTGTATTACATCATCAGTGAGACAAAACTGACGGAAGTCCTTGTGAGCTGTGGTCCTCTGCTGCCCCCTGGTGGCTTGGGGAACACAACAAGGTGACCCAGTGAAATCAATACAGCCCTGCAGCTTTTTACACACTCAGGTTAAGACATAATTGTGCAATTGTGGTGTAGTTGATTTTCTAGCATAAGAAGATTATAAAATATAAACAAACAAACACAATACTTTGATAATAGTACTCGGACAAGAAGATAAAGCAAAAAATAGTAACTATTGAATACAGAATGAAAGTATAAAATATTAAACAGACTGAAGAAAGCCCCACTCGACAAAAGAGTATTGATAATTAGTAAAAGCAGAGCTATCTATATAGAGAAATAGGTAGCATTAGCAGTAGTAGTTCCCCTCATGAGAACACCTTTGGTTAGTATTTTGGGCTTGGGGGGGAGGAGCTAGGGACTGGGGGATTATGGCAGTGTCTTTGAGAGGCTGTTGGTGAAGGTGAATGTCTTTCTGCAGCCATCTGCGCAAATCACCAGCAGAAGTCGTCTTAAAATGTACGCACACACACACACACACACACACACACACACACACACACACACACACACACACACACACACACACACACACACACACACACACACACACACACACACACACACACACACACACGCAAACATATACACACTCAACCAATGCACTTACGCATACACATGCAGTGCCAGAGAAGTGTGGATGGATGCAAGCAGGCAGAAACACACACACACACACAGACACACACACACACAAACAAAAACACTCACACACAGCCTGCCAGACACCAGCGGACCGGTGGCTGCGACCTTCACTCCAAACCGCTCTGTTCCAGAATAGCACTGCAGTGCAGCCGTGTGTACGAGCGGAGGGAGGCCTCATTAGTCTGCTGACTGGATGTGATCCATTAGCGGCGCACGCTTCCCCTCCAAGGGAGACAGGGGCCATCACCAACCCCCTCATCATCAGCAACCCCCTCATCATCACCCGAGACGCCAGAAAAACTAATTTCCGTTTACAAGTCCATTAGGGTTTTTTTTGGGTTGTTGGTTTGTTTAAGGCTTTGAGGAGTGTCCGTGAGGTTAATTGGTTAATTGCACAACACAGCCACGTGGTTTTACGATCCGTAACGGCGATGGTGACTTTATGCAATAGAAAACAGCTTCAAGTGCTTATTGCTCGAGGAGCAGAACCCAATTGGCTATCGACCCCTATCTAACCCTAACCCAGACTTAACCGTACATGAACTCGTGTCAAAACTACCACACTCTGCTTGTATACAAACACAGATAAACACAGAGTATGTTTCATAAGTATCAAAGTACCCTCCTCGAGGGGCGAGCCACTGCGATAGACATGTTGAAGGTCCCATGTCATGCCACCACGTGCGAGTGTGATCAGCCGTTACAATCCGTTTTGAAAACCTGCCTCTTCTGACATCACAAGTGGGCGTGTCCACCCAGAGGTGTGTGCTGGATAGGTCAGCCTACCAACCTCCCCGGTGGACTGTAGCAAACGTTGCACATCTCTCCGTCACACATCTAGGTGGACACGCCCACTTGTGATGTCAGAAGAGGCTGATCTTCTGACGGCTAACCCCACTCACCCCTGGTGGTACAATAGGTCACCTCTGCACCCGACGGCCACGCCCTCCCTCGAGCCCCTCACCTGGGCAGGGAGAAGTTGCTGGACCAGCTGCTCCCGAGCTGCGGCCCGGGGGTCCCGCCGCGCCGGGGCGTGTCCTCGGACCCGCTGCTCAGCCTCTCGCTGGAGGGCGCCCGCGTGGCGTCCGAGTCGCCCGTCACCGTCAGCGCCGAGTCCGACAGGCTGGGTCGCTCGTCGATGGCGAGCGGGGCCAGGCTGAGGTGCGCCATGTGCCGGGCGCTGTGTCCGAACGGCGCCTGGATGGCCGGGGTGAGCGTAGGCAGGTCAAAGGTCAGCACCGTCTGGGTGCTGGTGCCCAGCAGCTCCTCGCTGTCCAGGCTGCTGTAGGACGTGCCCTTGGCGCGCGCCGACTCCATGATGCTCTCAAAATGGCGGCTGAAGGTGTCCTCTGAGGTGCGGCGGGGGGGGGACACGAGGACGGGGGACTTCAGCGCGGGGTGGTGGTTGTCGAAAAACGTTTCCAGGGGCCTGGGGAGGGAGAGAGAAAGCGGGTTTTCTAGAAAGCTTCCAAAAAAACCCATAAAACCCCATAAACGAATGCCCTCTGTGTCGTTGAGGTTCACAGCAGGGGCTCCAACGACGTCTGGATCGCCAGAGCAAGTCGCGCTTACTCGGTTCACTTCTGACATCCTGATCTTTGCGTGAAAAGGAGAACTGGGGAATGTAAGCACGTACTTAGGAGAATGCTAACGAAACTAGAAAACGATGAAGGATCCGTGTCAATAACATTTAGCACCCAACCTCATTAGCCACAAACTTTCCCTTTCACTAAGCATCAGGAAATGTCGTCCGACTTAGCATTGCCTTTGTCTGCATTATGCACGTTTACTGACAAAGTTGGTCTGCAATTAATATTTCAAAAGGCTGGTTTGGGTCTACTTGAAAAATTAGGCTGTGGATAAGACTAATAAAGACATTTAAGGTCAATGGTCAATGGAAAATCACGCTAGTCAGTAGTTTCAAGCGCGTGTGTGTGTGTTTTTGTGTATAGAGAGAGAGAAGGTGCATACTGGAAACATCAAGGCACAACTGGGTTTCGTCAGATGAATTGACATGTATTCCGACAAATATTTTCTGTGATTCATGCGCAACCGTACTTCAGGTTACAGTAAAACAGGGCCGACCGCTGCCCCACCTCTTCTGCCAAGTTTATACAAAAGCCCACTGATCAGACCGGTTCTTCGTGCCATAACCTGTTGTCTCTTCTCACCTCTTAAGCAGATGTCCAAACACCTCTGGTTCCTCTTGGGCAGCATGTTGACTCCTCCTGTCGTCTCCTTGCATCCTCACGCTCGCCCAGCTCACCATCTCCTCCTCCTCCTCCTCCTCCTCCTCGTCCTCGTCCTCCTCCCCCTCCCCCTCCTCCTCCCCCTCTACCTCTCCCTGACCTCCCACCTCTCGCTCCTTCTCCCCCTCCTCCTCCTCCTCCTCCTCCCCCTCCTCGGGGCCGTGTGACCTCTCGTAGCAGGGCCCTTCGGGGGGGCTGCCGCCCAGCACGCTGCGGTTGGAGCCGAAGGCGGAGTCTGCGTCCTCTTGCTCGGCCAGCACCTCGTCGATGTCCGTCTCGCGGTAGCACCGCTGCGGGACCGCGTCCAGGTCCGTCTCCGAGTACTTGAGGGTCCGCCCGATGATGCCCGTCCTGAGGGAGGAGCCCGTCAGCGCCGGGGGCGTGACCAGTTCCACCTCCACCTGCTGGACGTCGTGGTTGGCCGAAAGGAGGGGCAGGCCAGAGGGCGTGGTCAGCGGCGTGGGCGTAGGGGACTCGCTGGAGGCGCCGCTAGGGGGTGCTGTGGAGGCGCCCAGGAACGCTGTGACCAGAGGAAGAACCCGGTTGTTCAACCTCGCAATACTTTAGTTTGTGTCCTAAAAAATTAGGACACTTTTTCAGTTCATATTTACCAATTATATAGATAACTCAACAAACATGGTGTCACTCAGGTAAAATAGTTAAGTTAAACTATTAAAACGCTATATAAAACGACTCTATTCGAGTGACTATATAAATATTTGGTAGAAATAAACTATTCTAAATTCAACACAATGAGCTGCACAATGTGACACTCATTTCATATGCGTTAGGTCATCGCTAATTCTCAGAATGAAGATGATTTCGTATTAGCCAAAAAATAAAAACGCATGAACGGTTACTGGTGAATGCAGAGTGCGGACATTGGGGTTTCAACCCAGACCCTTTCGGCTGAGAGTCACACACCAAAAAGCTATGTTGGTTAAGTAAGTAGTTAAAGTAGTTCAAGCTGGAGTAGGCAATTAGGAAAACCAGCATTTGTAAGCTATATTTTGAAAGTTTCCAACCAGAAAAGTCCCATTCCTTCCTTCAGGCCCTCCCTTCAAAGCCACTCACATAAAACACCTGACCAACTTGCTAGTTAAGTAATAGGTCTGCCTAGCCTTGAGGCTGATTCTGGCCATTAGGTTTATTTCAGACCAAGCACCTACACGTTTTTTATTTTTGACAGTACATTTGATTCATTAATCAATCTTGTGATGTAAAGATAATTTCAATAAATATAGAAATATATATTGTTCTCAAGTAAATTGCCTACCCTAGCTTTAAACTAAGTAAAGCTCACTTTTGTCTCCTCTGCTGGCAGCCTCCTCCGCGGGGGTCCCAAACAGGAACTCCCACTTGGCTCGAGCTATCCTCTGACAGTGTAGAGAAGGCCCCGGAACAGCACAGCCACTGTCAGTCTGAGAAACACACACACACACACACACACACACACACACACACACACACACACACACAGACAGACAGACAGACAGACAGACAGACAGACAGACAGACAGACAGACAGACAGACAGACAGACAGACAGACAGACAGACAGACAGACAAGAGGGATAGACGTTAATGTTTGTTCACTGTGTAAGTTACAGATCACAGTATGTTGTACTTTACACCAATGAATAACACTGTGCTGTTGTTGGTTAGGTAGTCCCATATTAACAAGGGTTTGTTTGTTTCCCTGTGGCTGCCCCGAACTAAAGACATCCATCCTAATTGGTTCGGTGTTATTGTGTTTTAATTAAGTAGTGTAGACCTAGTTACCATGAAATACAAAGTACAAAACAATGATCCTTTGATTGAATTTACAAAGCACAGACCAAATGAAGGAAATGTTACTAAATAAGGGACGAAATGGATCAATCTGATTCGCAGAGCACAAAGCGCTTTTGTAAACATCTGTGAATCTGAGCTCACAAGTTCTGGGTTTGGTGGCGCATTCCATATGATGACATTCACAGCCCTTCATAATACAGCTCTCTTATAATAAACCATAAACTAACGAACCACCAAAAAGGTCGTATGTTCGTGCAGTCCAATGAGCAGCAAAACGACCAAAAAAGTATCGATGATATGCAGATTATGCTGAGAAATGTCATCAGGCTACGGCTTTAAAAATAGATATGTATACAAGATCAGGTCACTAGGTGCAAGAAAAGAGCTAATCAAATCTAAACTAGGTAGAAGCGTTGGATGCTATGAACTAATAAAAATGTCATTAAGTTTCACTCTCTCACCAGTTCAAAGCGACATTTTTAAAGAAAGCGTCCATTCAAAACAAGTGAGTCGCGGTTTGCACAACCGCGGTCTCGTCCGACGCTCAACAACATGCAACATTGCGTTTGCGCTGCTATTCAATATAATTTAACAGACAGACGGATGGGACGGGAACCAAAATCCCTCTTCTCCGTTAGCCGGCTATCGTTAGCATGCTAGCGAAGTAGGTTAGGAGCAGGTTAAGAGAAAACTGCGAGAGAGCGAGAGAGAGAAAAAAATAATTTCGTTAGAGTATGCGTTCGTTTAACTTGACAGACCGACTAGGGGGGACGGAGTTAACCCACCCTCCATATATTCAGTGCGCACCCACCCGGCAAACGTGGCTACCGGTATGTAAAACCAACCGAACCGAAAGGGAATAATACAGAACTGGATAGGACTGATGAACATACAAATTCGCATCATACGCTTTGCATAGTACTGCGTGTGTGCAACGCCACATATTTAGCAAATTAAGGTTTCCAAGTTCCAATTTTATTATTCATATATTTATGAATAATCATATTCATAAAGTGACCCTCATGTTTCTTCACATGTAGTTTAGGTTTTAATGGGATGTATATAAAAAATACATATAATAAAAAAAATGGATGCATGGTTGAGAAGTGAGATGCATCAGGGAATTTATAAATGAGTACATGGGGTACATGGATTATATTTTTGAATTGAACATAATTTATTACTGAAAGCTCACCTGTATTCCTGAGGTGGCAGCAGCGGCGGTGTCGTTGCTCTGGTGACTGGACTGGCTGGACTCGGGGGAAACGCAGTCCCTGTCACCCAGGCTCCCCGTCACCCCGCTGGAGCTCCGGGACGATGACCCCCCCAACACGCCGTTCTGCTCCCCCTCCAGAGGCCCCTGTACCCGCGGTAACCCCAGCTGCCTCTCTCCCAAAGAAACCCTCACCTCCCTCGCCGTCCTCCTCCTCCTCTTCCTCCTCCTCCTCGTCTTCATCGTCCTCCTCCGCCGAGTCCAAGGCCACAGGTCCCAGGAGCAGGGCCTCCCTTCTCCTCTGCTCCACTCGCTTCTGCCGCGCCGTGGGGCTCAGGGCCACCCTGCGGCCTTGCCGGGGTCCGCGCCCGGGGACGGTGGCGGCGGGGTTGGCCTCTGGGTTAGGGCACTGGCTCTCCTGCTCCGCCACCGCCTCCAACTGCTGCTTCCCCCAGCGCTGCCTGGAGGTCCAGCTGACCGGAGCCTCCTCCACCCCCTGGTGGATGAAGAGCCTGCGGGAGAGCTCCGTGCAATCCACGCTCTCGTTGGCCCCCAGCGGAGGCTCCCCTCCCCTCCGCTCGGCTCCGGCGGACCAGGGGTCTCCGGTGTACTGCGGGGGCTGGCGCCGGTGCAGGGTGGGGCTGTCCAGCGCCCTCACCTCGGCCCGGAGTAACCGGGGGTCCCTCATAGGGGAGCAGAACTCCGTGGGGGGGTGAGAGGGGCGGAAGAACCGGGCAGGGAGGGCGGGCGAACTGGGCGCCGCTGTGGGCGAGCTCTGATGCTGAGAAGAGCTCTGATGTGGCGAGCTCTGATGCTGGGAGGAGCTCTGATGCGGCGAGCTCTGATGCTGGGAGGAGCTCTGATGCTGGGAGGAGCTCTGATGCGGCGAGCTCTGACGGCCGCCCCCCTCTCGCTCCCCCCGCTCCTCGGGCTTGGTCTCTTCCTCCTCCTCCCGCTGCGTGTCGTGGTTATTGCGAGAGTTGGTCTCCTGCGAGTGGGACTGCGAGATGGAGCTCTCGGGCTGGTGACAGTCGATGTTGTCGGTAGCTGGTGCGTGTTGCCCGTGCAGGGGGATGTTCATCTGGAGCGTCTGCTGATGCTGCTGGGCCTGTTGTGCGTTTGGGCTCGGGTCGTGGCGTTCGCAAGAGTTTGACCCCCGGGTGGGCTCACCCAGAGCGTTATGCAACGAGCCCTTCCTGGTCTCTGTGAAAAAAGAGGAGACTTTGGTGACCTCCATGGCTAACCTGCAGGCCACCTCGGGGCTGTGGGCTGGTGACGAGGATTTACTGTCGCTTAGCTGGTTCATGCCCTCCACTCGTTTATTGCCAAGTTGAAGAATCGCTCCCTGGGGCGAGGGAACTCTCGTGCAGGTCTTGTGATGATGTCCCCGGGTAGCCGGACTGCCTGATAGGGCTCTGTGCTCCATCGGCCAATGATTAGGGCTCTCAGGCCCCGCACAAGACCTGGGCAGCGGGTGGGTCGGTGTCCCCAAAGCGGGATGCCTTGACTGGGGGAGCTGCTCTGTCACTTTGCTCTGGGGAAGCGTACAGTTAGCTTGGCTGCTGTCTTTGACACAGTCGACCGGAGACCTGCAGTTGTTCTGACGCAGGACAGGGGAGCCCGCCCACGACTGGCACCGCGGCTGCGAGAAGTAGCGCGACGTCGATCCCCGCTCGAGCGCATGGGCCAGTTTGATTCTCAGTAAGGGGGAGCCAAACTCTTCCACGGCCCTCTGGGTGGCTGCCCTGCCGATGGGGTCGATAGCGGGTTGTCTGAAAGCCAGCTTCGGACTAGAGCCGCGAGATGAATCCGGACTCCCCCACCAAGAGGAATCGCTCAGTCTTTTACAAAACGGGGAGGGGTTGACTACGTCCTCTCGGGCTCCCCTCTCACAGCGCGGGTGCCGGGGGCTCTCCACCGTACGCACATTGGGCTTCTCGACGTAGCTGAACGTGACCACGGAGCGCGTCCCTTCACCGGCCTTCTCCTCGCCGAACCGCTGGCATGCGGGAGGGGGGTGAGGAGTGGCGGAGATCCCGTCCCCCGGTAACCTCGGCCTCTTGGGGGCCGTGGGGGACCGCGAGGTGACCTTGTGCTGGAGTTGGAAGCTCACCGTGTGTCTGGACGGCGACTGACGGTACGCGTGGTCCCGGGCCAGACACTGGGCCGCTGGGAGCGTCTGGCAGGTGGTCTGTGGGGCGAGCTGGGACAGGAGTTCTGCGGAGCCCTCCGGCACAGCCGCCACTTGGCCGTCTGCCTCCCCCGCCTCCCCGAAACCCTTCACCGCGTCCTGGTCCGTGTCGGGCCTCACCTCCACGTACATGTGAAGGACGTTGCCAGATTGGGACATGATCTCAGCTCAGAGCATAACGAGGACCGAGAGAGTGACAGAGAGAGAGGGGGGGAAAGATAGAGAGACAGAGGGGGAGAGAGGGCGAGGGAGATTTAGAAAGAAGTACAGGTAGAGGGAGACAACGACCACTATGTTTCTCCTTTTTTTTCTCGTTTAGTCTATTTTTGTTTTCAGTTGGTTTTCTTGTTTATATCTGCTGGTGCTGGAGTGGGGGTTATTTTTAGATGACCTCTCTCCTTCCTCCCTCCCCTGGATGATGGCGTGCAGAGCAGAGGCACTGGGCCAGTAGACGGGCCATGGGGAAGGCTTGCCCACAGGACACCTTCAACAGACAGCGGAGAGTCTCCATGCCTGTGAGTGACAGAGAAGGAGGAGCGGGGAGGAGATGGGAATTGTTATTTTTGTTCTCTCTGTTTCTTATCTCCTGTGTACCAGAAGTGCACAAAGGAATATATATTTTTGCCTTACAGGCCACCATCGCTACAAGTCGCTATTTCTAGCTGTTGAGTTTATAGTGATTGTTTCCTTGTACAATAACCAGTGTATAAACAGCCTCTGAAGATCCAAGAGACCTTTTTTACATTATTGGAATTGATATTTTCTTCATCCATCTGTCACCGTTTAAATCTCTGCAAAAAGCAATATATTGGATTGAACAGTTAAAGAGTAATAAATAAATATAAATGATTAACTAAGTGGCCTCTTAAATGTTTTGCTTTACAAATATTGATTTAAATTCTAATTATGGGTAAATTATCAATTTAACATTAATCATATACCCTAAATGAGAATTTACGGTAAAAGACTAATGAAAAATTAATAATTTACCATTAATGCGAATTATTAAGGAAATTATTAATTTGTCAAAATGTTACCTTAAAAACTTTAATGGGTGATCCTCATATCACTTCTCGGATTAATTTCACATGATGGTGCACTTGCAAATGCCATTGAATATTAACAAAGTACAAAACGACTCCATGCAAGCCCTATTAATCCTCGCCTAGGGCATTACAAGTGCTACCTCTGATGAAGCTTGACCGCGCTATTACCCAGAAGTCATGCATCCCTGCCTGCTCGACAGTAGTATTGAAATGTCTTCACCGATGCTTTAGAAAATCTTTAGAAATCTCTACTTAGGCCAGGCCAAAATGTTATATTGGCAAGTTAACCTCTTCAGCTTGGCCATACATTAGAATCAAGTGATATAACTCAATGGTTTGCAACTGCATCATACAGACTTGTAAAATAGATCAACAATGGTCATTATCTTGCACCATTGCCATAGTTTATTCTATCTGTTATATGCTTCTCCTATTCAACACCTGTGCCAATATGAACAATAACTTATTTAACATATACAGCCAGATATTATTAATTGTGATGAAAAATCATGCGTCTGGCTTAATTTTCAATATGTCATAGAGATTGTTTCTGTTTATGTTTTTTTTTTTTACATCCTTTTTACTGGAAAGCAAATTTCCTTCTGGGGTTCCCACACTACATTTTATCTTAAATATGTCCTATTATGGAAGTACATTCTGCTCAGAAAGCCATTACACATTGTCTTTCAATACAATGACTTTCTGGTATCCCCAGAGGCTTTCTATATTGTTGTTTTTCTCTCAAAACATTCTCGATGAGGCTATTAAAATCGAATAATCCTGCATAATTAATCCCCCAGGAATATCCCAATTATCCCATGAAGCCATTTGGGGATGTCAGAGAGAAGAGTACTTGTTTTAGGTGAAAGCAAGCAATAATTCATCCCTGTCTGACATCTTTCTTCCTTTGACTCATCAAGACCTAAAAATGTCTGTGTACATATTTAGAATGGAACGGATTGCAACAGAATACCGAGCAATCACCTTGACAAGAAGGGCAGGACTCAGATTCAGGGAAAGTGATCAGTTTTTTAGTCTGCTGCTGTGAATTGTGCATCACAAGGAGGAAGTCTGGCACCTTAGCGCATGGGGTTTGTCACGCTTTGCTTGAAAACCACATTGGACAAAGAGGCACCCTGAACCCCTATCCGTCAAACTTCTCAGGTTCTTTAGAACAGATGTAGGACTCAAGACTGTCATCCACCGCAGAGGGTGCTCAAACATCACCCTGCTGTATCTGCAGGTGTCTTCTGCGGAGTGTGATTTCACAACGGGACCTTTACAGTGGGACTCTTCCAAGTAAGGCAATGGAACAATAACAGCATACAGATCAATACTGGAGTCCTACTGCAACAAGTGGTGCAATTCTCCCAGAAACAAAGCAGATACGAGCGTAAAATAAGGGTAGGAGTCAGAAACCAGAAACCAAAGGCCAGTCAAGTTTTGAAGGATGTATAAAAGAATAGGTCTACAGCAACAAATCTAAATTGGTGGATCTACAAAGAGTTAATCTAATTTCTATGTTTCTTTCTTAATTACGGGGGGAGGAATCAGTCAGCAGCTGCTTCAATGTGATACATTAGGGCCAACTACCATTTCCTCTTCCGTCCTATATTTGGTATAAATTTACACTTGGATGCCAATTTGGTCTGAGAAATACGATCTCTCTGGAACAGAAGAGTCTCTGGCCTGAGTAATTTGGGGTTGAACTGGTTCTGTGGTAGCAGCAGGGGACATTGTGTGTTACAAATAAAAGCTGACAGAACTGAGAGAGGTTTGCTTATTTTAGGGTGCCCGAGCATTTGCATTGAAGGTCATAGCACCTTCCATTCTTCCAAGAATCTTCTTAGGTGTTCGGGCCTGTTCTTATACAGCTGTCATCTGTGTAGTGTTACACAGATGAATCATAGCAGAAACAGGCTCATTCAATTAATCTCTTTCTCTCACAGTCTCGTTAACTGTCTCTACTCTTCAGCCCTGTTTAGAAGGTGATTCCAGATGGTGTTTGAGCAGGCAATTCAACTCTTGTGATGGGATCAACTTATTTGCTTTGGATGCCCGGTACAAACCATGGTCTCCTTGCTTAGTCTCAAAAAGCCAGCCAAGACAAGCTGGTTAAACGGGGCATTTCACTTTCTGTCTCTTAATGTTTCTCACCATCATGCCGCCGGAGGACTGGATCTATAAGTCCATAGTGAACTGTTTAAACGTGTGCAACGGTTTCAAATCAACACTGTGTAGACTGGCCACTATACAAATAATGCAACTATTAAAAATCCCCTTCTGAACATTTCATCCATTCGCACACAATCGCTTTTCGCCTGGAGAATATCTCTGTGCAGATTTATGTTCATCTCTTTTTCATTTCAGATAAAAAACACTCTGATTGCTCAGTAAATCGTGACACTTTCCCCTGGCATTCTACTTTTTTTTTTGCTTTACTCTGCAGACAGACCGCAGTGCTGCTTGTTCGTCATGGAATGAAACTCACTCCCCGAGTGCTGATTGGTCATTACATTTTTTTAATTTTTAAAAAAAAATGCTTTCAACTGGTTCAAGGACGGCTCGATCTGCAGAGAGTACCAGAATGTAAACTTGAGAGATCGGGATGGTCTCTCAACTGGATGCTCACTATTAATGTCCCAGTGCCGGTCAAGGCTGCTTGAGACACGGTCAAGCCTGTCAGGTCAGCTTAAGGACCGTAGACACTTGGGAAGCCCACATGGTGCTACATCTTGTGAAAGCTTTTTGTTGTGTTTTCTTTTGCTTCATACACAAGTGATCCATCACTTTATCAGCTGAGGTAGAACAGGAAAACAGGGAAGGTGTGAAGGCCGTGTGTGAGAGGGAGAGAGAAAACTCGCTGAAATGGAAGGGGGAAAACAAAATAATAACCGTTAAGCAGAAGAGACTCAAAGAGAATCGTCTCGGGGAACAGGAAGCAGACACCACAGTGTGGTAGAGTTAATACGTAATGAAGAAAGAAGAGGGGGCACCCACATCCAGATGATGGGAATGCTGATTTACCTAGCAGATAACAGAACACGACAACGCATAGCCTTACAGAATGTAAACAATCAATCCAATTCCCAAGCAGCCACTTGGCTTGACAGTATCTGCTATGCCATTCAGAGATCCTTTGCAGTTCAGACATCACCATCAATACCAAACAGAGCAGAGCTTCACACCATCATACAAACTCGGATGTTAATTATTAACGGGCAACGAAACACCTCCTCCCCACCACGCTTTCTCTTGCACTCCAGGTGCAGCAGTCCAACCCCTTGGATGCCCGATTTTCTCTGTTCGCTCTCTTCTACTCAGAATCTGCCAAGTTTGCACCATCTGGCGGGGATATAGGCTCGAGCAACGCACACATACGCATATACGCACACACAAACATGCACACAAACAGACACAATCACACACTCTCTGCAGTGCGTGCCAGGAGTAACAATAAAAACAGATCCTTACCACTCACCACCTGCCCCTGTTCACCAGATCTACAGGACAACAGCATTCCAAGACTCCTCAATTAGCTGGACCCACAGCTTGTTTACATTTCCTGATGTAACTGTGTGTGTCTGTGCATTTTATGTTTATATTGATATAGGCTGATGAGAAGACACCTTATACTATGGCTGGCTGCAAACTGAGTCCTTTTATGTGGCATTTGGAAAATCTTTAGGGCAGATATAATCAGTACGTGATAGATTTTACTCTCCATTCCAGAGGTGAATAGGACCTTCAATATCCGCACATGTATTTTATAACAAGAGATGTCCGTACAAGATACGATATCAGATTATGAAATGTGCCATCTCCTGGTGGTTTTGAACAACCTCTGTCAAGTGGTCGGACAGAAATGAGAAGAAACAAAAAAAATGACCACCTTCGTGGTCATTATCTCAGTGCTGCTGAGATTTTCCCAGCATGCCCTGGGAAGTCCTACCGGTTACCCCTCCCTCTTAAAAGCTACAACCACAACCCGCCTCCCTTTCCCCTTGCTTAAAACATTGATGAGTCATGCTGTTTGTTGACTCACACAGGTCACCTTTATGCTTTCAGAAAGACTGTTACATGCACGGAGAGATGCTAGCAGGTGACTCTAACAACCCTGCTCCCCTACAGAAACTGTTCTCCAGCCCCCAGGGCCCAGGAAGGGAAATCACACAGGTAATTAAACCCTGTGTGTGCGGCTTTAGTATGCCATCCCTGGATGTGGCGAGGGGCTAATATTAGCTCTTGGCACCGCTTCCGCTGACTCCTTACTCTAGCAGCTACGATTTCAGCCCCCCCCCCCCCCCCCCTGCTGCCACCACACCAGAGGAACTTAGAGCAACCTCACTAAAGACATACTATAGTCCTTGGGAGACCAGACACTGTAGGCGTTTCATTTTATTAAGTTAATGGGTTGAGGAAATCTTCGAGCCACCCAAGCTAACGACGGACTGTCCCCCGGCTACTCTCACCATATTGATCCTTGCACAAGCAGGATCGATTTCTGCGTACAACATAATTGGCGGATAGTTCCCCCCCGTTCCTTCGTGTTCCTGCACATCCTCGGGAGATGAGATTCCCCGCTTCCTGAATGTACCCAAAATACACCAGCCTCCCAACTCGATAACCCTCAACCACGTGCCGCGTGTGCTGCCGAGTCATGAATAAGAGAGCGGGGTAATGAAGAAGGGGGAGAAGATAAATCAGAACCGTGAGTGACGGAGCCCTCCTTAGCTTCCAGCACGTCTACATAACACGCCACGGGACCCAAGGCCCCTCGCTGCCTCCACTGGCTCCCAGCGACGCTGCCTTCAAACGGGCATTCAGACACAAGACGAGTGGGTCTGACTCACTCATTCGGGCATGTGGCGGGAACGCGTGAGCGCGCTATGGCGGTGGGTGGAGGTGGAGGCGGTGGAGGTTAGCGATGGAATCGAGAGAGTGCGAGAGAGTGTGTGGACACAAATTTACCGTAGAAGCGAGGTGGGAAAAAAGGTTACAAACGTCCAATTAAATGTTTGTGTTTTAAACGGACCTTAGAGATGCTACACACTATGCTATGTATAGCCTTGTTTGCTGGGGAATCTATATGCCAAACGAGTGTCTGCTTGAGGGGTTGTGCTGTGTTGGGAGTACGGTGTCCGTGGTCACCTATTGATTTGGATGCTCCGGCCTCATTGTCACTGTTGCCAGGCCTGGGGCTGACGGTGAGGGGTTGGAGAGACTTGAGAGCGTTTCACATGTTTGTTCTAATGCGGTTCTTTGTTATGCGTCACACTTGTAGGCCCACCGCTGAGGTCACGGATACTTGCTAAAGAACATTTAAGTTGCACAATGCAGGCTGGGTAAAAGAGTTGAGACATGCAGATACATGTATGACATGTGACGGTGCTACCTACGGTTGTTTTCATATTTTTGTTATGGTTATATCTGGGGTTTCAGGTTTGAAGGCCTAAGTTAGCTCATTTGTTATTATTACAAAGCAAGCTCACCAAATAATTGATATTCTTAATATTATATGGAACTGGGAGGGAGACAGATTGTTCATGCCTGTGATATGGAAGTGTAAACCTGAAGAGGATCCTTTGCTAAATTAATTATAGTATTTCACGTTTTAACATGTTTAACATGGTAAAATGTCAAGACAGTGAAATGCATTCTGGGGTTCCTTGTGGAATACTCTCCAATCATAAACATTGTTGTTGTCATCGTCCGTTGAGCTAGCAAGATTACCCAGAAACAGCTGGAGTCAAAGGGAGATAAGAAAAGGTGTAGCCGCCGACGATTTAAGCAATAATCTCAATTCGCAATAGTGGACTTTTTTTTGTGTTATTCATATTGGAGGTGATAGGGGCCCACAATATTTTTTGCCCCCTGGGCTCGTCATGATCAAGTTACACTGTTTCTGTAATCAAACTATTTTCTCCCATTTGTGTACCCTTTAAACAAAAGTGTGAGCAGGGAAACCCTTTAACACTTCTCAGCCTTCAACACCTCCACCACCAGCGTAAGACAAACATTAATAGAGATAGCTAGCCTTGTACTTCAAGCTGCATTTATTTACATTGCTCTTTATCGCCAATGAAAAAGCTCACAACAATTCGAGGAAGAGTTGACCTTGAGAGTAGTAGTGACCCCCCACACCCCTAAAAGCGTTGTAGTAGTTCAGAGTTGACAGCCATAACATACAGGCAGATACCCTATTGAAGGACCTAAACTTTACAATCACTGGTATGATGTAGCAAGACCCTGTTCAGAAATCCAGAGGCATTTTTACCTCTTTAGAACCACAATGTATGTCGGAATTACTGTTAAGTAATATACCATATTTTTACAGATCTGTGGGGTGTGAACTAAACACGATCTAGTTGAAATTGGAACCCAATTGACAAGGGACATGGCTGCAAAACAAGGATCGACATTGCATGCATCGACTTGCCTGTAAACACTTTCATACTATTGTGCCAGAACGCCTCATGTTCAACACCCTCAGAAAAGAGCTCTCATGTGCATTTACACCCTCAAATAAAAAATGCAGTAAGTCTTCTCCCTTCTCTATGACTCATCCAACATGACACACAAACACATGTGTCCTGTGTCAAATCTGTCTGTTACCTCCATCATCCTTAATGTTGATCCAGTCTACGTTTTCCTTAACTTTTAAGCAACCGGTGCAAACAGCAGACGTCACAACAGAAGACACAGTGAGTGTGTGTGTGTTTGCTAACGCACGCACGCACGCACACACACACACACACACACACACATACACACACACATCTCTCTCTCACCAACACACACACAGCATTTTAACTACAGACATCTTTATTTATATCCTACCTCCTGTCTCATCTCACTCTGTCTCACCGCGCCTCGCCTGGCTGCTCGGTCTGCCTCACACACTCCCCCCCAAGTGGGCAGTCTCACCCTCCTGTGTGACTTTTAGCGTTGTGTCCTACAGGTCCCCTTGTCTCCTCGGCTATCGCTCATTCCTCCCCCCCCCCCCCGCAGCAGCCAGCCCCCCTGCTGAGCCAGAGCAGAGCTGCTTGTCTTACTACTACAGCCAACAGTCCCCTGTGTGTGTGAGGGGAACGCACAACACTGGACCAGCCGTCATCCACCACCCCCACCTCCTCCACCTCCTCCTCCACCACCACCCAACCTCTCCCGCACCCAACACACACACACACACAACACCCCCCCCCTGCTCCTGACTGCCCAGCCGCCCCGTTTGCAGACACATGTATATATGAGCCCGCCTCACATCCTCCCAACACTTCTCTCTCTCGATCTTACCATCGCTCTCTTACTCTCAATTCAATTCAATTTGTTTTATTGGCATGAGTGATGAAACACATTTGCCAAATCTGACGAACATAACAAAACCAAACAAACAATACATCTCTCTCTCTCGCTCGCTCTCGCTCTCTCTCTTCTTTTTCTCTTTTCCCTTCTCACACACATACACACACGTACACACACACACACACATACACACACGTACACACACACACACACACACACACACACACACACACACACACACACACACACACACCACACACACACACACACACACACACACACACACACACACACACACACACACACACACACACACACACACACACACACACACACACACACACACACACACACACACACACACACACACACACAACACACACACACACACACACTTGAGTACTTAGTAGTTTGTGGTTGTAATCTGTGGAGGAACAAAAGGAAGTCCATGCACAGAGGACAGGAGGCTGGTTAATGATCTGTTGCCATAGCAAGGGGTTCTACGACCTGCTCCTTGAGGGACATAGATTATGCATTGAGCTGGCAGCTTCCAATTGCAGGTTAAAAGACCAACGAAATAGAGGATGGACGACGTGGGCTCTTCTCTAGAGTACTATCGTGCATGACAGTGTGTTCTCGGGTTGACTGCTTAATTGTATTTTCATGCTAAATGTAGACGTATAAGAGGAGTTTTACCATTAATGTTGACTTTTGTAGACTTATTCAAAGTAGAATTCTCAATGAAGGTGAATTCAATGTGATGGGCTATCAGGATGAAGTTTCACTCAAACATTTAAGTAGGATATTAATAAATCAGGGCAAAAGCCTTCCAGAAAATGTACTTTTTTGGACTAAATGCAAATGCTAAATGGCTTTGCTTTATAAAAAGATTGTGATCAAAAGGACAAAGGTCAAAGTTCACTTATAAAATTATAATATTGAGATTGAACCATGGTTGAAGATCTGATTTGGACTCTCAATTCCTGTTAATGAATGCTGGCCTCTTCCACGCTGACTGTGTCACAAAAACACATTGATCCCCTAAATCTATATGTAGTAATGTAGCACCACCTCACAAACCACAATCACTAGTTTAACGGAAGGACATAAATGCAAGAGCTGATATGCACACCTGGACAAACACATGTGGGCCTGTTATGATAGGTTCAAATGCAGCCAGGCACACAGACAAGAGGACAAGACAAGATGCAAAAGTATGGGCCAAAAAAGTCACACATATTACCCACTAGACTTGATGAACAGAAAACGTTACACTAGAAATGCATGGATTGATGTCTCATCCAACTGTTAAGTCCTTGTTTACATCCCGTATTTGTCCGGAGCGTGTCTGTCTGTTTGCCGACATGCCTGTCTAACAGTTTTCCTTACGTTGTATTGTAAGGCATGCTTGCCATCTGACACCACATTCAGTCGGGAGAAATACAACACACTGCCAATGATTCAGAAACACTGACACACTGTGGCAGAGACAAACTAAGGTCTTAAATCTTCTCCCTTCTCCTATCTGACCCGACTGGCCTTGAGTGCATTCAAAACAATCCCAGCGGCCCCTGAATCAAGTCTCGTAGAGATTTAAACCTTCCTCAAAATGGCAGTTCAATCTCAGTCTCTAGCGAACAAACACATGAACCAAAGAAGTTATTTATTTTTCCAAATAACTTGTACTTTTCTTAGTTTTGTATTTTTCATTTCTTCATAACATGGCTGTCAGTCTAGGTGCCACACTGTGTGCTATATGTTTAATGTTCTTGCTCTGAGCATTAGAGGTTCATTCAAGGAAATCCCCAGAACCATAGTTCACAAACCTAACCTCACATGGTTGTGTTGGGGACTCTGGCTCAGCACACGTTTGGCCTTTATAAATGAATGCTGGTGACCGCTGGTGACTGGGTGTAAGTTGCTGTGTAGCAGCTTTATCCTGTGACCTCCAGCTGTCCCTTGTGCAGCCGTCGGCCCATTTATCTAAATAGGAGCCGTACTCCCTGTCTGGCGCGTCAGCCCAGCTGCAGTGTGTCACCGCACAAACTCCTTAGCACTTTTAATATCGGGAGTGAGGATACATCGGCTTATCCTGCTAAGGTGGCAGGAGAGGCGTTTTTTTTGTCTGTGCACCAGACCCATACGGCATAAGAAAATAAACCCCGGCTTATAGTGACTCAAAACTTTCTGCTTGAGTTTGTTGTCGTTTTTTTAAATGCGCTTCCATCTAAAAACAACTTGCGTCATCATGACAAAACCTGGACAATGCCTGGACCATGACCGAAGGATAAGGCACTGCGAGTGAGACGACCATGTGATCCCTGTACCGAAGACAGTATGAGAGTTTAGCAACGTTTTAAGAGCATTAGCAAAGTTTTAGTGCTAAAGGGAAACGATCAAAGACACCTCATTTTTGCAGGGGCCATGTAGCCTAGTCAGCGTGATGCAGATGAGTTTTAAAGAGCAGTAAGGCATTCCACCACTGTTTGAAAATAACCCCTGCTTCACTGTTTGAAACAGATAACATTAGGGACAACCTAATTAAATAGTTATGTTAATTGACTCCAGCTCCAACCCATTGCCATCGTTAGAAACCAAGTGCCCTAGCAAGAAAATGTCCCTTATTCAGGAATATTATCAATGAATTGAATGATTTGGCATGTAGCGTTTTGTTTCACACAAACCTGCTGAGTACTTAGTATTATTTTAGAAACTATATACTGTATATATACTGTACAGTATAGCAAAAACACTATAGTATGCTCTCTCCTTTTGGAGTGCTGCACCGGAATGAATGCCACTTATATTCTTAAAAGGAAGTGCTTTTTCCTCGAATAAACATCTTGGCATGGCTGTTTTATGCCAGTAATAGAAACAAATCCCCCTGGGGTGGGCAGCCGTAGCGAGACAGCAC